>LUCM01011060.1:104242-281657 GCA_008360955.1 Fasciolopsis buskii
ACGTGATTATGATAATGCGTTTAGTTAAAAAAACCGTGAATCATACTTTCGTTTCCGTTCACATCAAGTATGTATGTATACATAGCCCTACTCACAGTTTGTTATTGGTTATTTTATTAATCCTATTAAAATTAAGTTGGAAAGGATTATATATCTCCTGGCAGGGTTTAGCCGAAAAATCAGCGACCTGTAGTCATAATAGTTGATGCCATTTTTGTCGTCGACACCGGGACTGTCTCGTGTGTGTTGCTATGTGGAGGTATTAATGGGAAATTAATAGTATTAATGTTCTCAGTGGGTTTAAGAGCATTAACGATTAATAATTACTTTAAGATCTAATCATTCCAACAGTGTAATCACCACCTGGGGCAGCTAGGTAGCTGACAACTGTTACAGATCACTGTATTGTAATCAAAATCGTTAGAAGGCAGACTATTACGGTCTCGCATATTTAAAATTGTTTTTACTATTTTAGCTCAAGTTGACTTCGCAAAATTCTAATGATAGGCGCCCTAGAAGTCGAATATCGGTATCCGTTTGATTTATTCCAAAAACGGCTGGTCTCTTTTTTAGTTTATTCTAAAAAATTAGGGAGTACCACATGCAAAATGACTGTGGCGACCTTCAGCTTGTATGCCTTAAGGTGGTGATGATAAGGCCGAACTAAATATCGACTGATGACAATTAAAATACAGAATATGTCCTAGTACAAAACTGTCTCACAATAAGAATGTCACAAATCTGTGACATGGAACTATTGTACATGCAGGAACAAATTCAGTTTAGTTTAGCCTGACCTCAGCTGCTTACTCAAGTCTTATTCAGTGATGAGAGTTGAGTGCTGCTAATTAAAAATCGATGTATCAACCAGTCAAAAAGGCTGTAATAGTCTGTTGTTCCATAATGTACAGGATTAGTTCCCAAGGCAATACATGCGGTAAGTTTTAAATAGGTTATTTGCTTTGTTTTCTCCTTTCGGAGCTTCAGTCAACATGCGTAATTTAAATTCTTTTGTCACGCGATTTTGCGGTTCGAAGGATCTCGTCCATTGTTTAAGGTACGCTGAGTGCTCTCGATTGGGTCGAAGAAAATCAAGTAAGGATGAGTTTACTCGAGTGAAATCCTTCGTTTCTCGTACTTCTAAATGAGTTTCAACCATAATAAGTCTAACAAACGGCCTCAGCTTAACAATAACAAAACTGGAATTCTTTCAGTTAGATCACTGTGTTTAAAAATAGATGCCCAGTTAAGCGTCGGATGCCAGAGTACAAAGTACACAAATGGAACGAAAGTCGGCGTGTGGGAGCGAATAACCGTCACGTAGATCTGATAAACGTAGATGGTACCAAATAAACGTAATCGAACTACGTCACAATGCCATCTCGTCTGCCTGTTTTAAACACACCAGAGAAGTGTGAAATTAATTGCTTAGCTATTTAGAAGTATTGTGCCTCGTCAGATGAGGTAACATACGATTATATTTTCATAGTGTTTTGATCGTTGAGCTTGATGCTTAGACCGCAAGCCCCTCATTTGATTTCGTTTTATTTAGCTGAATCCACCAACGGAATAGATACTAATTTTAGTAAGTAATTATGAACCATGAAATTGAGGACGGAATTACGCAAAGGTGAACGACGTTGCCGATGCCACTTCGGCGATTTCCGGGGACTGTACTGAAACTCCAAGACTAATTTACCTCATTGATCTGGGTATGATGAGTTTGACTGGTGCTAACGAAACTGGCGAGTGTTTACGTCAAATAAAATGCGCAAGAAAAATGCGGGGTTCCATGTTAGCAATTATAATAGCTCCTTACTATATATGGCGATTTTTATCAGTTCACATTTACCTGGTAAATATAATCTATCATATGTAACTATCGACGACCGCATTTAAGCATTAAACACCTTTTCTCCTGACAAATCTGTGAACAGTGTTGAGTGAATCTCATGTTTTCACTACAAAGATACTTGTTTGGAAGATACTGGATCTGTTACGTAACAACTTTGCACGTACCGCGAAAAGTAACTTCTGAGGACCATTTTATCTTAATTGTTGTGACAATAGTTGGTGTACGATAAAGGCTGAAGCATGCGAAATATTTCCCCGAATTCACGGAAAATGTCAAACGGTATCTGGAAGTAGTCAAACCGCAATGCATAAAATTTAACTTTTTGGGAAAGAAACTGGACGGACCACAATTTCGACAACTTACACATCACTTCGTACAAACGTTCCCGAGAGACAAAAGTGGCCGAGTAGAACCAGTATGTATGTCGCGGAATATAGACAGTAACTGAAATGGTATGAAGAAGGCAAAATGTATCCACGGATGAAAATGAATTAGGTATATTTTTGTCGTAACTGCGAATGCCAAATATGTCAACCGTTGGTACTATTTCTAGCTTCAAAGATCTTTTTAGTTTACACAGCTTATAGTACTTTCAAGGACGACTTATCCAGTTTGTTAGCTGTGGAAAATACATTTTGTCAATAATTTGCTTATATCACATCTCAAATGTTAGATATTTTGCGGAAATTGTTTAGTTTTGGACAGCTGCTGATTTAGCAGCAGTGATATTTACACGATTCATTTTACTACTGACTCAACCGTTTCAAATAAGACGCAAGTCAGCGTGAAGGGAACCAAAATATGGTAAAACACTGATTGGGACGGAGGTTTTACTGAAACATCCGTAAAATTCAACCCGTTGCCGACAGGCATGAGAGCTGAGATGAAATCAAAGCGTAAAAACTGTGAGTTTGCTGGGAAAAACTAGACCACCTCTATTTCATATTTTGCTATCAAACCACACGTGATACCCTGCACAATGAGGATGATCAAAAAACTTCAGAATATTTCCTCTGATCTTGCTCAAGTTACTTGCACCTACGCAGATAAAATATATGCTGCAATCAAGGTTTCACTGGTAAGGCCGGCTTGAGAATAACCAATAGACACGCCATGTAATCTCAGTGTTGTCAGTCTAACTTAATCAAACGTATTATAGTCGTCATGACAATGGTCTTGTTTTTCATTCAGTCAAATACCAGTCATGCTTTTGCTGTTACAATCGAAAAAGAGATCTTCGCCATTTCAAACAAATGAAGAACATATTAAAACAAAAACAAGAGAGATTTGGGCAAGATGTTAACAGTTCGTGGCAAAGATAGTTTTTTTGGTCTTATTTTAGTTTATATTTCTACTAGTGATTTTGAAGAAAATGAGGCACACTGTTCCCGGTTATTGTATTCAACTGTTCTGGCAGTAATGGACCCACAATGGTTCATGCGTTGTAAACCGTTTTCCTTCACACACCCGGAACTCTTTAGTCCATATAGGGGACAAAAGAACAGTTGCTTAAATTTTGGACATCGAAATAAGGGGACCATATGAGACACTGCAAATTTCTGCCCACATGAACGTTGCGTGGGTCGGTCAATGTTTGCTTTTTGTTCATCCAACATACAGTTAAGGTGCTGTAAAATCCATCTACCTTCAAACTTAGCATATCTTCATAACAGATGCTTAATTTCGCTTTTGCGTGGCATTCCCCTTCTTTATGATTGCAGCCGCACTGCCGTCTGCGGTAAGATGTATATACCTTAAAATCCAGTTGCTGCGCTGGTCTCGTATCCCAAACCAGTGTGTTTGCATTAGTATTGTTGACCAAAAGCTTCATCTGGCCACTTAGGTGACATTACCGTCTTGCGAAAGATAAAAAACATTGGGTTTTGTTTTGTCAATTCCGTTTTGGGTAGGCGGAGGACATGAGCGAACCGCTGTGGACGGCGCCTCTGGAGAGACGATGAAAACGTCTTGACTTTCAGAAAAACCTGGCCTAACGGTGTTATCCAATTTTCGCCATATAATGGAAACTTTTCAGGTGTTTTGTATCATCTACTCTTAACGGCTAGGATTTGCATACATACAGCAACTCGTGGATTGCGCATTTTTTGGAAAGACTTGGCTGTCTGAGGATCTGGAATGATGCTTCCGTCTACAAGAAGCACAATCTCGTCTTTGGCATTGATGTTTTTGCTAATAGTACAAAACAGGTAATTGAAATAGTGTACCTATTCAAAAGTTTTATCGTTGATATTGATGAAGTTCATTGGGTCTAGCAGAAGCGCAAAGGACTTCGTTCTGGAACTTTTTATCTCCAAACCAGCATCCACGGTGTAGCACGCAGTTGGGTTTAGAACCGTCTACATCGTTGTAAGACGTCCTTCCAAGAACAACAGTGCCATCGGCGAATTTGAAGTCAGTGACTTAACAGCCTTGACTAAGATTGTTCCTCAAAAGTTTTTGAGAACAGGACGCATTATCTAGTCCATGCATAAATGAGTAGGACCAGTGACATGAGCCGACTTCGTCTAACACCGGAGTCATGGCGAACTCCGGAGATTCTCTGCCGTAGACACGGGTGGGCACCTGTGTCGAATACAGGGCCCGTTAACAGTCTAGCGCATATTCTGGGCATTCCTTCATTTAGAAGTATGTTTCAGAGTGACTGTCTGTCAACAGAGTCAAATGCTACAGGGAATTAGTTGAAGCTCATTGTGATGGATTGTTATAAATTACACCGCGAATCTGAAGCTAGACTTGGCGTAAAAATCCGGCACAAAGTGGGTTAGCAGAATGGTTAGAAAAGTTAGCAGCGCTTCAATCAATGAGGTCGATTGTTCTGCAGTTCTCATTCATTCATGCCCTCTTTGGCACAGGAAGAAGAACAGAGGTTGTTCTATATTTCAGAAGAGATTCGAAGTCCCAAATCCAGAATGAAAAACTGTTGAGTGGACTATGCGGAATCAGCTAAACAAGACTTGAAGACCTCGGATTAGATGCCGTTCTCGCCGAATGAGTTTTTGTTTTTCATTTCCGGACGGCGAAAATCACTACCAATTTAGTGGGACCCCATATCTTCTGGTAACCTTACACAGATGAAATGGAAGGGATAATGGCTGACCAGATGGCTGAAATGTTCGACCCATATTTAAACCTTCCGTTCTCATCCCTCCATAACTTCAGTCACGACGGAGACTGCTTCCTTCCCAAATAGGGGCGTATAAGTCGGAAAAGCTTTCCAGAATATACATCACCTGGCAAAATTTCCCTACGTTCAGTAGTTTCATACCAACATCGTTTTTGTCCACCTCTTGCTGACCGCGTGGCTTCGTGTCCAAGATTGCCCTAACTGGACGAGTTGCACAGTCTCGCACTCCCACCACAGAAGTTAAGACTTTCCGCAGGTGCCCAAACCTTCCGTTCCACTTACGTTTGTCCACCTGGTCGGAGAAAGCTGTACAGATAGATATTTTTAACCCCATCGGCAGTTCAATGGTGCCACTATCTCGGTCGATCCTGGATTGTTTGAATGTAATCGCACTTGATAGGTACTGAATCTTCTCCAGGACTGTTAGCCTCAGTACGTCCACACTGTTGTGCCTATGAGCTTCTCATCTTACTGAGAGATAAGGCTTTAGGTAAGCACATAACATGATGCGGTCCGTGCTAATGGCATTTCACGCTCATCTGCCACGGTATGCCATACAGCCCTCGACTGATGATTACCAGCGAGAACGCACCAAGATATAATCAATCCATTCCATTGCCTCACCGTCTTTGGAATTCCACGTCGCCGAAAGCCTTTCCGGTGTTGAATGTGGGTATTGGTGGGCTAAAATACGCAAACGTGAATAAGTTGTCTCAATTTTAGCATCGCTCATAGGAGCCAAGTTACTCTAGCATATGGCGGTCATACTCACCTGCTGGTCCCATGCGAGCGTTCTGACCTCCTGTCACAAGAAGATTAGCGTGCCTTGGGCTACGGCTGAGTAAACTCTAGAGTTCGCTGTATGTGACATTTTTGGCGGTCGGATCAACATGTAGGTTTGGAAGCTATAGCGCGATGGTAACCACGTTAAGTGGGTGCCCTTGAACCGTGTCATGGTAAATAATAGTGAAGCTGGTTCTCGGAAGTAATTGTTATCTCGAACTTTTATTGCAGCCACAGCATCAGGAAATCCAGAATTACCTAGTGGACCATTATGTTTCATGCAATATAACGTGCCCGTCTGAGATACTTGAACACTCTGGCTGCCAGGTTCGAGTGGGACCATTCCGGATGAACACGTAGTAGCAAACCCACTGTTGTAGAGTTTGCGCGTAAAAATATATGGAGTACCAGTATGCAGAAGAGTTGTAATCTTTAAATGTGAATGATATAATGTTAATGACAGCGTTATTACTAACATTACATCATTCACAATCAAAACCAGTACATGGCGCATCGACTTTTCGATACATTCCTCACGTCATTTGGTCCTGATAGTTCTAAGCTTTCATCAGACTATCCGAATTTTGGAACTTGTGTTTAGATTTGGACTACAAGTTTGTGTCTGGGTCACCCCCGGCCAAAGGTGGGAAAAGAACGAATCGCTTATTGGGTACGCCGTAGCACGATCAGACCAAACTTCCGAGCAGAATAATGTGCGAAAAGAAATCCCCGGGACTACTTGACTTTTATTTGACTTGATAACTCTGGCCCGTACACAACAAATTGCTACCCGTCGGGCAACAGGTACCCTAAATGTTGGAATAAGGTAACTTACGCATTTTGATCATAGCCTACCGGTTAAATATGCCCAACTTGCTCAACATAATCTTGGTGTATGGTTCTCAATGGCACATTAGCAGTAACCTTGCTGATTGGGTAAATTTCCATGAGAGTCATCGGATCCAACGGATCTCGTCGCCTATTCCGGAGTATTCTTCTTCGCCTGCTGGATGCTGTCTCGCCAAGATTTCTAACCTCCATTAAAATCGGAATGACATAGCCTTCCTGCCAAGCAGTTTACCGCAGTGTGGTAGTTGACACATCTCACAGATTTGAGTTAGGTGGCTAATAAAGATCAAAACCATGGAAAATATCCCAAGGGGCAAGGCAGTCTTTCAACTCACCTCTTTGAGGTACCCAGGCATCCAAACAAGAGACAAGCCCAAAAAGGATAAATTTACTCGGAAGCTTCTTAGATGAAACGGTTAAACAAACAGTTTTTTCGAAGTCCAAAAATAAAACAGACCACAAAATAGTCCGATGCAGTTAGTGCTATGAACATTGGTGCCCCCCAACTATTTGAAGTTTCAGAGCTATCATCGTCCTGATAATCTTTGACGAAAATTTACGTCTTTTTGGGCATTACCTTTCCAGCAGTGGTTACTTCCTTCAATCAGAAACACTGACCTAGACATCTGGGAATGCATTTGTCTGAAAAATCATGCTTCACATGTTCATTTGTTCACAGGCAGCTGCTGTAAAATTTACAATGGCAGAACAAACCGACAGCTAAAACAGCGGATGACACAGCATACTCCTAGGTGGTTGGTGAAATTGAATGCGCAAAACATTACTGGTTATGTAAGCAGAAATCCAGTCAGTTGTAGCCAAGCGCTCGCTGTCGACAGCTCGTTGCTTCGATGCCCTAATCCCAAACTACCGGCACCAACGATTCGGTATTAAACTCCCAGAAACTATCAGTCAGAGTAATTCAGTTGTTTTATTACTTCGTCCTGCTTGACAAATTGCAAGTATTTCTCAAGATATGTTCTTTCACCAGGGTTATCAACCCAAGTTCCCATAAATCCAAGATTATTTTGTATAGACGGTTGACAAGACTAAATCAAAATGTTAACACCCCGCCAAATTTGTATCTTTTTTATTATGATGAACTGGATAGAACAGGCACAATGTTTCAAGCTTTTCAAAGGTACATTTTCTAGGTGAAAATAAAGAACAGTGATTAATGTATACATCTGGACTCATTGATTCGATGCACACAGCGTACTCATTTCAAATATATGACACTAAAATGTGTCGATTTACTCACAACGATAATGAACTTTCACTAGCAACCTCTAAAAGCCCAGGTCCATTAGGTTCGCTTATTTGGAACCTCTGAGGACTTTAACAGGGTTACCACTAATCCTTGCACGTCGAAAATCCAGTGGGCGGCAGTTAAGCTTTAGAATTATCACGAGTATAAACAGACTTTAACGGAGGTATTCTGTTATAAAAATTACTGCTTATAGTAATACCCTATGTGTTTCATCACACCAATAAAACTTATTGAAATAACAAGGACAAATCGCGTTTTGATCAAAAGCGGCATTGGATCGACTACACTCTAATCGCAAAAACTGGTGAGCAGATGGTAACAAAACGAAACCTGTTTGATTCCTCATTGGTGACTGACAGCCAGTTCAGGCCACAATAATACATTATTAGTTTACTTAAATAGACCAAATCCTTCGCAGCCACATTTTTCATACGTTTCTTATCAGCGCTCAGGTTTTTCCTCCGCTTTCAGGATTTATTACAAATTCATCAGTGCAACTGGTTATGACTGTCAACAAAACGGCGCTTGATGCTGCCACTTGAATATGAAAAACGGAATACATACTGCGAATAACCAGGTTCCAATTTTATTCATTCAGTAACGAGGCGATATACGCCTTCCAGTGTACAACCAGCACTTAAAACATCACGCAGGACAAAATTGGTCTGGTTCAGGAGCACTGTATTTGTCCTATCCGGACTCTTCATCCTGATCGTTTCTATAAGCGGAACCTAACGTAACGATAAATAGTCGACGAGGGTAAAATGCCCGCAACTTTAGTTAAGTTATATTTAACCGTAATAGGATCATTGAGGTTCATTTTTCGACTCTGGTCATATAATGCATTTACTGTACAGGGAATAATGATGGTTTTAGTCTAAATGATAACCGGGGCGACGGAATGCAGCCATTTAAATCGCCGGAGGGAGAAAACACACCTTGTGTGACATTTTGGTGCAGCAATACTCTATGTTTAGTACCACATATAGTCTTTCCTAGAAAAAAATGTTATCACACATTGGCCCAAAATAAATTGGTAGGTTGAATAAAGTTAATTAATTTTGGGTTGGTTTAGTCACCTCTCTGGGAGTACATTCAGAGAGCTTATGTAGCATTTAACAGAGTAAATGGATTGTATTTTTTAATCAGTGATGAAGTAATTTATTTGACTAATTTTAATTGCATTCAAGTATAACATTTGAATGGCAATGCAAACTTTCCCAAGTTTTACGTTTATCTTCTGCAGAGCCAGTAATTTTACACGAGGTCTTTATGTGTCCGTGCGTAGCGCTGTTGAAAAATAACGCACTCTCTACTTTCATATGCTGTTCAGTCGAAACTCTAACAAGTTGCCTGTTACATTATTTCAGTACGAGTCACTAGAAGCTCAACCAACATATAGTCGAGAAAAAATCCATACAAATGTCCAGCTCATTGGTTGCAAAGTGTCCGAATGAAATATTAAAATCAATATAAAGCTAGAAAACTCCTTTGTTTCAGACGAATTAACCGCTAAAACGTTTTATGGATTTGACTTTTCTTAGGTTGACGCGTGAAGTTCTTCTGTCAGATAAAATATATGCACGAAAGAATCGTTGACTAACGTCAACTTCTCCGCAAGAACAAATGACTTCGGACTATGTAAACATGTGAAACAAACAGGGAACATAATCGACTGTTCTGTATCGACTCCACTGCTTGTTCGCGTTCGATTCGCGTTCGATTCGCGTGCGTTATGAACCCCATATTCACAAGCGCGATTTCCCGATTGGTTCAGTCTGAGATTCACGTGCGCAAAATGGTCGATTTAGTCTACAGACTGTTTTCTGTTTTCGAAATCCGCCCTTTCCTGGCCGAAAGCAAATGCATAGGCTGGAATAAGGTTAACATTGTTCACAAGTGCATTGTGAAACAGTACTATCAGGTATGAACAAAACAGCGACTGGGAAAGTATGGTGAAACATTTTGGTCTCGTTGTTTACCCGGTTCCAATCAAAAAACGAAATAACGGAGTCATTTATCCCGTGGGAAATGGTAAATCAGTTCAAATTATGCTTATAGATAAACACAAGCGCTTACATAAAAACATACAAGCTAGTGAGATTACTTCAGGACTGAAAGATAATATAAAAACATTCAACTTTATGATTGACAGTTCTTTGACCGTGATTGATCGTGAACACACGTGTTTGATAGATATCACAAACCATCAGCTTAGGTAGCCAAATGCTACTGAAAATTCAGCCGTGGACAGCCGAAAAGTTTACAAATTACTGGCTATTTTTTATAATAGCATTCACCATATCCACTGGGGCCCAATGCAAGTGTTAAAAGTTGAGAAGGTTAACAAGCCATTTCGCCCGGAACCTTCTAATGGCACAGAACCGTAAAAGATCTCGACTGTTGTAGTCGCATTTAAGTAGAATAGTGAGCTAATAGAAAAAAAACATTTTTTTAGTAATTTTTCTATAGCTTGTCAGTATTGCCTGTGGAAAGTTTAAATGCCCCACTGGAGCAAATACCACTCGGTAAGATAAATCTGAAAGTGATTATTATTTTGGGGAAATTAATGAGCACCAAAAATTATTCTCAAGAAGCCTGAATGTTATTCCCGAAAACATCTTCAGATAACTCATGAACATTGCCATTCCCGACCTCAAGTCACAAATAGGCTTTTTCAAGGGTATGGACTTGCAGAAAAGTCCTTCAAAAGGATTTTAGAAGGACAAATATTGGAGCACAACTTACGAAGAGTCAAGCACTGATCACGCACCAATGACCACTAAACGACAGACCATACCTACCTGGCAACAAGATTCTGATCACGGGACCAAGGTATGCGTGATAATTCAGTGAGATGAAGTGAAAGTACTACGTAAAAGCCACTGAGTATTTATGAATATATCGAAACTTAAAACACACTTCTGCTCACCGCAGCAGTTTCTGAGCTTCCCCATAGATGCACCGATATGTAATATCAAACCTCTGTTGAATAAATGAATCCTACTTAGATACACTTGAGATAACTAGAAGAAATTATTTACTATGATGCGCCACCAATATTTGATGCAGTATAATCAAATGATTGTAGAAGATTTAAACAGTTGGGCTTTCACGTACATACGAATTTATTGAATTATACTCGCATCCTTAACCCCATGCTGCACACCGAGATCAAATTGGCGGGCTCGTACCTATTGATCGGATGCATTGCTTACTGCACAATCACTGCTGTGAAGTCCAAAATCAAATTTGATAAGTACAAATCCAGTATTGGGATAGCACTGTTCCAACGATACTGGGTAACAAAACCAATGAGGCCGGTACTCGAAAAATAATCCGTTCGATCCTAGTAGACAAAATATAGCTAAAGGTGAATCTCATCACCTAATCGGGCCATTGTAACACATACTGACATTATTCTCCAAATAATAACCCGTTCGGCAGAGGTTGATTAGAAATAACAATCAATATTTAAATCCCGATGAAGACGCTTCAGCTGAAGCAACTAATATTTGCAAACGTGAGTTGGATATGCATGATCAGATTTAATCAGATTTTATGCTTACCCAATTTCGCATTTGGACACAGAAATCCGATAATGCTGATTGTCTGATTTATCAGTAAATATTAACCTAGCAAACGATCGATTGTTTTAGTAGTTGAGTGTAATTCTGAGGTGAACGCTGTTACAGCTAAATGTGCCGACTACCCCAAATATATGATACATATTGGATTATAGTTGTATATTATCTTTTATACCAGTGTATCTTTCACTACGTGCGAAATTTACACAGGGAAGTGAATAACAACCAACGGTAAAATCCTTCAGCGGACAAGAACTGAAAAATCGTTTCTTGACATCAGCGCTGTAAAAAAATTGAATAAATTTCAGATAAATAATAATATGTACTGCCTTCGATAGACGACAGAAAAAAGACTGATGCTTTGTTGTTTGTTTGCTTGTGTTGTCACCTAAGATTTTCGGAGAGGTTGTTTGAAGCATCGTATAGTAACAAACAAGAAGAAAATGCATTTCTTGTAAAACAAGTATTTCGTGATACAATGTTTTACAAAACTATGTGCAATGAAAAGCAAACCGAACAGAAATCCAACGGAAAGGGCCACAATCACGTTCAATTCTGAAAAAATTTCCGAGAACGTCACGTTTTAGTGGTATTATTCATTCGTCGTTAAGTACTTTTTCATTTTCACACGACCAATTCCAGCATACGGAGGAGCGGTTTCAAACGGACCGAGGAGGCTTTACAATGTCTTTCATGTTAAATGAACGAACACTAAGCGATCTATCATTATCCTCTGTGACGCCACTTGTGGTCGAATTAAATAAATATGTGACAGTAGATTTCTGTCACTCCTAACTGCAATGCACTGATCTATTTTTGGTGCCTCTATGTCACCTGTAAAGTCGATAATGCCAACGAATGACCCACAAATAGGCACATACTAAGCGCCCACGAATTGCGTGATATTGTTTATTTATGCTTATATGGACTGATCGACCAAAACTACCATTAGATAGCGATAATATCCAAAAGTCAGTATTTAGTTTGATTTGGAATTTCACTAGCCCAAAATCAGCCTAAGGTGTAATCAATAATAGCACATATTAGCTTAATATCTATGGTTCTGTATCTGTTATCCACTTATGTATACCTCCTGATGTAGTTCGTCACGTAATCAAGTGTCTGTTGTAAGCTGAATTTAGTTGTTACCACTTGCCGATGTTTGTCAAGACTACAGGTTGCCTCAGGGCTTTGATCCGTAAGATTGGTGCTTAAAATGCGAAGTTTTATCGCCTATCGAACCAGTGTCCAAGCGTAATTGCCTGCATTCTTTTGCATCTATAGAGCGCTCAAAGTTATGATGTCATCTCCGACCACAAAACTAGCCATGCAACTGAAAAACTGGCTAGTTGACGTTTTGCTTTTGACTCCTCCTAACCTGCGTTTGATCTAAGGTCTTCAGGTTTTCACCACTAGGAGTTTGTTTTAGTTTTTACGGAGCGAAAAATATTTCGTCTTGCGGTTTTCTTAGCTATAAGTCTCTGTTTTGGCTTCTCTGCTAGTCAGTGTTTACTATTCATCGGACTGTACATATGACCCAAATGAAGTAAAACCGGCTAGAGCAAACGTCCTTTTGCTGTGTTTCATAAGAGTTTCACTGCTTATATTAACGTTTGAGTGGAGACTAAGATTTAGGTCGCATATGTAATAAACAACAGCCAGCTTTGTCCAACTCAAACGTCATAATCTGTGGAAGGATTTGCCGTCCCCGTTTCTTTTTCTTAGAAAATAGTGTTGCACGCTGTTGGCAAAATTTCGCCGAAGCACACATTCGAACCAACCAGTTTAACTAAAATTCATCATCCGCGATAAATGATGATTGATTATAGTCTTGTCCTTATAATTTAAAATCTCTTGCTAAAGTAATTTAATGGTACAGCAAACAAGAAATTGTTTTAATCTGTAGATGTACCATTTCACACCCACATACCAAAATCGAAGTGTTCAGGCTGGTTTCTTACAGGGTCACGAACGATGCTATCCATCCCTTGCAGATACCCTGGCAATACTCGGGAAAGAGGGAACAAATGCATGACCTCGGTCCGTGGAGTAGGTTCTAAACTAAGGCAAAATCTTTGGCTCTTTTCGTCGTGTTGCGCACACACTATGAATTGCAACGGGAAATTCGCAGCATAACCTGTTCAAAATCTTCAGCGTTTTGATTTAAAATAACTGTGCTTGATGACCAGCAGTATCTGGCCACTGATTATGGATCAAATTAACTTGTTGTAGCCGAATTCACACGCCAGCCATCACAATACTAGAAATATGAAAAGAAAAACGACCTAAATTTACCTTTTCGCACTTGTCTTTTCATGCACAGACATGCCTTTTCATACCCCATTCCGATCAATTTATGCTGATTGATGACCCTGAAAACGGACAGCGTTCTCTGAGGTTTGAACTGTATGACTGGCATCGAATGACCGAAATATCAACTTAATTGCACTTAACCGACCTAAAATTAGTCTAACCCATGAGCTTGTCGACCGGTCCCCACACATCCGATCCCAGCGTCAGTTGAAGTGATCAGAAAACGAACATTTCGAAAATTCTCACCTCTCAAGATACGTTCTGAAATATCCTATTATTATGATGCAATACATATGGCTTTCACGACTCCACCCTTAGATTTCATTGATTTTTTGAACCAAATCATTGATAAACTTACGAAAGTGAAATAGTGAACTCGCTTCTATGAAATGCCATTCTGAAGGTCGTTGCTCACTCAAGATGGTGTTCGTGGAAACATATTGTTGATTGGGGGCCTGTTGACGGATAATAAATATTGGCACATTTATACATGAGGCAATATTGGGGTCGATTTCAAAATATGTTGGATTTATAATAACTCAATACTACCGAAAGTGGTAAATAATCACCAGTCATCTAAGGAGAAGAATACTTGTCGAAAAGGTATTGAAGAAAAATAAACTGTACGGAATAAATATAACGGTAGTTGATCACGCTTCCTCTAATCCTGAACCGAATTTATGTAAATGCACCGTTACATGCAATGTAAAAGTTGTACTCTCGGCTCTATGAATTTCCCGAAGTATTTCCATTTTTGGCTGGACTTAAACAATCTTTTGCTACCGCTTGTCTTCAGCGAAATGAAGTCGTCTTGTACGGAAACAAAATGGAAACACCACTGATATTTTGCACTCCACTGTAGTTCCAGATGAATAATTCAAGTTAACCTGAGTGGAGTGGTCGCATTGCCTCAGAAATTCCGGAAAACCCAGTTGGTGATGGAAAGGATTCTCAGAACGGGCATTCTGAACTTCGTAATCAATGCAGAACGGCGGAAAATGATGTTACGCCCAAAGAATCAGTCATGTGGTCACAGTGACATCAGATTTGACGAGGCCAACGCAAATCCATCGGATACAATAAATCCCCGACTTGCCCTGGTAAACAGACATTCCCGTAACGAGATGGGCGTTTTCAAATGGATTGTAGTATGCAAGAAAGACTAAACGACATAATCCATAAGTGCTTAGCGCGTTTCTGTTTGCAAGGTTGGCACAGCAGAAGGAAACAAGATATCGATTAGACACCCCAAAGGTTTAAGACTCTTTTACTACTGATGTTCCCATAAGATGGAATCACAGCCGAAATTTCAGTGCAAAAGCAAGACAGATATAATTTTGGAGTCCAATTATCAGCCCAACAAAACCACTTGGATCATTTTGCCCTGAAGCCGGTACCGAATGCAGAAATTAGTATCCTAAAGTGACACTGAACCATTGTGGATAGCGTGCTGCTAGGCATTTTCGACTTTCTAATGTTGAAACCGCATTTCAGTTATTTAAAGCGGAAAGGCGGCTTCAGTGCCCTCAGAGTGATTGGCGTAAGTACACACCAAGACAAGAAAGAATATGGCGCGTATTTAAGGTTATTATGTGACTTATTTAATAGCAATGAATAAACGATGGTACAGTCTACATATGACTGTTTCAACTTCACATGAATCGGTTGCAAATTCCAATGTAGTGTCCTTAAATTTTCCAAAAAAGGGCTTTGATTTTCAATGCTTCTACCAACTACGACATAGTCGAAACGTAAAAAGTGACTAGTCGACCAAATAGTTTTGTGCACACGGATTTAAAAATAATTGGACGAGTTTAGGAAAACGCAGCCGTTATTTGCAGTTGGGATTGCATAAAAGGTTCTACTTATTTTTAAATTTTTGGTACTGACATCGTAGTGTGCTCAAAGCACCTATGCACTCGTTTTGAAAGAGGTTATTCAGCAAGTGGAATAGTTCCATCTCCATCGTAGCCTATTGTTGTCTGAGGAAAAACTTCTGATTAGACACAGCATTCGCTTGCTTGTTCAATGTCTCGTTGACAGCAAACGCGTTCGGTCTATGTGAAGCCTCACCTATTTGAATGAGTGGTGTTGGTTGAGCTAGTTCATCTCGACGTGACAAACTGATCTAAAACAGCCCTAGGTTGAAATTACTTGATAACTGCAACTGCGAGTTTTGTTTCGTTTTTACCCGCGGAGGTGTACTGCCTGAAATTCTGAACGTTTACATCATGCCTAGTGGTTTCATTAGATAAACAAGCAATTTATTCCACATCAATATTTGTTTACATAAGGTCACATTGTTTTAGATAACCACCAACCGAAATCTCCATTTATTGATTTTTCTGGCAGTCCGGTTTCTTGCAGTCATCTACTTTTTTAGCGTTAGTGATAAATTAATGGGTACTAATCTGTGCTAGTCACTGGTTATTTCATTTCGCAAATAATTTGCTATTCTGTTAGATGTTTGTGACCAGGGGTTGATTTTGTTTCCACTTACAAATAAGAGATTGAGGAAGATTTGTTATACTTACCTCAACAAACAGTTCATCTCTATCACTAGTTGATGATTTGTGAGCTAACCGAGACATTGCATTTGTGGAAGCAGCTTGACAATTGCTAGATTGGAGATCAGTTGGTGATTTGTCAACGTGAAGCTCATCTAGCTGGTGGCTGCTGGCTAATGTATCCTCCGCGTTCGGCTTTACGCCACTGGCAGCAGATGGCGCAGACTCAATGGGAGTTGATGACGATACGCCAAAGATGGACAGTTTCCAACATTCGTTTGCCTGCATTTCATCGTCGGCGGTCTCAATATTCCCAGGTAGCTGACCACGTGGTAGATAATTTTTGTGTGGTTCTATCTGTTCACACGAATGGTCACCGGCAAAATTCGGTGGAATTTGGTGATCCATATGTGAATTTACGTCGGCTGATATGGCTTCTGATTCCAAGAGTGTCTCATCTGTGCTCCATATTTTCTCCGATCCAGTTTGTACATGACCCGCAGGCCGTAAGGTCAACTCGGATTCTCGTATTTGCCCTGGTTTCACTTCCTCTTCGCTACCTGGAGAAGAGCTTCTATTCGTCTGCAAAGTAAATTCACTTAAGACACCGTTGACTTTTTTGTTGATATTAATTTGGTTGTCATTCTCAGAAACGACCCCTGTTCTGTCGAATGAAATGTCGTCAAAAGATGTCGGTGCAATCGCAGTCACTTGGATCGGAAATAAATCAACACTAGCTAATGATGCAGGAGTTTCTTCCACTGACAAAATCCGCAGTGCCTCTCCGTCTTTTTCTTCATTTACTTGGTCCCTCTTTGACCTCGAGCTGATAAACGCTGTAGACTGCAATAGTCCATTGGTCTCAAACCCAGGATCTTTTGTGCCGCCTGCGACAATCTTGTTATCCAACTGCTCGGATTTGTGGCTGGTGCGACCAAACAGCTTTCCATAAAGCCATCCGGACCAGGTTTCAGCTTTATTCTCTCCCTCTAAATCATATTTTCCTGTTGGTGACAGTGAAGACTGCGAGATTAGATTTGCTGAACTAGAAGCATATGGATCATCGTCACCTGTTGTTGAGCCCTCATCGCGGTTTGCGTTCGATAAGAACGTAATAATTTCAGGCCCGATTTGCCGCACAGTAGCAGATTTGGAAGCCGAGTTAGTCTCCGGGGGAGATGAACTGTCCAAAGTTACCACGGTACACTCTTGCATCAATGAGTTATCTTCTTTCGTTGGTGTTTCTTTACCAAAATGTGGTGTGCCAGTAGTAATCGACTCTTCTCGATGGACCTCGGTGTTTGTCACATCAGCAGCAAAAGATTTCATCGAGTCGTGCTGAATCTTATCTTCTTCTGTTTCCTCCGATTCAGGCAGAAGCTTGTTATACTGTGACAATTTTTGTTCCAACTCATTACTTGTCTCGATTGCAGGAGTAGATTTTTCGAAAATAATATCGTTCACTTGCTGCTCTGGAGAAACCTTGGTCTCAGGTGAAAATTGATCTAGTCCTCTTAAAGAAGTCACCTCGTGTGGTTTTATCTGGTCCATTCCAACTTCGCTAACTGGCGACGAGAAATTAGTCTCTTCTGAATCGGATGATTTTAGAAGTGGTTCCCTTAACCAAACAGCAACTGGTGTTCCTGAACCATTTTCGATGCCTGTTTTTGTGCATGCAGATTCAATCCCAACAGATTCTTTAACTAACGTGATATTCGATTGTCCAGTAGAGGTTGACAAATCAGGCGTCTGTTTTTGTAAAGAAACATGACCGGAATCCTGCAAACCCTTTAGAAATTGCGTCTCGTTGTCTGCCGAAGGCGAAATGTTTTCGCAAGTCGTTGGAATTGCACCCGACAAACCCGTTGGAGTTACTGCCACTTTTTCAGAAATCTCGGGAGATGTTAGCAACTCACTATGATTAGCTTTCGATCCTGCAATGTTAGCCTCGTGAGAACTATTTTCATTGTTCGCCTGAGAACCAAAATTTGTTTCATCCATCGTGTTGGATTCATTCGCCCTGTATTGTACTGGATCCGAATCAGGTAGTCCTGCAACGAGTTGAGTGACAGTTTTTGCGATTTCTTGCTCTGAGTGATGGACATGCAAGTTTGCTTGGTTAATTGCTTTGAAGGAGGGGGCGGAGAGGACTTGGACCGAATGTCCCTTTACTGCTACCTGATAAGACTTCTGAGGTTGGATTGATGCGTTCGACATCTCCGAATCCCACTGTATTGCGTCCGAAATTTCTCCATCCAAACCTGAGTCGAATTCGCTAATCTCAGCTATTCGTTGTCGGCCGCTTCTCCCATCTGAATGCCGCTGGTATTGATTGGTTTCACAGTTTAACGATTCTATATCAGCCATGGCAGGTGTGGTATCAGTTTTGAGTTCAGTAAAATCCAACGATGCATCAGATGTTAAATCTGAAGTGTAATCCGTTGAAATTGCCTGTCTAACTTCCGGCAAAGTGGCTAAACTGGGTATATCGGGTATCCCAGCAAGTGACGCCTCTGTCTCACTTACTTCATGACCAAGATCACAAGCAGCTGGATGAGAAAAATTCATTTCCATTGTGCTTTCTGAATTTTCAGTCATATCTGATGAACGGCTAAATAACTCTCTTGTATCAGTGCGTACAATTTCAGATGACTGACAAAAGTTTGCCTCAGACAAATTCCGGTAGGCATCGGCATCCAGATCCGTTTCGAGTAAACTTGTAGCACCGATGGGCTGAGGTTCTCTGTGATGTACCTCAGAAATCGTGGTGCTGAGTACGCTATTTTCTTCACTTTGGGCCTGATCATCCAGCGGTGACGGGAAAAGTAAATGGAATTGATTCCCATCTGAAGGGAGTTCACCAATGGCTCTGTCTGGTGACTCGGAATTTCTGGTTCCCTGCAAGTGAATTATTTGATCAGAGATTTCATTTGCATCACTTTTCAATGTTTCCTGCCTCTGCACCGTCTGCTGTGTTCCAGTGCTGTAAGGAACGGAATCCACCTTTGCTGTTGTGAGAATTTGTGAATCATCTCGTTCGGGAGTAATAAGAATTAAGTCTGTTTCGTTTCCATATATGTCTACCCGTTCTTTTGGATGATCTAACCCAACATTCACTCCAATCCTAGCGTCATCAATATCCACACGTTTTGCTTTACTAATTTGTTCTTCCATATCCTCAACAGGCACTGACTTTATGCTCTCTTTATTCGAACCCTCTTTGGTTATGTTCGTTTCAGCGAAACCAAATGACTGTTGATCACTACTTGGGAGAATCTTTTCAAAATCGGTATTGAATTCCTTTTGTTTCCCATCCTCTTTTTTTAATCCTAAATATACTTGACTTAAACCCGGTTTGTTTGACTCTATTTCCTGTGCGACTGGTTGCGAGTAAGAATTAAGTGTACTCCCAGACGCCTCTGTTGACTTTGGATCAGCAAGTCCGCTTTCATCGGTTGGCAATGGACTCATACTTCCTTGTCTAGAATCAAGTTTCAAAGCAGGCAAACTGGATAACTGAAAAGCCGCTTCCTCCAAACGAGAACATATATCAGTTTGAGTACCCTCGGTGAATATTGAATTATGTGTTTGAAGTGAATCCACCTCATATTTGATATCTTTGGTTTCACGATTGATGTTTGTAGAATAGTCATCTACAAGAATCTGCACACCTCCGTACTGCTGAGGGTTTTCCTTGGAAATATGGGACACGTTAGTGTTACCAACTGCACTCATATCCCAAACTGAAGCAAGGGACGAGGATACACCGGTCTGTGAGTTTCCACTTCGTGTGCGATGTATATCCGGATAACTCCGTGCTCCGACCGCATCCCGCTGGGTCGAATCGGATTCAACTGTAAGAATACCGGTGGAGAAACCGGCAAGTGATCTCAATGTCCCACCTAATGCTTCTTTTGACCGAGAACCAAATCTTTCATCTCGTTTATAACATTTTAAAAACACACGAGCTTTTTCTTTTAAACGTTTAATTCCGCGTTTATGTTCGACCTCCTCTGAAGCAATGTCGGAGTTCACATCGCCTGATGACTTGGCGCGCCTCCTGGGTAACTTCAGTATGCGCAAAGATGACCGGTTGTGTTTACTATCTGTATTGTATCCAGGTTGGTTTGTACCTCCATAAATTGAATCAGAGGGGTTCTCACTGTCCCTGCGGTGACTGCAAAGACTGAATGTTGCTTTCGATATACACATATCCTGCTTTTCTTCAGCCGTCAATTGACAGTTATTTTCGGCCTGTAGACTGACAAACGTAAGTGGATTTACTCCTTGTTCCTCGTCCTGTTCTTCAATAACTGAATGCGCTTCGCTCTCTGGATAGTAATGATGACCGGGGCATTTGCTCTCTCCTGCACGTCGGACAAATGGACTGAATGGAGCACTACAAGGCCCCGCTTGACAAGGAAATCCATTTTGGTGTTCCAATAAAACAAGTCCACCTGGAACAGGCGGTACGCTACTACTCCGACCGAGTGGTGAGTCGAAATTGTTCCACGAATCAGATAATCCACACGATCCTGTACGCGTGCGTCGAGTCGGTTCAGTCACGTGTGGAATAGGTTGACTGAATGTAAAATAATTACCATTGGCTGATCGAGGTCGGTCGTCATTGGTCCAGCCAAGCCTGTCTATGCGAGACAAATTTTGCAAACTTGAAGGCATCAGATTTGTAGTTGACGATTGCGGGGTAATTTTTACAGCAAGAGGTCGACCGCGTAAGTCTGTAACAGACACCCAATTAGCCTCGCCACTCATCGGTGTTTGAGACCGGGACTGAGCCCTGGAATTATCCGTGCTCTGAGGCCAGTAGTTTTCTGGAAATTAAAGTAAACGTTCGCATGTAGTGATTAGTTTCCATGCAAACAAATAATATTAGGTAAAACCGACGATATATTTATATGATGAAAATGTACCTAAGGAGGCAGAATTCGCATTTGCAAAGTAAACCATCATGCCTGGGGCTTGATAAATGTAGCCTCAGATGATATGAGGTTTTGAAGACATAACATAAAGGGATTTTGGGTCTGATTTTTGGGGGCTACAATCAACGTTTTCTGATCACGTGCCATTTTTTGGCCTGGCCAAATAACCAGTATCACGATAATAAGTTAGATGGGTAAGAATATGAAATATATACTATATTGGTATTGGGGATAGAATGATTTCCCATCAGTGTTCCTTTTCTTGCATACATACTGTAAATTTTTGATGCTTGCCCTAATGACAGCAGAAGAAAGGCACATCTTTGCATTCATTATTCAACTCTCGAGATAAGTTTAACTGTTGCGGAAACGGCTCGCTCGATCAGAATAAGACTACAAATTTGGAGACGAAACCAAAACAAAAACTAAGGCCTGTATGTCACCACCACCGAGTTATTGTCAGCTTTGTTAACTATCATTTGGACAGTAATTTAGGAGATTTCATCTTCAGTGAATATGCTGAGTGGCTGTCTCACCTCAACTGGAGATGAAACGTTTGCGATCTAAAGACGAAGCTCGGCAATTAGGACCACATGAAAACCAACAATCTCAGTTATGGTTAACACAAATGTTCAAATCCACTGAAAGGGGATTCGATTAAATACGTGCAGCTGGTCACTGAACATTCATCCATATTTCTTTACACGGAACTTGCTTATTCTGTGGCCACGATTGGAATTTTCACTTCAGACTTTGTCAACTTTAATAAGAATTGGCACCCAACCAACCTACTGATGTCACTATCCTCGTGGCACTGATGAAGGGCGCATTTTGAACAGGTGCATACGAGCATCCATGATGCTGTTTTGATGCTGCGTACGTGAGTCATAATTGACGTGCAGCTGGTCAATGATGGGCACACTTTAATAACTCTTTCTGATTGCTTACTACGCAGAAGTTCGCAAAAATTTGATATAAGAATAAATTTTACAAAGGTGTCAACCTATAAAACTCAGCACAACAAACATGAAAACCTCCAGGGGTCCGACTGTGCTCAAATATGGTCCTGACTGAATTGGTTAAAATAGCAAGTAAGATTGTGACAACATTTCAGTTATAAGACAGTTGGAGATAGGATCACTTCAGAACTACTCTTTAAACTCTAAGTAAACGAGACACCTATTTACACATACATCATCGTCAGTTGCTACAGCGCGGACAGATCGAAGCGTATTTAATCAGACATAACGATTAAATGAATTAGGCACTATGCAAAAAATATTCGCTAAAGTAATCCTAATGTCCAGTGGCAGTGGATATTGCGTGTCTGTCATCCCAACACTTGAAAGTAGAAGGTATATCAAGGCTTAATTTGATTTCTACTGAAACCCCAAAAATGGATTCTACAGTAGGTTGTGATAATGGTCAATTCAAGAACTCTTCAAAAGCAACAAAACGCAATCTATCTAATGTTACCGACTGTTACAAGACAAGCACAAAGGTCGTTGATTTCTGCACAAAAGACGCTAATAAGTATATCGGTGCTAATTCACAAGACGTTTCATTTGACTTGTCCCAAAAGGGATATGCACTGCCAACCACTGAATATAGCAGTTCAGGCCACCTAGATGAAATCCGAATGAGATTAAGATATTGACAGCATGCGAGCGTAAAAATGTGAGTTCTCTAATGTTCGAGGGAAATAAAACGTCTGTTTTTTATGTCAAACTTCTAGTGCCCTGAACCATAATCTAGTCTGCCAATTTTCCCGGGCTAGATGAGTTGCTCCCAAAAATCAATGAATTCCTCGCACAGTAAAATCACTATTGTTAATGGAACAATGTTACTAATACATTATACCACTTACAATGAAAAGAACGTATGGTGTATCAAATTTTCGATACACTTCTTACGCCGTTCGGTAAGAATATTTGCAAAAAGGACGTTCAACGATACAAAAAATGGCGCGCATTTTATCTTCCGAAAAGATTTTTCCTAAATCCCTTTGAATTTCGAAGAAAATCACAAAAGTTGAAACGGAAACTTCCCCTTCCGTGCTAATGATATAGTTATCACAAAACACTTCGGCGTAAGTACTAAAAAACAAACCATCTGATTATTCATGAATCCGCTGTGTAACTAAATTATCACGGAGCAATTCGGAAGGGCCGTACCGAGTGGTTGAGCTCTTTGGAAATGTTATGTTTGTCCAATGTTTGTGACTTGGCTGGACAATGGAAATGCTATATTTTTAGTAGGTTTCCATAAATGTTTTCGAACAAAGGCATCCGGATAAAATGGACGTTTGGAAAACAAGACAAGATATGAAGGAATATATAAGATGCTTTCAGCATGGAGTCACTCGAAGTGAACGGAATGAAAAAAATAATGAACTCTTTATTATTCAGAAGTTGGCAAGAGTATTTACAATTCGCTGCTGCTGTAAGAAATTCGCAAATTGAATTCACTGAATGAATTGCGCGTGACAATTTTCACCATTATCCTCGATGGTCAAATTCAAAATTTCTTATGCGTAGGTCTCTTGTTTTGACGTCAGTTGCATGTAGAATTCGTTTATCCAAGCTTACGAGTGCTTGAAATCTTTGTTGACTGCCCTAAATCCCAAATGTTTGAGGATTTTCCGCTCCTAGTATTTTACTAGACTAATTTCAGATGAGTCAACTTCACGCTGACTAGCTACTGTTCTTATGCATACAGCACAAAATGTGCATCGATATTTTACCATTTAGGGATTTCAACCTGTTCTGGCTACTAAATTTCTGTTCGATGCAGTGCAATTTAGTTTTATCCGGGTACGAGTTACACGTCATTTCCATACGAACAACCAATTATATGAAGTGTTCCAAAAAGTTATGAGTGTTTTGAATTGCGCAAACTTTTGATTACCATTCTCGCTTTCAATCAATGCTAGACCACGGCAATAGTGAGGTGGACATCAAAACCAACTGAAATTGGCTTGAAATTAGGTGGATTCCTGAGGAATGATCAATTGCATAAAACAGCAGATCAAAATGGTGCTGAATCGAAATATTGTCCCCTCTTTTGATGTGTAACATGAACAATATGCTTTTGAGTGATAAATTTTTGTTGTCAGAAATATCAATGGACCAGGGCTTCTTTGCAAATAGGGAGTTCTCGGTCAACTGACTCAAGAATAGCTTGGGTTTTGATAACCTGATATCTCCATATAACCAACTGTCTGTTTTGTTAGAATACCTGTAAACCTCATGCGCTTTTGTTTGAATTCTTAAAAGCAAACAAAAGCGAATTAGACGAGATATAGAGTAAGTTAATAAAAACAATATCGGAAGAAACAGCAAGAACGAATTATTTTATTTTTAAGATTCATGTCAAACAGATTATTTTTGAAGTGTTTCGCTATGCAATCTACGGGTTGCCGTAATGTTGAATTGCTTCCTATGTGAATCCTTTGCCTTCCTTGCACTTTCTTTCTGGCTGGCAGTTCTGAAAAACTAACTGTAAGATGCTTGTCAATCTGAGCATGTGCTCACGATTCGCATGAACAGCACTCCCAGATTACCCTAATTTTAATGTGCATGACAATAGTTACCGTGATATGGCTTTTGCAATGAACATGCACCTACTTGTAAGTAGCGTGCCCAAAGACAGCCGAAAACGCCTCAAAACAGCAGATTTACAGTGACTTTCCAAAGCTGAACAATTCTATTGCAAATAACAAAAAATTTCTTTCTCCGGCATTTATACGTTTTAACAATAAATGGGTCTGCTTTGTCGCAAACATGTTTATACCCCAAACAAGTCAACGTGAGTTGAATCTTGTCCATTTTCCACCAAAACATAATCCACTCTAAACACAAATCCAGTAAGTCGGAACGACCAAACTTCCGCGTCTTATCAATATATTTGGATCAGTCTTCGTAAAACCAAAGGATGACCAGAGGAGCAATTTGACTTAAGTCCTTTTATGAGTCACTTTTGTTAGCGTTATTTATGCTTGGAAATGTCTTAAATGACAAAATATTCGGGATACCGCAAGAAGCTATATGCGGAAACTGAAAATCTATTCGTTCTTCATTTGGATTTTTACCTGAGGTGTCTTGCATAAATGAGATGGAGTTACAAGCCTCTGATGAAAGGATAGATATACAGTGGAAGAAGTATGTCATAGTAACTGTGGTCCACTACATTGGTCAATCTTCAGTCACAACCCTAGACAATGAAATACCAGGCAATCACACGAGGTCTCGATACTGCCGACGTGACAGCCAAATTCAGAACTCCGTGTCTTCATTAATCAAGGATTGTTTAATCTGTTTAACCCCTGTCAGAATGATCTGACGCCGATTTATGGTTTTTCCTATCACTGCACTCTTTTAGATCACGTGAACTGCGGCATTTGCAAACCTTGTTTTTTCCATCTCCCTCCCCGGTGAATTTCTTTCGTTTTAGAGCCGTTGCGGATATGGCGTCTAAGAGCTCATTTGTTTGCGGCCTAATGTAATGTCGATTTCATGCATAAATAAATCATTCAACTCCCACCAAAACACATGACTCGTAACAAAAAGAGCTGTGGAACAGGTCGCTGCATGTGTGACGTAAGCGTTGACCGCTAGTTGGTTTCCAGTGTAATCATTAGGATATAGTGGTCGGTGTTCCAGACTAAGACTGTTAGTATTAGTTACTAAAATTTTGGTAGCTGGTGACATTTCTCTTTGGATATTAGTGATGGGTGAAAGTAAAGTAATCGTGTGCCGGGTTGCAACACTGAACTAAATGACCATCAATTTGAAGTTTTTGGTTGACAAGGAATCAGAGAGCAATAATACCTTTTCGAAGAGTGGAGTTAAATCTGACAGAACCAAGAGGGTGACAACTGATATTTAAAGATATATAAAGATGAATAGGATAGAGTATTCAAGGACCCTGACAGATATCATGCAGTGAAGTACTGCAATTTGTCCTCTAAAATTATTATTTCGATCTGGAGTATCTGGAACAAACTCATTTAGCACAGTATGGCACTGTAACTGTGCTTGGTCACGTTCGTCGTCGCTTGTGGATTGTTACCCAAAGAATCTATCAAGGCATACTTGTGTAAAAAATGAAAAAAATTCTCATTCAGCGCAAAAAGCACGACGGAGAGGGCGTTTGTGCTTGTTTATTCCACCTCTATAGTTTTTTTACGCCAAAACATACTAGTCATCTAAGGGTTTCTTCAAGTTCAAAATCCTGCCTGTACTTGAATGCGCCTCTAAAATCCTATCTAGTTTAACCTATGCTTCCATTTGATATTGGTAGTTGATAAATTCATAACTGTCACAGTGGCATTCTTCATTCATCATACCTAGTTTCAAAATTGACTGTAAAATTTTAGCTAATCCATGAAATATGCCAAAATAATTCATAGATACCATAGCGTTTGTTTACTTCAGTAGAAGGCTTGCGTCGACACAATGTTACATTACGCTTTATATTGGTGGGACACCGTACAAATGCCCTCTGGAGGAAACCGCAAAACACGTTGCTCCAAAAAGCATATCCGGTTTCTTGTGTACCGTAAAACTATATCAGGCTTCCAATTATTGAGTTCCCATAATCAGAATTTAGGTGAGGACGGAATAATATTGAAGATTTCGACACACACCTGGACTACAGACGGAACTGCCTCTCAGTTAAAAGCTCAGTCAGCTAGAGTTTTTTGAGACCCCTTAAGGACTGTGTTGCGATGACAGTGTTCAGAAATTCATTTTCCCCAGCTCTAATTATTCGGATCAAAGAATTTCAAATATCCCATCACATCAGATGTGCGATTTCAACCTTAAGTCTAGTTTACTTTTTATAAACAATTCATTCGGCAATGTCAATGTTTATTTCGGCATTGGAAACCACGGTAACACCATAAAACCGTTTCGACAATGCATATTCACCAAGCCCAAACTGGGAGGCCAAGCCGGAAAGGACGATTGTTTGTCGGACGCTTTAGCCATTACACTAGCCGGGTTGATTCTCAACCGCTCATCGAACATCAACACCATGTGATGCGGCGCCTATCGCCGTCGCCGGATTTTTAGGCCACAGACCTTTGAAACCACCGGGCCAACGACTCCCAAGGGAGAAAAGTTCGCCGTATAAAGCTAATATCGTTCATTCGGTATTTTTAACGATCTGTGACCTGTAAATCCGACGACGGATGTGACTCATGTCATGTAGCGTTGGTGTTCGATAAACTTGAAAGTTAACCCGATCAATGCAATGCCGACGATATTAATCTCACGACCACCCGTCCTGTGTTTGCGTCCCAATCCAGGCGCGATAGTTATGCACTGACGGGAATCCTTAATAAATATGAAACACTTGTAAAGTTTCCCATGGTGGCGCGCTTGCTATCGATGCTGCATGGTAAATTATTTGGAAGTCATTAAATTCTTTGCCGCCCTCTGGTTTTCATTTCTGACTGAGGATCGCCGATCACAGGTACTGTTCCTTCCAACCAGCCAACAAAAACCTAAAATATTCCTGATTAAAAGTTTCCGACTTTTAAAAATTTCATATAGTAATAACTTGAAGAGCCCTTTTGAGGACCCGGAACTGAGTTTTGTTTCCTTCTTGTTAATGCAGACCAATAAAACCAGGCAAAGTGACTTCCCTTCCTTTTAGCCGACGACAAAGTTATGTCTGCCCCGCTGAAAACCAGAATTTCAGTCAGAAAAAACTATTCAAAAAATGATGTCCACATTTTGTTCGGCCCACTACTTAGCTCCTGGGACAATAAATGAGGAGAGAAGTACTGGGTGGAAGGTCTAGATGAACGTTGTCTCAGTGACGGGATAAGTCGCGGAATATTTTCCATTATCCTGAAACATGCTGCCTGCTTCCGTCTCATCCGACTGACTAGAAGGAAGCACCTAAATACTTAAATTGGTAGTCATCCATGCACCAAGTAAGACAACACAACGTGTTAACTACGAGACAGTCATATGTGGAAAACCTAAGAAGCCTCCTCAATGGTACCACAACCAGAAGGTAGTACAAGACAAATGAAGAACTCTTCCTAAGCCCAGGTTTTAAATTTATTTCATTCTCAATAGGGTTCATAGACTATAACAGTAAAGTCTACAGATAGTCTCTGAAGGACCTTAGACCTGCAGAGACTAATATTATGTCTCCACAACTCTCTTTCAGAACCCCACTGTTTTGACTGTAGTTTAGCCCAGATGCAATTCCAGTCTGTGGCTTTACTCTTCACTTGTCCGCTTATCTAGTTTTACGTGTTTATAGTAACGTTGACGCCTGAATTGTCGTCTGTATATTTTATCTGGACAACTGTGTAAACGTCAAAGTGTCGACTATCATTGTACTTTAGTCACATTCATATATGCACTTACTGATTACAACTCCTTTAGGACTAAAACTAATCTTGCTCAGACTCGTCCCAATTCGGCCAGACTGTAAGTCTAATGTACGCTGCTATCGTCGCTGGTGATTTTACTGTCGAATTTGGCGCTTATCGAGGACAAAAGTGCATATAAAAGTCCCGTTTTCTGCCCGGACCAGTCGACCCAAAGTAACGTTCATGACATAGCCTGTTACTAGTGGAAACGTGTGTATGCCAAAATTGGCAACTACAAACGCGGAGTCCTAATTTGCTTTTCTGATTGTTGGAATCAAGCAGGCCATGCTTACTGGCATGAACTTACTCGATGATTGTCTATCATTCTATTTCTCCCTACTAGACGCTCGATTTATTCGCGCTTGGTTCGAGGTCCGCCCTGCACTACAGTTTTTCGACAATATGAAATCCATTCGCAGGTTTTTGGGTGGTACAATTAAATGTGCATCATCCGAATAAACACCGGAAAGTGATTAAAGGAGCTACGCGAGGTATTTCACATTGTAAGCAAAACTGCAAATCACGTTGTTCTCACAAACAATAGATATCCGCTAAATCAATTTTGTTTCATGTTCGTACACTCGTACTGTATGTGTAATGCTTTCAATCAAATATGCAAATCCTTCAGCGTAAATTCCGAAACAAGGAATGGATAGGGAGATGTAGGAAAACTGAGAAAAGTCCAGATGTCAGCAATAACTGAAAACTAGTTCACCTAAACCGTGCGTAAATGAGATGATCACCAAATCCCAAGACTCACTGATTCTCATACTACAGTCTTGTCTAAAACATTGGGAGGATTGAGGAGCTCTTTTGGAATCCCTTCAGTCAGTCCATGTCCACCGTTAACTACTTACATATATCTGTCAGTCAAATGGTGCGTACAGATAGTATTCCTCCATTAGGAATAAACGTCTTCATACTATATGCATCTCTCAGTGGCCCGCATTAGTTGGCTCAGATGGGTTGTCTGTTTCCATAAAATTGCACCGTGGCGGAATTCTAGCCTCAAAGCCATTATCACTCCTAAGATGGATCTGGGAAATGAAGAAAATTCCAAAGGACTGATGGAGATCAGCCATCGTACTTATCTACATAAAAGGTGATAAGTCCTTCTGTGAAAGTCAAGATGACCTCCAGAACAAATCCCAACATTAACCCCTACGGGCTATCTAATGTTCCTTGCATAAGTCTGTTAAAGCCTATGTTTTGATGTCTTGAAAAAAGGGGATTGTTGAGTTATTATTTGTTGGAGCTCATGGTTAGCATCGAACAGCGGTCGACTGTTATATTTGCCACAGGCATCCTCATTGTAGACCCGATAGTGCTTATTCTGCTTAAATTCCCAAAAACCTTGATAGATTGATGCTGCGATTCAACCCCTTCTTCAATCTCTTAGAAGTTATCAAAATCAGTTGTTTTGGGGAAAAAATACAACGGACTACGAAATGCGCTTTAATTTCACAAGATACAATCATCCTTTGAGGTTGCATCAACCGGCAAAAGAGCCTCCGAGCTCTTCATTGTGATCCGAATAAGAAAAGCTACAAGTTAAAACAATTTTCAGGCAACTTATTATGCACTCATCCAGAAGAATGTCAATCTATTATGGGACTAGATGCTAGGTCACTGAAAAGTCTTTAATTGTAGGTGTCATCATGAGTAGTCAAATTCATCGAAAAAGATAGGTAAAACAATGGCGTTGACAACCACTGCTGTCATCTGATGACATTTAAGTATAGGTTTAGCATGAACACCATAGGTCAGAATGTACTCTTCTTTTAGTTCTCTACACGAACTGTCTAGCCAATGCTTCGATACCTTTCCACTCTGGATGGTCTTATTCTAGCTGATTAGAGTGGCCTTGGGTATTGACTTAACCGGGTTCAGTTGTATTCCTTGGGCTAGTGCGTCGTCAAGCTCGAACATATGATGATCTCCATTTGCTTACCACAAAAGCCCAATCATATCGAAAATACAACATTGCGTACTCGTCTTACCGAATGTTACGTCAAGATGTTTGGCAAGTAACTGTAAAGAGGGGATACAGGATGCTTGGTGGCTTACGCCATGGCAAGCTAAAACTGAACAAAGTGTTTACAGATAAGCAGAATTGAAAAAGTAGTTAAAATTGGAGTATCAGGACAGTCACTTTTACAGTCTTCCAACCTTTAACAGTTTCCATTTTTTAGACAACCCTATGGAACAAATTTCGGTGAATTATCCTCATGGTGCAAATATAATAATTCCCTGAAAATTACCACTGAGCACATTGAGAAAACACAAGTTGGCGAACAAGCTCGTACTCATGCCATTACATCACTATATATCTGAACAATGAAACAGCTTTCTTAGATGTACGACTAAGTCGTCGAGAAGACGACTCAATTCGGCGATCAGCACACAGGAAAGCCACGCGGAATGGACAACACATCAACTTCCACAGCTTCGTACTTCTTAATGTGAAGAGGCACCTAATTAGATGTCTGATTGCCAGGACAAAAAGAATATGCACAGAAGATACTCTTGAAGCTGAACTGCGGACGGTCAGAAGAGTATTCACTGAAAATGGTTTCCCAATTAGATTAATCAACAAGATGTTGGAGACAGAACAGGGAGTTCCTAGGAGGGCGACAGTGGAGAGCAAGCCAGTATACATATCTCTGTCATTCGAAGATGACACGCTAGCAGAGATAGCACGACGAAGACTGACTAGCGCTATCAATAAGACATTCTACGCATCCAAGCTTCGTATCCTGTTCAAATCCCGCCCCGTAGTGTCATTATGGTTGAAAGACAAAGTCCCTGATTTTGCAGCCTCGTTTTGTATCTATCCATTCACGTGTTCCTGTGGGACAATGTACATCGGCCGCACGACCAGGCGCTTGTCTCAACGCATCCGTGAGCACCACCAGACATGATTAGGCACTGGAACAATTAAGTCACTTAATAGCGCAGTGGTTTCACATCTAGCACAGACTAACCACACTGCGAATGTGACGCAAGCTTTCCGGACCCTGTATAAGGTCAGAGGTCAACAATCCAGTTTGGCAAAGTGTCGCTACTTGAGCACTGTGAAAGCTGTCCCAATCCGTCTTCACAATCCTCCACTTTGTTCTCAAAAACAATTTGTGGTTGCGCTTCAACTCCCCTGGCCCACCCCCCGTCCTAATGCAAATCCTAGACAACAAAACAATTAGCACAACACATTCTTGTGTATTCAGGTTATGCATGTAACACCACAAATCCCTTTCCCACCCATATTTGTATCTGACTAATCCAATTCTTCTCATAGTGAAAATGTTTGTCAAGATATATAGTGATGTAATGGCATGAGTACAAATCAAATATAATAATGCTTTATGCCTAGTTTGAGTATCACAAAGGGTTGAAGATGAACCATCAAAGTTTCAGGGACTAAAGTGTCTGCTAGTACAGCAGAAATACGACATCCCTATGATGTCTCAAAATTTTAAGAAATTTTGCATTTACACAAGAACCTTTGGATTCAGATCGTAACATACTCTTCGAAAACAATGTTCCCATCATGGATTTCTGAAGTACCCAAAAAGTAATTTCACTGATGTATGGCAAACAATCCGCGCATTCACCGTCTGCACGCCGAAATGTTTGTAACCGGTTCCCATCTTCAGATATAAGTGAACGATTGAGATAAATTTGTGATATACTCACCAACTCGTTTTTATCAGTCTTCCACACAAATCTTGCCAACCTCGCAAGACGAGCAACAACACAACGTGGCGAACAAGCTCGTTTTCAGCTTGTTCGCCACGTTCTGTTGTTCTTATTGTGTTCCGTGGGATTTTTCTAACATGGTTATCTCAACGGATGACAACGCCAACCAGATAGGCAGTTTATCTAACAGAAAAACCCAGGTTTTGGAAAAATCCAAGTCAGTTACAAGAAATTACGTGAACTGTCCAATTGAATTTGGGAAAATAACTGACTAGTCACTTCATCGAATAATCCATACAAATTACTTGGCGCCTTTCAGCTTTTGTTGTTTTAAGTCGACCAACTTCGCTTTAGATTTTCTTATAAATAAGATCCAAAAAACATTCTTTGGTTACTTTCAGTAAAAATGAAGAGCTTTCGTAGTGGAAATCAATGAATTTACCATTGCGAAAAATATCTTGATTGATTAATAGGTTTCCCATTACTGTCTAATGACCAGCATGGTTAATCCGCTTAAAGAAGACGGTTTTCACATGCGTGACCATACCGCCAACTTCAAATTTGCCCCAACTTTGTACGATCCGAAACAACAATCATTCCGTTTCAATTTATGTTAATTGCATCAAGTTCCCTCAGGAAAACCCGCTTGTTATTTTCAAGCCCTCTGTCCAAATCCTTGATTTGTACGAGAATAACAGTTAGCCCGAATAAAGCATGTGCATATTCCATTAGTTTAGTGAAGTCGTTTATTTTTTTCTGCTTACGTAGCGATTCTTCCACTCAGTACTGATCTGATCCAATGCCTGTTGTTGACCAGTGATTCCTGATATCGAAAACATTACCAACTGACTTTACTGGTGATCTGTTCCGTTGATCTTATTTATTTTTTTTCACGCCAGTGCAGTGCCCACCGGGTAGTTTGAACGTAGTGAGTTCACGGTGAAGTCTGAAGGGCAAGCCAGACGTCATCAGTCCTACATGCTACTCGCAATTGGTTGTAAGATATGTACATCGAAAACCAAAGACGAAGGAGGCTAAATAGGGATACTGATCTAATTCTGCTAAGAGGTGACTTGGTGGAAAGCATTCGGCTGTGCTTAAAGGGAAGTTACCCAGTCTCCTTTCAGAGGTGTCAGGCACTGCTGGCTGTCACAGCAGAGAACATCTGAACAAACATGACCGACTAATTCGGATCAGTCTAAATCCATATGAAACATTCCATTATTTTGATTTCTCCTAAACACTCAGAAATGTTCAATGAAGCATCTATTCAGCGTGATGAGGGTGACTGTACATCATGTTCACCTTAGTAAGTCACAGGTTTAGTCCACACATCATCGACTTAGTTTTGTACATCCAACCTGGTTGCTGTCATCAGCGTTTGTAAAACAGTATTTAGGGAAAACTGCTCGGCATGATTTCGAACTACTCTCGTAATTACTGATTCACACGATTCTTCTGCGCTGGACAGAAAATCTTCTAAGGGAAGACGAGTCTTTTAGAAAATTCAAATCTTGGAAGTCAGTTAGGAAATTCCCGAGGCAGTATTTAGGCCCATTTAAAAAGTGCTCGAGACTATCATTGTAAAAAAATGCTTCTGATGTGCCTACATTTCACGGCTGTTCACTTCACATATTTGGAGATTCAGTTAAGATACCAAACAATCGATGCCGGTATTGCTCACATAAATGTCTTCATTCCTCTTATCACAAGTAACTTCCAATTTCCCTCCCGTTACTTTTACCTATGAGTAGAGGATGTCACTTTCTATTGTCAGTTTGCCATTACATGTGTTTCTAAAAAACAGATCGGTTTTTCTCCCTTCCTACTTTGAAGCATCGCAGCCATAGAAATATTAAAATCAAAACTGATGTTCTAATCTAGTGATGTTCTCTTTTTATTGTTCACTAAACTAGTGAACAGACTCTAGTCAATAAGAATGACGTAACTAGTCCATCTTTCGGAGTCAACGTCCAACATAGAGTGCCTCAAGTGATCTAATGTACTTTTACTTTTCCCCTCAACGTAACAGAGATTAGTTGCAGCATTGCGAGACTCAAAAAGAAAGATTGGCACTCTATTTCTGTGCTGCTTAGACCGTTTCACAAACAATCACAAATGAATCGGCATATTGTTAACCACGTGGCCTGCACCACTCGAGTTTTGTGAACAACAATACTCAGCGCTTGTATTCGTCACGTGCAAATACGGAAGATGACAACCGGCCGTATGATATGCCCCAAATTGATGTCAGTATGACGCAACTGAAACGATCTCGTAAAGGACAATCGACCTTCGCGACATTTTGTTCGTTGATACCCCGTTTCACAAGCGGTAGAGTGAATCTCGACCACAAAAATTGATTTCCACATTTGTCAGACAAGACATAACGAAATTTACATACTCGTTTATATCTTTATTACAAGGGTCAATCTTTTCTATTTGGTTTGACAGCCTAGACAATTAATCCTGCAGCGTCGGGTTTTCAAGCATTTTGTTGAAGAATCGATTTGCACCCTGAAGTAAACGACATAACTTCTACGCATGAAGTGAAATGGGAATATTTGAAAAACCATACGAAGGCTCTCTACAACTAAGGTAAGGGGTGATGGTGATGAGAACGATTAATTCCTCATTTCTAGATGATTCGAAAACGGCTTATCAAAAGCAGCGAGATGCTTCGTGTTTCACAAATTTCCGATAAAGGTCATCCTGTATATTCTAAAAATCCTCGGTAATCTAATTGTAAGCATTGGATGGAGATGTTGAAGATGAAGGTTCGAATGATGATTCAGTTGACGGTGATGAGGATGTGGCTGACGAAGATGACGATGGTGACGACGATTCGGATGAAGATAAAAACAATTTGTTTTTTGCTATTCAGCTCGCTGTCACAATCCGAAAGCCCTACTAAAGGTGATGATTTAGTCCCGGAATGCCATTTCGAACACCGATAAAAAACTAATGAATTCGCTTCAACCGGACTAGCTATAAAGCTTAGACGCATTGCGAAGTATACAATCGACTTCATAGATTATTCTAGCTTGTTAATTCTCAGCTGCTAATGATTCACAGCAAGAATTAAACAAATGCAGGTTTCGCTGAGTGCTTTCAAAGAAAATCTAATGCTTGCTGATAAACTAATAATGTTTTCTTCATTAAATGAAGTCTACTTTTCACAAATCAAGATATGTGATAGCGCTTCACCATAGCGACCTCTCCACATTTGTTTGTTCTCCATATTTATATGCTCACCGGGGAGGATACACTGCGGCAGTCTATTCCGAGCTGTTCCAAGGCATGGAGCTGAGATGTGACAGAACCAAAGCTTTAAAAACCGATATGGTACTCACAGCATGGTTCTACTTTGTTCACTTAGAGAGATTATTATTCACCATTGACTGGAAGCCGACAGTCACAGAAGCACTAGTCTCCAAAGCGCTAAAATACAACCAGCATCAAATGGTTGTACCTAATGTTCTTTTGCTGTATCAAATAGGCAACGTTCATAGGGATTCGAATGAGTGCAAACCTTGATATGAATATAATGAAACACAGATAATCAATCAGATCTGAAACGAAAGAGTTAAAGGAATAAGAAAAACCATTCGTTCTTTCGAAATGCTGTATGCAATGCAAAAACACTACTATCTCGGGCTAACTAAACTTTTTTGGTTTACGTTTAATTGACATTTTTCAGGTGCAATCCAATAAATGTTAACAAATCATCTGGCCAGAAACATAAGTTTAATTGGCAGTTACTCAGGTTGCATTTCTCGGGGAAAAGCTAGTCAGTCTGCTGATCCCGAGGGGCCGCTACTGGGTAATGTTTAATTTTCTTATACCTTAAATGTTCTTTAGTGATCGATTTGTAACCGTCGGGGTGGTCATTATAACGAAATATAAATCAGCGGTTTAATGAAAGTCATATATGGATAGATAAGTTATCAAGCATTTGTCAGTTTCCATGAGAGCAACACCGAGGAAATAATTCTTCAGTCTTCGCTGTCGTGATATACTCTGACGGAAATATCGATAGAGCTGCTTTCCTATCAAAATAACCATTCAATTTTCGGTTTTTCGAATGAAGCCATCATTTACAGAAGATACGCTTTCAGATAAATAATTTCAACTCACGTTTACAGGGGATCCTTTTACTTAAAAGCTTATCTGCTTAGTTTTTAAAATATCATTACACAATTAAAAACCACATTCCTCGTGGCCACAGTCTTCCAGAAAGCTGAATTTCAAGTGCGTGATCCTCCGTCTACAATGAATCTGAAGAAATTTTAGTAGAAGTAGATATGTTCTGGATCAAAGTAAATTCTAAGATTTAGGTTTCTTCCGCATCGGAGAAAGTTATTTATGAGTGACTTAAGAAGCTAATCAATAAAGACGCATGAAAATGAAACGCACCATGAGTACTCTTCATTTCAAAGTCCCTTTATATTTTGCTGTCAAATCGATTTGAAACCTCGCATATTGCCTTTTACTTTTGGTTTGATTACCTGTCGAGCAACTAAATACACGCTATCAAAAGCGGTATTTCAAGCCATGATGATGCAACTTCCCGAAGTCCGTATTTCGGAAAGGCACACTTGGTTTTCTTGTTTAAGCACTGCAAATTTCGGTACTCAACCCAGCATACGCATTTCACTGACAATTTAACTTTTTGTAGGTAAAGATTTGGCACCTTCATTATGGTCTAAAGACGGAATAAACATAGTTTCTAATATACAACATATGCTCATCTTACAACAACATTCATGATGCTTATCACGATAAATCGGATCCACTAATTAAAACTTCAAGAAGACGGGAAAATCAATTACTCACTTCGTAAGACTCCCAGAAGTTTGTCCCAAGATTCCTCATCGCTGGCCCAGCCATCTTCCCTGGCTCCCTGGAATACGATTGGTTCGTGTGTAAGAATTTTCGTGTCGAAAATAAAAGAACTCTGAGGAGAACCGAGGAAAACCAACAATAATCTTCCTCTCCAGGATGGTCGCCTGGTGAGGAAGACCAAAAACCTCGGATAGATAGCATCCAAACAAGAAGTATGGTGTCCAGAGAGAACGATGACCGCATATTCAGACTGTCGAAGAAATCGTTCTTCAAAGGAATCGAAAGAGTTACGAATAAAAGCTTCTCCACGAGCCCTTGGCCAAAATGAATGACGATCCAGCTCGAACATAGTGCGTTCGCACAGAATATTTGCGAATTCATCAGCGGCCGAGTCGCTGCATGCATCTTCTGGAAGATTAGGCGACAAAAGTGTCCATGGTGTGAGTATTGTGAATTTAAAATCTAACATTTTCTGATCAGTTCGATGACTTTCGGCTACGTGAACAAAATGACTGAAAAATTAAGTGGGTATTCCTCAGGGTTCGTCGAAAATCGGTTGCAAATACTTGTTGCCTGGACTCATGCACAAATCCTACATTGCAATCATACTGAACAGAAGCCGGAAAGCTAATAGAAATTGCTATTGGGCAGCCCACGCATCTGTCTAATCGCCAGTCGTTCCTTATAGTGCACCTTTATTAGTCCAGGAGCATGTGTAACTGGTGCACGCCGATAAGCTTATGAATGGACTATTCGATTGGTTAATTTCAAGGTCGTGCCAGCGGAACATTGTGGCAAATTGGCGAACAGCTAAGTCACCTGACTGCAAGGGAGCTTTCTAGGCAGCAGTACACTACAATGACGAGGGACGAATATGTGCACATCCAAAATATAAAGCATAGCATGACAATAAATTAAGCTTGTAGGGTATTGGCATGGGGAACCTCCGAACGAAATAACCCCAACAGTAATAAAGACAAAAAGGATGTAAATCCTGTTAACACTTTCCAGCACGTTCAGAAAATAAAGATTTAAAAGCACTCATCCACCATGGTTACCTTTTCTTGAGCTATAGATACTGACTGGGTTTTGAACTTAAATAAACCAAGAAATAGTGAGCCATTATCCGAGGAAAGGGTATTACCAATCCATCTGGCTTGCTCACAACGAAAACTGTTGCACAAGAAAGCACATCAGCTGCAGGCGACCGAGAAAACCCCTGAATGCTGAATTATGTCGCATACTATCCGGTGGCTTAGGTTGGGTCGCATGTGCGATCAAACAATTCACTTGAACAAAATACTCTATGCACAATAAAATTCTTATAGATCAACCCTTATAACGTTACCTATCCACTTTGGTGGACTGTTGGTAACTTGGATTAGTGAAAGATACAGATTCATCAGTCACTTATCCAGTAAGATGTTTTGAACTTGGAGAATCGATGGTAAGGAAGGATAATGGGGATCTTCGGTAATCAGCCAGAAGAAACGAAGAGTTATCCAAGGGATGATGGTCGAGATGAGACTCATTAGATTTATTCGTTCAATTAGAGTATCTGCTTACAAAAGCTGTCGTAGATCATCGAAGTCGAATAGTGGTCTGCCAAGTCATACCTTAAATATCATGTAATTTTATTGGGTGTCGATAGCTGAAGCTGATTTACACAGGTGAGCTTCTCTACGGTTAGGATAGTTTCAAAACTTAATAAGCTGCAAAAGAGATCCTACAAACTTATCCTGCCAGTAAACCATAGAATTTCATGAATATTATGTTTATGGTCATTGCTATTACCTTTCGTCTTTTGAATTTCGTGTCACTAAAAGGACAGTGTATGCGATCTTCAAGAAAGCTGTCGTTAGCAGCTGAGAGCTTCCCGTTGGGGAAGCTGACCGGCGGTAGGAGGGTTCGAACTCAGGAGCCTCATGTTAGACTGCCACAATATTCACCGTCGGATCACCGATAGTAAACTGCAATATATATTGCAAAACTATCACTTTGTCTTTTAATTGTGGCTTACTCAAAGCAGTCCTATTGAGTGAATACTCTTTTCTAGCAAGTATTCAGCAGCTTTTGGTTGGAATTCAACATTTTGGGCTGCAATTTTATGGGTGAAAATAAATAACTTCTTACACTGGTGATATTATTGATGAAGTGGCATTTGTTTCGGATGAAACCAATGAACCTATCACTCATGTGCTTGATAGTCACCTTCTAGCTTCATTAAGAATGCGGATGTTTTCCGTTAATGTGATGAATAGTCTGTACTTGAGGCCGAGTTTATTACTGTTCCTCACCATTCTGTTATTCGCAATTTTGGGTAAAAATATTGTGTACGTCATCATATGACTAAAGTACCGCACGCAGATGATTTGAGACCATGAGCTAATCGGAATGAGACCCATGAGACTGCAAGTATCAGCGGCAGAATTAGGACGCCACGAAGCGAATGACCTGGAATAGTACCATTATGACAGATAAACAAAGACAGTTGAACTGCCAAGTGCTGTGTCTGAATGACCTTGAAAATCGATCGCATTATGAAACCCATGGCTATCAATGAACATGTCGAAGTATTTATTTGATGCACTGCGCTCTTAATGTCGTTTTTCTCCAAGCGCCGGTTACCTAATTTTTTTTTACAAAACTGGAGGTTTGCCAGATTTGATCAAGTGTGCACGACATCTGTCCAACTGGCTACATCGGAGTACCTGTTTTCTTTGAAGGCATAAAATATCTAGCGTCAAAATCATACACGATAAGGAAAAATACCCCACAACCAGCTGCCTATTGGGTTTACTGCGGAACGAAATTGCACATACCTGAATGCATCACATAACGTTTCGCATTTAAGAACAGGCCGATGATAAATTTCGAGGATAACATAAATGATGTCCGTTCTTTTTATCACACTGAAGGCCGTAACTGAGCATTCAGGCTATGGTAGCCTACTTGTTCCTTATCATTTTGTCAACGACGGCTTTGCGTGCCTCGAACTCTTGTCGGATAAGAATAAACAAATTTGCACCTACTCAAACAAATATTTTGTTGTAATGAAGTGAATACATGGAATGTTCGTACACTGCTGTCGTCCAGCTCTCATCTAAAAAGGATAAAAACATTTTTAGACCATACATGGAATCAAGATGAGATTCGATTAATTTCCACAATAAACGACTACCGTGAAAAACTGGTAAAAAGCGGAAATCAGAGCGGTCCACTGATCGGAAGAACAACTCGTGATTTGCTTCCCCAATGTTTTTACGATTGCGCAGCAATGGTGCAATTGTCGCAAATTGTCCATTGAAAAGCTTTCCATATCTAATTGCTCTCCTGTAAATAATCGAATATCTATCGTTTTTGATTATCATAGTGTTTATGAAAAATGACTCATTCATAAATGATTCGGATGTGTTGTTTCCAAAAAGTTGACATTCATTTAACAATTGCATGATAGTCCCGACGATCGTGACAGATAAAGGCAAACCAGACACAATTAATCGAAAGCTTTTCATATGAAAATCACGTGATGCTAACTAGTGACGGCATTCTAGTCTGACTTTGGCAGATTTAGAACAAACAAAAGAAAACAGACCAGTTGTCAAAATAACACGTGTCAGGTCGAAGTCCATCACAACCCTGATCATTTTACGATGCGCACGCGCAGTACTTTCAGTTTCATCTAAGACATTTTTGAACGCTTTAGTATTTACAGTTTTTCGGTTTGTTATAGTTTAAATCTTAACTATTCTAAATGTCCTGATTTCCCATTTGCGTTTTTTCCATTACTCACCTAATAGATCTTTCATTTATAAAGACTGAACCAGTTACTCGGATAGACCTACTATACCTAAAACTTGACTTGTTCAATTCACGTCACTAGAACAATATCCGTTCATGCAAGAAGACTGAGGCGACTCCTTTCTGTCTACCCGTGTTTTCTTTTCTCCTTCCCAAAGTATTCCTGCCACGTTGCTGATTAGGTGAGAGAAGTTTTGGGAATCTTTCATTAGCTTATTATCCGTGACGCTTCTCTCAAGCTAACTGAAGAATTATCAGCCGAACCGCATGCATGTGAAATGTCTACATGGAGAGTTCTTCCGGACGCTAGTCATTCACTAGATAATGTTTTTCCAAAGATTTCAACTCCTATGCCTCGACACGTTCCATTCCACTCTTCCGCCAAAATATCAATAAAAACGGCAGTTCCATGTTCAGTCCAAATTTTTAACAGTCGAGACCTGAGCCTTAGCTGACTTTCTCAGCAACGTTCCATTCACAATCCCACTGTCATCGAATAATTTTGTTTCGAGCAAGAATGATTTTTTATTTCATTCAAGAAACGTTTGTTCACAAACACTCACAAGGACAGACTTAAAGTTGAGAATTTCAAAGGACATTTCTCGTTGTTTCAGCCATGAATGCCTTCACACCAGGTGAAAATCCACAACTGGATAAGAACATAATTCCACTGGAAAGTTTGTTGTCTTTGATCTATCGCAATTTGTAGTAAACAAAGTACGAACGATTAACAGTTAACGGGCTGTCGTTTGGCCAAATTAATCCAAATCAAAAGGACAATTAAAACAAATGGAAGTGTTCACTTTAAAAGAATTCAGAGTGCTCATCTGGAGCTTGGTGCACACTCCACAGTCACCTAATCGATATGTAGACTTATCGTGCTGTTGGCTGGACGCGGTCAGCCTTTGAGAGTAAATAGCAGTCTCGAAAATAAATTTGTTTCAAGCATTCTGCCTGAATGAAGAAATTCCAACAAATTTGATACTTTTCGCCGCGCTCGTCGTTTATTGCAAACCAATTTGGTGTAGACAGTGCCACCTGTTTGGTGTGGAGAATTCGTTCGACGCAAAAAATTTCAGTCATGTGCACAATGCAACAGAATACTTTCACCCACCACCGATTGCAAGACCAACTTTACAGCACTTTCCTGTCTAGTTTTTTCTGTCGCATATGGCAAATATTAACACTACAGTGAATAGCTTGACTTTTCTGTCACTTGGCTTAGGCAAGGAAAATTACAAAAGGGTTTACGACGGGAAAACAAATTAAGCTACGCAAATGCAGACAAATGTTGTTTTTTTGTTCAATGCTTCGATGGGCATTGAACCTTAAAAATATAACTAATCGAATATCTAGTGAGCCGGGGATTGCCAACTAGTATGTGATGCACGTAGTGGACCTCAGTGTACACGAAAAAACATTGTGAAGTATATTACCCAATGAGTATGTAGACACAGATGTTGAAGTAGACTCCACTGTTGGCACAAGTCTCAGTTATCTGCCGGATAATAGTAACAAACGTAATAACCGATCCCCTCCGCCTTCCACATAACTGAATGTACTCAAAAGTTCTGTCGTCCTAATTTAAATTTGGTCATATGGGACGACACGTTGTTCCGCGAACTGAAAGATGTGGATTAGGCTCCTTTTGTCAAACCTTTCAAACTGTATGCTTCAGGTTCCTTCCATTCAGGAACACTGAGTAAAATGTAACAGATGCCCAAGTGATTTGCTATCGAACACTAATCGCTGTATTTATTAGACATTAACCAAAGCCTTTTTTCGATCGTTTTCCTACCTCATATTTGAAGAAAAAGCGCCATTCTTCAATTTATAAGAGTTGAACGGCGAAGTAGAATTTTGTGGTCTTGGAAAGCTCGTCCACTAGCAATATCCAACAATGGTTCTCATCTACTTCTATACGCCATCGCGAATCAGTGTATACCTACGAGTTTTCAATGTTATTGCCATATGCTACACATATTCAAACGAGACATGCACTCTCTTCCGGCTTCATCAAAGCGTTAATTTGATTTCAGCTGACATGAAAGGACATGCGCAACTCAGATCATCCAGCACGGACGATGTCCCTGCTGGATTACGATTCCTGCCTTTATGAACAGCGTTCAAGTTTGGTGGCTGAACTTGGTATTTATATCTGAGGTTGCGAACCATCCTTTATGGCGTAGTTTTGTATGTCGTGTGATTGCGATCAATGCATCTAACGACGAAATACAAGTGCGTATTATGCGCACAACTTTAGTTACCAGTGGTCAGTCAACGAAAGTGGCGAAAATACATAAGTTATATTCTAAAACTTCAGCTACGACAGAAGCTGACTAGACTACTACTTGACCGTTCGGATAGATTCCAACTAAGCGCTCGGTAATGGAGTGTTAGTTACAACTGAACTTTTTCGGCTTCACAGTTTCTAGTTAATCAGTTGTTGTATTATGCAATAAATGGTAGCTTGACTTGACCTCACAGCCAGTCATATTGGTACAGTGCATTGGTAGATCGGGAAATGGCTGAGTTTTTATTTCTTCCGCTGGTATGCTTGTCACCGCTGATGAAAAATGAGCAAGTTTATTTGTATCTGATAGCGGCAAAAGTCTTACCAGCGACAAATAGTAGCAGACTTTTAACATTTTCTTTTCAAACAAGTTCATCTGATGATTCTCTTGTATGCTTCGCCAAAATGACACGCAGACAGAAGGTTAAAATAAATGTGGTTCCGGTTTATCATGTACACTACCAGCAAAAGAATTTCAGACAAACTTGACAGCCTCCCTTTATCGAGATTGGTAGTTTATGAGTGTGAAAGTATGGTATAATGCTTAAACTAAAAATCTGCTAAAGACAATTGTTCGTTGAGTCCGGCTCCTACAGCGCCCCCCCCCTATCAAGTCCCAATGAAGCGTTTGGTAAACACAGTTCAACTCGACATGCTTCTTTGAGTGGAATGGAATAATCTGACTCCATATTAGGTAAGTCGTTTGTGAATAAGTATTGATTTTCCGACCGATGGGAACGTTTTTATGCCTGTTGTGTGGGTGCCGGCACACGTCTAAGCACGCCTAATACGCGGTCGTTACTCAGCTTGTTAGTGTGCACCTGGAACCCATTCTACACAAGCCCAGACTTTTATAAAATTGGTGTCCCAAGTTAAAGCATGAAAAGTTTCTGACAGTATCACACCGCTGTGCTCCCCATGTGACTGGAGTGACAAATTCTTACAGCAATTCTGTTCTGTTTGGATGAGAAATAGGACCGTCGTAACACCTTGATTGTCTTGTGCTCACTCATGTGGAGAGAATGATGAATGCTTTCCCGCTTTACTGACAAATGCTTCCGCACGTTTTTTGTTCATTTGATCACCTCATTCAACAATGCGATGCACACTACATGTTTTATACGATCTGTAATGAAATGCCACGAGAAATACCGGAGCCCGGACTGGTCAGTGTAATAGCCTGAATGACTTCAACTAAACCAGCTGATAGATGAATGAAATTCTGTTTCTAGACATTTGAATGGGATCCGCAATCGAACCTAAAAGGGGGGCAGAGCTTATTTGATCTCATCTTGATCTGGGTTAAAGTAAATTGACTGATAGTGTAATATAACAGCATACCGATATTGCATTTGTTTTTTTTACATGCCACAGTTTGTCGTTCAGAATGATTCTTGAATTTAATAACCTTTCGATCGTTGCACACACTCTTTGCCAAGGCTATTCTCGTCGTCGGAAAATGGTAGATTGCATGGTGCATTTCGCATTACGCATGGATTTTTCGATAAATTCCTAACCGAGTTCGTTCCTGATCAAAACAGTGGCATTTCATTATCCACAAAATACAGAATTTCGACAAGCAGTTTGTGTGTATCACTTGAGTGCAACATTCTTAAACCAATCCCGAAGTACTTGGTGGATGCAAGTTACGGGCCACCAGTTTCATTATCCTAAAGGGTTAAATGCCCTCTCACATCGCATCAGTACGAATGATTCTATTGGAACAAATATCGACAAACAGGAGGCAGCACATGGATGATCATGAGCCACAGAAAACTGTTCAATTCTAGGTAGTCTCAATGATGCCCTCCATTAATAGACTCGTAAGCCATTTTCTACCTCGTCCGGTCAGAGCATGCAGATGAAACGTAGTTAGTTCAACTTAACAGCATTATAAATCACTTACTTTTCAAACAGAACGAAATAAAACAGACAACACGGTGACAAAACTCTCACTTGGTTATGAATTTTACCCAAGTTAAGTTCCTCCGACATGAAGCAATACATTAATTGGATTATTCGTCAGAATCAACCAACTCAAAGACAAATGAATTGCTTCAGTTATATGATGGCTCAGTATGAAATAAAAGACTATTTGAAGAAGTGCTTTTTAGCACACGAGCGTACATAACACAGTCGGTTTGTTTGTGTCTGTCCATGGAGTTCGGAGGCTTTTCGGTCTCAGATCGAACCTGAATCAATCCATACAGTAGCACTGAGCACTGTGCTCTTAGTCAAACGTGAGACCAGTGGAGTCACTGGGTCACGTTGTAAAAATAAACAAAGCAGGTTTGCGCATGACGAGACGAGCGTCTACGTTGTTCACGTGTTCCGGACTAAGGCGACGTACAATATTTGCCAGAGAACCTCTGGTCCAAAACAAACTCACCAATACATGTCATTAGGTTCCAGATGACTAGTATCAAGGTTAATCATTGTGCAATATTCGGCAGCTGCCTATTTTCTACTGAAGCTGACAATAACAAAGAATTACACCGGTTCTTGAAAGTAACACATTGGTGATATGCAAAGGACCTGCTCTAATAAATTCTTCTCTCGGGTCATCTCGAAGCTTTCTAGCTGAATTGTGATTTGACGATTTGGAGCGAATGGAACAAAAATGATCTTATGGTGTCCATAACACTAGATTTTCGAAAAGCCGAAAAAATGTCGAATAGAACCAAGTGTTCATTTTTGAAACTATCGCAAATCTTTATGTATTTGTCATGTAAGTGGAACACTCGAGTGGCCTAGTTCTGATTCCAGCCACACTGAGATTCGGCAATAATGCGTGACTCACTGGTTTGGCTCTTGTCTGATTTTTTAAGTTAAAATTCAAGGACCCGATAGACATGTGCTTGTAAGAACAAACCACGCGCTACTTTTACCATACGGGACTTTTTATTTGTGACCAGTAGCTCACAGATTTACTTGAACATATCCTGCTGATGAATTTACAAGTCTATATGTCTACAGCATGCGTGCGGATGAAGCATCATACAAATTGGCCTGTAGAGACCACTGAACTAAGGCAGTAAGAGGAAAACTGGTCATAAAACCACCTAAAATCAATATGGAACAGATGTGCTGATGAATCGGGTAGCAGAAAATCACCGTCTATCAACCAAATGACCGGCAGAATGGGAATCCCAGCCACTAGCCGTTGAGATGGGACACACCTCATCTAATTAGTCCTCGACGGTAGTACAAAACGGGTGATCAGATAGAGCAACGTGAAATCCAAAGAGCTGTCGTAACAACGGCAATTAGAAATACCTTCTCAGATGAGACAAGTGCAGCATTTACAACCGCATAACCTGGATGTTTTTCATTATAAACTAGTCAGCAGTCTGTATCGCATTTTGTGTCTAGAATTGAATACAGATAGCCATGTTAATGCCACTGCCTCAAAGCATATAAGTAACCATTAAAGAATCCAAAAAAAATGTTTCATGCCCATTCATTCACGTGTTACTTTGCGCAACGCGCACTGTTCTAACGACCAGAGGCTTGCCCGAACGTAGCCCTGATCACCGCCCTGCATAGTTGACCGCTGGTGCGATCAGTTCACCCAAAAACGTACTGCCTTCAAACCTAGCGCAGTTCAACCATACTGTGAACGTGAATAAGTTGCGTGAGTGAACAGACCGTCGGTAATTTGCGACCAGAAAAAAACAGGCACAGGCCTCTCTATAATCTCCAATGCTGCTCTGCATGTGTGCAATGTGGGATTTTGGGCTTGGGTAACCGTGACAATCGACCCCTGAAAAACTAATACAGGTCCGGTTTACCTATTCGCCTGAAGATGAGGTGACATAATTATCCGTAGGATGAACCGACAGCTTTCACAGAGGATATTTGATCATAGCCCGAATTAGCTGACAGGACCAACGACTCAAAGTGTTCAGAAAGCCAAAAAAAGGAATTTAGCTTCATCTAGATCCAAACATATTACTGGGAACACGAAAGATGATTTTGCTTTGTCTTTCCAGCCCTTAGTTAGCAATCGCAAATCGATACAGTCAATATTCTGTTAAGTATTTCTGATCTGTAGTCTGTTTTTTAAGTACAAATGGAATTGGCATAATCGACTCACGTTACACACAACTGATCTCAATTTTTGACTGCGAAATTTTACGTTTCACAAAACTACCCATTTGTCATATTATTGTAATAGGAAAAATTTCCAATAAGCATCATTTATTTATGAAATCACAATGCACATCATCTTCATTTTCATAAAGGCGGCCGCAGCCAACAGAGGGCTACCGAATTTGAATGTTGGCTGGCAGTGGAAGACTCGAACTGGTGACCTTCAGGTTGAGACGCCAGGATGTTGGCCGCTTAACTACCACTTGTCAAACTGATAGGCCGCTTTATGCATGTGACTGACAAGGGTAACACAATGTTGGCATCTGGAAGCATTCTTCTTCTTATTGTCTTGATGAACTTGATACAGGGGCCACACAGTTCTAAAGGAGGTCAATTGATTCAGCATCGAAATCCTCACCGATACCGTTCCCTTTCAACAACGTGCAGTCCAAATCATCAAAACATTTTCACCTCTGATATAAGACTCATGTCCTACAGTACATTTACAATTTTGTATGTGACATCAGCCTCCTAGTGTTATATTTCTTTAAACGTAGATGAATACCTGTTATCGATTCTCATCCTTGGATTAAATGGCGTTGAAGCTGAGTACCTTTGAGCGCTGTCTTGTCACATTTGACAGGCTTCACAGGACCAGCCTAGTAGGTATATTCAAGAAATCAGTAAAAAAGAGTTGTATGGGATTGGATACATTTCTGTCAAAAACGAGATTCTGAGACAGAAAGCGGCTAATGTTACTCAACGTGGCTCGTGGAAGTCTGCATTTTACCAATACTCGAATAGTGGACACGTTTTACAGAAACCAAAAGACTTTAATTCAGAGGGACCATGGCCCAAATGTGCCGAAGTGTATACCACTATAATCATTCCATAATTATTAACTACGCCCTCACTGGTTATGACCGTGTGCCACATGTTTTGAATTGCTTCAATGACCAGTTGATCTCATCCTTATAACTTTTATCTTTGGACTAGAGTGGTGAGCTAGACTGTTATGGGAAAAAATGGCAAACATCAAAAGCTCGTACTGCATTGTTTAAGAATGACGTCAAATGTAGTTTCCACCATTCGGTTAGTAAATCTGGAGGGTCCCGAATTTTGATGACTAAGCCAAAGAATTCCGCTAGCAGGTAAGAACAGAGCAAACTTCCGAAAGTTTGCCTTCTTGTACGTTAATATGATTGACCTCTGCTTCTTGAAATATAAAAAACAACTCTTGACACGTTTTTTTCCTTTTCCCTCGACTATTTTTTTTAGACAATAACTTCAAATGTATAACTTTGTTATCTGGCTATTGCTCAACTGACCAACAGCGTCTATGATAAAATGAAGCGTAAGTGTTAATTGGGAGTTCTCGTTTATAAGAAATTACTGACTTTCTCCAGTTTATCCAAAGTATTGTGTAAGAATTTGCTAGTGAGTCAAACGATTTCGTTTCACACGCATGTTTTTTACCGTCTTTGAGAGAAACGGTTTTATCTACCACCTAACAGTTCCGCAATCTTGTCGTCTGCTGGTATGTACATGCCAGCACTATGGTTCTCTCCAACAGCTGAGTCGCTATGCTGAATCCAGTTTGTATTATCCTATTGATTGTGTTGGGGTTTGAAATAAAAAGTAAATAGCAGAGTTGATTTGCACGTGTGTATCTGTCTACCACGCAGCAGGTTTGACTCTAAATGGAACCATCTGGTAGACATGTGCGAGCTTGCTGTCAAACTTGTTTTCTATCGAATGAATAGATGAAGTCGTTTGGTGATTAAAAACAGAGACAACGTGTTTGTTTACTTTCAATCGCTTATAGTCCTGCCGTCTCCACATTCGACTCCATCTGTTCACGCAAGACTCCCGTGGGTTCAGTCGGGGTTGTACTTCGAATGCTTGTACCGTTTTGGTGATACCAGAACTGCATAGCTTTACTTGATTATAATTTCGGTTTGGAGACTAATTGTGTATGAAAGAACGTTTACAAAATAAGAACATAAATTACCACTATCCATAAATATAGGCATGTCAGACACAATGGTAATCGTGAATTTCTAACAGCCAGTACAGTCAAATTACCACGATAGACTTTCATCGTTCTACTACCCGAAAACGGTGGAGGATGGTTGTTGACTCTTTATTCTTTACGATTGGGCAAGCCACAAATGGTACACTATTTTAACCATTAGCACTGCGTGTATTATTCTGAAAGCCTTGTGATCAACAAGCTTTGAGTTTAAGTCAGAAGCCTTTCTTCTTCGGCAGAAGTGATAACCTGAGCGATTTGGCTGCATTCTTCTTGAAGTTCTGTTAGCTAAGCTCGGCATTTTGATCGAAAATGTTTCAGCATCGGTCGAGGTGACATCGTCAGAGCTTGTGGGCAGATGGTGGAATCCCACCGTATTTTACGCCTTGACATTCCACGTGGTCAGCCGCCTTGACCTCGCAACTAAGAGGATGTTTTACCTTTCTTTCTTTGCTGGCTTGACTTATGGCCAAAGGATCAATTTCGGCTTGCATGGTCTGATTCCTTCAGCTGGAGTCACTTTTTCATTTAAAGTATAAGAATATTTGTTGATATAGACTCACAGCTGCTTGCGCCTAAGTAATTCAGATTTATGACTGCGGCCAGTATGATCTGATTTTCAGCTTTTTTATCTAGTTGAATAGCTTATTCTTCATCCGACTGTACTCGTCAGCCAGTACGGTAAGTCTACCGGCTGAACAGTTTGAAGAGTACCGAGCGTGCGAAAACACCCGTGTGCCTCGAAGTTGCTTGATACAGAATTCCAACTTCATCCAGATTGAACCTGTCCTTTTTGATTCTTTTGGACGGATATGAGAGTGAACTGTGTCTCCTTGTGGCCTGTTTGTGTTCGTGCATCCAAGTGGATATTATTCTACCGGTTTCATCAGTGGGGCAGTTCATGTTCTTCACTTTGTGTACGAAGTTTTTTCTTTCCTCAATCTCGAGTCGTTCTTTTGGTTTCAATACGAGCCTTCTCTTAGATTTGAATGGTCTAGAAACCACTGTAATTCCTTGGGTTTGGAGCAGTTTTGCGGGGACTTCGGATATTTTCTTGATGTCTGCGTTTATAGTAGACCTAACCCCAAATTTGATTTTAATTTTTCATGAGAAGGTAAACCTTGAAATCCTCCCTTTATGCTGGCTTAGGAATGGGAATGTCACTCAATTTACCAGAGTGATCTTGAGAAATAGACTTGACGATAAGCTGGAAGCGGCAATGTTACTAAATTCATTAACCTGACCGTGAAAATTCTGCCTCTTACCGTTCCCGTTTGCGTTTTCAGCGTGACGCCGCACAGGTTGCGTCTCCCTTCACTTGCACGATTCTGTTGATCCAATGTTTGCAAGCTTATTTTGTAATGCTTCATATTTGCGTTTAAAATCTGTCTCTTACCGGCATGCGGATTCTCAGCTTAGGATCAGTGCGGATTAAGTCATTCTCTCTTTCTCTTGTTCCCAGTGGCGCTCGAACATTTTGCGTATTGGCAGATAGCAGGCCTTTGGTCGCAATCTACTTTTCTAGTGTGCCTGCTGACTTCCAAGCTGAACTACAAGTCCAGGGTCAATCAAAACCATGGGAAACGTCTGAAAACATTGTATGCTTCATTAGAAACTCGCAGTAATTCATATTTAAACATCTAATAGGCAAAATTTCTCCAAAGTTGCCAAAAAATTACAAAATAGAGTAGGACAATATAGAAACTTGACAGTAATCCAAACGAAATAAATCGTGTTCGAAATTTCAACCAACTTTCATAAGCATAACATCTGCAGGCTTCAAACTGAGACCATCGTGTGTAATGAGGGTCATATAATGCGATACATGTCACCACGACGTCCGGACAGGTACTCAGGGTGCAGTTGTTTGATGAATTATCAATTTTATTAATGTCTTTTACAAAAAAAACATATGTTATTCTTTTACCATTTGGACTTCGAAAAAAGAAATTCTGGATTTGATTTTACTGATTTCTGCATGACATAAGATTTCTTAATTTGATTAAGCCTAAGGATATAAATGAAAGTCGTTTTTCACAATGTTTGAAATAGTATATTTACTGGTGCCTTTGTGGTTCATGCTCGTTCACTTTGAAACCAGTCATTGGTTTCAAATCTCACTAAAAAGGGATCAACCATTCGGTTACACTGAATTCGAGTGAGGCAGCAAACCGCTACCTTCAAAGATGCACATGTTATGCAGTGAACTTAAGACGACCGACCCGCAGATTATTAGGCTGCTTATTTGTCTCGTATTTTGTACGTTTATCCATCCCTTCAAACAATGAAACAACATCTTTGGTTCCGTTTGAATAGACAGACTAGATAACAGCTTTTTTGACGTGATTCCGAATCTAGGAATTGCGTGTTCTGACGCATTGACAAGGAAAGCTGTGGGAGAGAATGGTCCCGAAAGTGAACTGGCAATTAAAACGCAAGCTATTGAGCTTTACCACCTTAGAGCTGACAAATCCGCGTGGATATCACTTCTGAAGCACAACAAATCAGGCTAATTTCAAAGTATTTTTTCCCATATCGTTACGACAAATTTCTTATTCGTCAGAATGCTGCTTCTTTGAATCTGTTGCCAGTGGGTGCTAGTATCTCATCACAAGGCAAATCATCAACCGCGGTAAACATTGCAATTCTGCAGCCTGTTTAGCATAATATAATGAACTATTTTATCTGCCATTCAATGCCTCATGAGACTCGGTCTACCGAGCTAGCGCCGACTAACATCCGAAGCGTTTGGTATGCACTCGTCCTATTCGGCAGTAGGGAATGAGGTTTCTGTTATTCCCTGTTTTGGACAAGGGTCAAATGCATTCGGCAAAGATGTTAAGGAAAGAAAACCGAAGTCATTTAACTGTTTTGCCGAGGAGGTTCTCCCTTCCAAATTGCGCTGTCGCTGAAGTCTACTCGCAAATTGGCATAGAAATGTTAGCAATATATACGGTGAATATATGACATGGCTGTACGACAAATTGCCACGTTACGTAAGTGCATGCGTTCTGAGTGCTTCCATCTTACTGGAACATAGACAGAAATTGTTGACGCTAACCTCCTACCGAATTCCCAAAGAAACAACACGGCGGTACAATAAAAGAGATCAGACGCCCTAGGGGCAAAATTTTCCCTTACTCAACACATTGCCGCCCATCATGGACAATTAATAGTTATACTTCATTGCAATAAAATTTCCACTTTTCTTATAAAATGCCTTTGGCTGATCCAGTGAGGCATAATTTTACATTCTGTAGTCGGCATAATAAAGACTTGTGCTTTTGGTTAGAACTTGGGATAAGTCAATGCATTTCAAATTAGACCGGTGAAAATTTCACACGTCACCAGTTTCCCATTCCTCGTGTTCATATCAATTATTCTGATAACCAAGCCCCATTGGGTTCAGATACTCCTGGACAAGTTCACGCCAAGTTAAAACAGGTGAACAATACCAGCAATCATATGGTTTCTCTTAGTGTCTTTAAGCAGAACCAGAAAGTGTACAGGGATGCTTATTCCACCGACGAGACGTTATCTATTAAGTTCGAAGTAGATCTGCACATGCTATCAGTAATGCTCCTTGCCTTATCTAACCATTTTCCTGTGGACCGAAGGTACCCCTGGTGCAGCTGAGAATGGGTATTCGTTAACTTGGAGGAGATGGGGTCGAGAAATCGAAAATTACTCCATCAAACCATGTACAATTGCTCCCGCTTATTAATGTAAAGCTCAGTCCAACGAATCTTTTCACCTATCCAGCCCTGCAAAAGAATGTGAACTTAAATTTTTCTTTTATTATCCATTTGAAAACAGTATATCTTGATTGCATTTTAGCCAATTTCATATCAGTCAACGTGCAATGAATCGTACGGTCGGGCGGAGAGTGTCATATGTTAATTGGATGTGCCTGTGCACCACTACGGGATGTTTACTGCGCACGTGTTCCCAGATGAACGTACCACAGAACTGATGACAAAATTTAATAGGCTAGTGTGAGGAACACCACTACCATGGATGGGAAAATTCGTGTGCGTCGCAGAATAGGTTACTGATTTTCGTGAGCTGGCAATGTCACCTTTACTGGTGATAAAACGTTTACGATTTAAACATCAAGCTCAGCGAGCGGAACCCAATGAAGGCATTGTGATTGCACCGCATACCTGTAGACGTAGTCTACCGGATGTTTACGAGTGATGATAATTTGGCACCACGTAATTGGTCCCTCACTAAGTGCTCTCACTTGATTATTGATTGTTTAAAGTTTCATTTTATATGGACATAGGTGCAATATTACATTACATTTCACCAGGTTTGTCCAGTTACCCTTATCAGGATCGTGGTTTTTGGGAGTGTCGAGTTGTTTCATTTCCGGCGAAAAGATCGTGGACAGGATGTTCGGAATAGAAAACAACCTCAGTTATTAAACAGCAAATGTTCGATCAACAAATTGGAAGAAATATGACCGTTCCGACCGTTGACACTCAACCGCCACTACCGCGATCAAACCAGTGAGCTATCGAATCCATCAACCCAAATATTCAGTGCTTGGAAAATAATAAATCTTTGCATGCAGTTAGAAAGTAAGGTCATTTGCTCCACCTAGAAAGACTTCACTATCCTTTACCTAGTGTGATTAACTCCCAAATCGAGTTCTACGTGTAATACACATCTTGGTAAAAAAAATCCACCTTTGGTTGAATACTTTCACCTAGGATTGACTTTGTTTTCGTAATTTATCAACGCACCGGAGCATGTAGTTCCAACAGCCTCCCATTTGTACAATTACGAATAACGACAACTGGTAATCACAGATCTCCACATAGCAAATGTTTTGTAATGGTCATTCAGTACGAAACATTAAACGCTTTACTGTAACGGGTTTCGTGACGCACTATCTCTCACGTCATTGCATTCGAATTGTAGGTTAAGGTCACCCCTGGGAATCTGTGGATGCATATGGTAAACAACTTTATTTGCAGGATATCGAGCATTTGTTAAATCAAAACTCTCTTTACGTGTAAGTAACAAACCTCTAATTGACCGAAAACCTGGATTGGCTACTTTAGATTTTTTCGAACATAAGCCCTATCATCTGATTTTGAGCATATTACGGAATGATTTCTTATCAACGAAACTGAGCCCCAAAATGGTAAGTTCGCCAAATGAACAACAAAAGGTGATCCGAAGCCGCAACAATTTATCACGGACACTTGCTTTCCTGTGCATCCAGCCATTTCGCATAACAGGCCGACACCACCTTCAGCGGTTTCGACGGGGATGACGAATTTGTCACCAAGAATGGGCAATTTTTTACCAGTTCGTTGTTAAATGAATTTCTTGATCAAAAAACTTCATATCAGTCGAAGTACCGTAAAATTTGCTAGGCCATCCTGGTCGTGATTTGGAACATTTTCAAGAGAAATTTATAAGCGGTTGATGGAATTTGAGTAGAAAAATTGCTGACTACATGTGCACATTACAAAGCTAATTGTTCATAGCAAATCGGAGATTTACACGCTTCCCCGTCGAAGCAAACCGACCAAACTCACTTGTCGTTTGCATGGAGAGGGTGGTAGGTTTAAGACGGCTTATTGTAATTCACAATTATCAGTCAAAACGTTGTATCGATGTTTCCTAGTCAGGCCTCAATCACACAGCTCTTTGTTTTGACAAAAATTGGAGTCTGTCATCCTCTTACAGTCAGTTATTCTTTACTATTCGAGATTGGTAGCGCAAAAAAGATGGTGAACTTCTCAAGCAGCGTTTCTCCAGACGCAAAGTTCAACATAAAATCGATAAGATAAGCCGAACTTTGTGAAACAAATGAGCGCTTTTGTTGTCAAATTAGCCACATTAACAGAACAGTAATTTTTCGTCAGAGATGGTTATGTCCTCACTTATAATTTCTGTTCGAAGGATGACGATTTCTTTTAGACGGATCCGCTGTTCTACTCGGATGGAACCTCTGGCATAATTTCACCTACGGACAGCGAGCAAATGAACTTAGGAGGAGGCATTTTTCCTTTGAGATATTTCCAGTTTAACATGGCCGAAGAAGCAAAATATGGGCGAGACTGATCAATAAACTGGGTAACCAAGAGTCTCTCTCTTTTGACCAAATGAGAAATCCTTATTTCGCAACCGATTTATTAGTTCTTAAGAGCTAGAAACCATTTCTTACAAAAAATCGATAAATTTAAAGCAAATTGTGAAAATACTCTACAATTTAAATCAGTTTGAATTCAACAGCTTCTGTACTTCGTCAATCATTCCCTGTAAGTAGACTGAGCAAAGCTTTTGTAGTTTAATTCATCGCTGATTGCCTTTACATTTTCAATGTGGACTGGTTTGTTAAACAGAAATCAGCTTAATTTCATAAATTACATTTTCTAAGCTAAATCGGCCTTCAAGGACATATTTCAACCGATTACATTCGGACTTAATCTGAACGCTCGCTTTCAGTATTAGCGAACAGTAAAGATTTGCTTCATGTTAGATGTTGAATAACCTCAGACCTTAATCCCTTGAAAAAGCTCAATTAGGTGGGTAAAGAATACAATGCAATTTGAATTTGTGGTCCACCAAAGAAACTACTCATCTTTTACTTTTATTTTGTTAAAAATAAATTATAAATTATTGATTATTGAAAAAATTCACTTCCAAGCCACGCTCAAGAGAGGATTTTTCTACTCCTTGGACGGTTGTCACTAGTAACGGTGGTTCACATGCTTAGGTTAACATTCTATTTCCTGGTGCTTCGGAGTTCTACGAAAAAAAAGCAATGAGAAACCGCAATAGATAGGTTTGTTGCAAAATAAATCTCATTACTAGCCTTTAGCCAAATGCTTGTATTCGTCGGCGAGTCTACGGTATTTGTTTCTTATTCCATTCTACGAGCACACGGTATACAAACAGAAGGACAATACAATAACAGCACTTTGCTCAAAAAAAATCTCGTGTCATAGTAACGTGCCAAAACACTGCAAGCACGTAGTTGTCAGAAGCATCCGGCCTTTTCAGACTGATTTACAATCGTAGTTTGATCTTGAACAAATTTTACTGTTTCCTGGTGAGAGGCAAATAATTTCGGTGATTTGGTTCAAGCCCAGCAGATCATAATGTGGAAATTGATTGAAAATTAAATTTTGATGAACGACTTTTCTCACCTTCAATTCAAAATTTACATCTCATTGTACTCAACGGTGTCTGTTACTATCGTTTTCCGGGCCTAGTCATGGATGAGCAAGAAATTTTATATCCCAAAAAACTTACCATTGTACCTGATGACATCATCAGTGAAATGTCAATCGTTTCTGTTGGTCGATAGCCTCACATTTAGCCTGGACTCTTGAGAGCACCCTGGTTCTGAAACCGGTCCGTTCTGTCAGTTAGTAACATTGTTATATGCGCGAGGTCAGCAGTCTTCAGAAAATGACTGAAAGAGTCCTGATTTGTAGTGCGTGAATCTGAAAGAACTCTTGAGCCGAAGTCAAAGGAGTACGATCAACTGCATGCAGCAAACAAGTAAAAACAACACGGGGTCACATCCAACCGGTCACAACTTTACTAAGTTTAGTAGTGAGGTTATATGTTAGGATGCAAGATGCAAGTGAACTCGGTAAGTTCTTTCAAATCCACGCCAGATTATCTCATCCAAACCTGAACGGTGACCGTTGAGGAAGTTCAATTTCAATTTTTCACTTTATTGTAAACGCTACCAACAAAGTGGTTTGCGGCCTAGTAAAGCAAACAGTAAGCAACTGATGTAAACCGCGTTATATCCGATGCAAGAATGAAGATGATTACCTTGTGAAAATTGCCATGTAAACCTAAGATTGTACTCATACACGTGAAACCATTTTGCTTTGCCTAGAAATAGGGCTGCCGAAGGGATCGATGTTTTAAAGCCAGAATTCCAATACAGGAATGTTCATGATTATTGGACGTACTCATACGGGAATCAACTACTATTGCTATTGCTATTGCCAGTCGGCACGTTCTTATTTTGGTACGGTACGATGAGGAAAACAAATTTCGTTCCGTGATAACTGTGGATTAATTTCGGCTCCGGTTGCTTTAAAATGCGCTCATCTTGCTTCACTTTCAGGAGCACTCAAAACGATTTTTGGCATATCCTTATTCCTTATTAAATACCTCTCTATCGAGAAGTGAACTGCTATTTTGACAGTCAATCGCATGTATGTGAACAAACCTGATTGTAAATATAACCGTTTATTAGGCATCACAATATGGAAAGCTGAATTCGCCCTGTGCTGTTCTTGAGCCGTCGGCACTCCAAGGAGCTCTTCCTCTGTTATTCCGTAACACCAGAAATCGACTATATTTCAGATTGAGTTGTGCTCAAACAAGTCATTCGCAATTTCACACAGCATCTTCAATGCCGGCAAGAGGATTGGTTCACTTTTACTGTTGTGCATTGTTGCTTAGTCAGTTTTAACAGAGTGAATTATCTGGTATTTTTCGATGCCTTCGTACAACTGGCACACAGTACTTAAAAGCCCAACTATGGATCACAGATGTCCGCAATGCCATCGGATATCTGAACGTCAGAAACAGCATTTATTGTGAAAAGAAACCTACACAGGATTGATTTTGTCCAATGGTCATGAGTTGTAGTTCCATTGTCGGGCCAGTTGTCATGTGAAGTAGGAACCCAATTCAGCAATGAAATTCTCGGGACCAATACTCATTCAATTAGTTAGCGATGAACTTTATCAAAACTTATGCCGTTAGGGGTTGGAACCAGCAGGTAGGAAAAATGGTCAGCCTTGTTAGCGGCTGGCCTATCCGGGCTGCGCTCCACCGACGTGTTCAACGTCAGAATCATCTGACAGTGCAGTTTCTCATCCCCACTCTTTGCTCAGCGACAACGGGCCGTTTATTCCTTTACCTGAGCTGCTTCATAAAAGTATTCACTATCCAAGCATAAGAATAAAGATTAAAATAAATTCTACAAGGCCCGGACATTTTTACATTCCTCTGCTGTCAATGTCTAAACAAAGGACTTCAAATCCTCTTGGTATTTCAATAGCTTGCAAAACTGCACCCATCCGCCAAGAGTCAACCGCGACATCTGAACAGAAAGATATTTACACAAGTCAGTTGCCATCTATAACGCCGACGCAATGATTGATGTTTTAAAGATAAACAGTTACTTGCTAACAAGATGGCTTTTGTGCAGGTGACCTACGTTAACGAATTGTTGTCATACGGCTATCAGTTTTCCAATAGAAATCCATATCCAGCTGTGTGAGACAGAACTGCTTAGGACCTCGGGTTGGAGTGGCAACGGAACTGACCGACCTAAAAAGGCCACAGAGATGTGAGAATGCTTGCAAAATTTCGGTGACCAGCGACCGATGTTTTCGTACCATAGAGATATAGTCAAATAACGGGGCAGCTGAATAGTGTACTAACTGTTTATTTTTTTGTGTATGTCTGTCATATCAGAACAACTAACGCCCAAGCGTCATTTTCCTACATTGTAACTGTGAGGAAAATACGGCAATTGTGACCGTGCGTGAATAATATTTTTATCCATTTGCATGAAGGTTTTCTGTTTGAACACTTTAATGTAAATTCAAAAGGCACAGGAATAGGGTGTTTTTAATTTACTCTTATCTTCGAATAGTCGACTTTTAAGCAACGATATTTCTCCTTATTTCCGTACCGTTCACTTGACCGGTAGACTGAGAAAAGTTTTAATATCCCCTGGAAAGTCCGTGTCAGTGATGCAACGGAGATGATGAAGTCACAGGTAATGTATCGATTTTTGTCAATTTAAGTCCATTTTTCGTTTTCGATAAGCTAGCCATTGTTTTCCAAAATATAAGTACAGATACAAAAGCAGTACAGAAGAATTTGCACTAATTCTTTGTATCCAAGTCGACTGATCATTGTCGTGTCGTTATCATCAATGAAAACATCTGATGCTTCCGGAAACATCGAAAACGGATTTCAGCACTTTACGCCCTTGCTTGCTGCAAGTTCACTATTTCAACAAGGAATTAAGCTCGCTTGTTTTTTTGAGATTCCTTTTAAATTTCCATTTCAAAATAACTCTTAAAGTCATTGCGTATGTGAGACAAACAAAAATATTTTAACCACTTTTCTTCTCATTAGTAGTTTGACCCTTATCTGCACGTTGAACATATCGGGTCAAAACACGACCTCCAATGCGTTCCGTGTGCAAACAAGAATGTTCACAAATAACAAAAACATGAGATAAGCGTTCCATTTTACCACCCGGAAGTAACTGTCCGTTACCACGTCCTTCATCTTGTCATTAGGCTCGATTACAATTTCCCAAACAAGGATGCAATCACATTCGCAAGGGAACGCGTTCATTTTTTCCAATTAAGTAGATTATATATATATGTATACATATTGTACATATATCCATGAGAACTAGGTGAACCAGAGAATAGTTGCATAGTTCTCATTAGATGGCGATGTTGTTTTGATATCACATTTTCATCGTAGCCGTGAAACACAAGACGATAAATGTCGTTCTGATGGGGAGCAAAATGAATCATAGGACCACATTAGGGCGGCTTGATGATAGTTTCGTTTGATCAGAAAGCTCAAAGAGAAACACGAAGCTAGTGACACAAGAATCACTCTTTGCTTTTCAAATGGATGGAAGCACATCCTGCAGAAATGGTTTACTAAATACATATCACGACAGAATCAATATGTCGACCGCTTTAACATGAAACGTTTTCAGCTTGTATTCATTTGTTCATTATAAAATGTAAGGTATCGCCAGATTCGGAAATTTTACCACTAAACACAGAACATCACTGCCTACATCCTGTTAATCGAATTTGATTGGAGGTAATTGTATTAGACTTAGGTTTGTTTCACGTTACAAAAAACAATATTCAAGGGCGCTTTATCTATAAATCTTACAAGCCAAATTAACAGGGATGTATTATCAATGCACAGCTTTCCCTTGTTATCATCGGACGGTTGATACCCATTTTGGAATCGGCAAGACTACACTTCCTGCCCACTACTTAAGGCGCTGCAAAGTATGTAAACCAGCCATCTTCGAGTAATAATAGTCTTACAGACCATCATTAGGGTTTGCCACTAGGATAAACTGAGTAGTACGACAATTTCTTCCATTGAGTTTTATTGTTTGGTATTACCCAATACTTATCAGAACAGAAGTTTCCAAAACGTTGCAGGCTTAACAAACAAGGAGTTTGTCGCGGCAGACATTCTACCGAATTTGTCCAGTTAGCAGAAATTAAATTTTCCTTGATATTTTTTTCAGCTATCATTGGTCTCTAGGATTAGCAGAATCACGCTGGTGTAGCTCAACCCTTATAGGGGATTAATAATAAAAGCAATGGAGTAAACGAAAATGATGCACATGCATAACTTGTTGCATTCAAACTAGAAACATTTGAAGGTTTGAAAAACCTTGAGCGGATAAGCAGCCGTCGAAGTTCGGTAAGAATTATACTTGTTCTGGCAGATGCAAAAAAGGCTATTTCTAAAGAATACGAGCTGGTCTAAACAGACAAAATCCCGACTACGAACTGATGCCACTCGTCTTAACGAGCAATCGATGAGTCCTGTCTGAAAAAACCAACTGCATGAATTGGATCAAGCACTGATTTGAGTTAATTCCAAATGATCGTAACTCGACAAAATTTATTGAAATTTCAAAACATTCTATAGAGGAATCAACTCAACGTGTCTGCTGCCCAGTACTTTACAATTTCCTACTTTTCCAATTTCCGTAAACACCCTATGAAACACGTGAGCTGCAATTCTAGAGTGTTCCAAAGTACCTTCAAAAACTTAAGGTGACGAAACTGCTTAATTTTTGTTAAACTGTCCCTCGACAGAACACTACTTTGAATAATGAAACCACTCGAAACGCAGACATCTATTGATCGTATCCTGGCAGTCACAGTTTCCAGGAAACCAACTGTAACACTAAGGTATACACGAAATTCTGGGTGGGTAAAAGCAGCTGTGTCCAATAAAACATATTCGGCCTCGACTCCCAGATAGTAATTTGGACGGCGGACGCGTTGCGGACTTCGATTCAATTTTATGGTGTGAAAATGAATTGTAACTTCCGTTATGTATTTGTTAGATTGTGACCTTACCAACAACGTCTGTACAAGTCGTTCAACAGCTGAAATTCTCACACCCCTGATGCGGATAGTGAAAAGTCATTTTTGCATCCGAAATGCAGCGTTTCTGTTAGATGCCTAATCCGCAAAATTGTCTGATTGTAAATAGAAACATTCTACGAAAATGAAATCATGCAATTCCTCGAACTTGCACAACTTCGGAAGTTACGCATCTTTTCCTATTTTCCTCACAGACCGATAATCGGATCCATTAGTAGGATTTTTTGATGTTAAATGAACACTGAGCCAGATCCGTTTAAGAAGTGAACCAAGTATTTTATTAACAAACTGATGATTGTTTTAAATTCTTGATTGCTTTTACAGGCGCAGCACTTCTCAAAAGGAAGACGAAGGCCTATTCTAACGGTCGCAAACAGGAACTCCTATGAGTATTAACCCATTCCAAAAGTTTGCATAGATAAACCGACGTTTATCTGAACGATAAAATCAAGTGAAACAGCTACTAATGGAATACAATGCTTCAGCTGGCCCTTCATTTTCCAGAAATCATTTGATCCGATCCGCCAAACGCGGGAGTCACATCAAAATCATCACCAAAATTAAACTGACAACCTGATGTTCTTTAAACATATTTGAACCTTTCTGTTAGTAGAATTTATTTAATTCATACGTGGAAGTGATGCAAAATTAACACTACTTTGGAAGAAAAGCCCCTAATTTTATGCTCACACGTCATTAACAATTTCCTTTTCATGTTCCATCAAACATCGGTTCGTGTTGTCCTCACAAATAAGGATCGTGGTATCACCAAGGAAGAATGTGTCCTGTGACAACTCCCTTAGTCCGTCCAGAATAATCCACGCCAATAAAACAATTCATCATTTTACTAGCCTCTATTATTCATTGGATGGCTTACTCATATTCAAAACCTAATCTCCGTGTCTGTGTCTAGGACAAATGAGCCCTAATCATCCTTGGATACGATTGATTATAAACGCCCATGACTGATATTCGGACATTTTATTTATAATGTTCGGTTTTGCTGTAGAATTACGGTACACAAAATTTAAAAGTAATCTCTGCTGGGTGGATCTGCAAAAGAGTAAGTTTACAAGAAATGTGCATAGATGTACACGTGCCAGTTTGTTTGGCAAGTATTCGGGCGCAAAATATAGGAGTTCCGTAATTACGATCAGTTACTACAAATTGTCTTTCTTTGTCTGCTTGACAGGAGCGATTGCTCCTATCGTCCAGGGAAGTTGACTGTAATGTGAGAATACTGATGGAGTCGACTTGTTTCTTCCCATGGAGCGTATAAACCCTCGGTGAATGGATAGCGCGCCTTGAGTCACAGCTTTTGAAAATCGGACCAAGAAGTATGTTGGCATCTAAACAGTTTTATTTTTCCGTTTGCCACAAGAACGTACGTCTTGTATAGTTACTAATCAAGAAACTTAATTCTCTTCTGTCAGCTACCTGGAGCTTACTAGATAACAGTCACCTCTTTTCCAGTGTTCATAGTCAAACCACATTGCGAAAGATGCCACACGTTGCGTCGCGGGGTGCTACCCGGATTTCTTTACTCTTCTCATATTTGAGGAACAAGAACTGCATTCACCAGCTCCTGCTTTTGGATACTGCAGACAACTCGTTCTAAACGGCTTTGTTGTTACTGTTGAACAAAATTAGATAAATTGCAGCGTGGCACACCCACTCATTAAGCTGCCGACAGCGTTCCCATTGGGCAATAGTCTGTGAATTAGGATTTCAGTCAGTCCCTATAGTAGACCGGTAGCTGCTGATATCTAGTCGAAGTTGTCGAGGGGCTAGCGCATAACAAGAAAATGCCCATTTCTTTCATGTCATTTAAAACTACAAGGGATATCTCAAACACATAAAGCAGCTTCTAGTTACAGGGATTCCAATCTAAAGTAAACATCACTATGAGGGACCGAATTGTTTGCCCCTGTTGGGGATCCAGGAGATGCATCCAAATCGAGACAGATGGTATTTTATTTCAAATATAATGAGACCCGGCTGTGAGTAGCATCAAATAAGGATTGATGTGTGTATAATCTGACCCCGGCGTTTGGCACGGTGGATTTAGTCACCAATCCGATCACATTTAGGAGGACAATAAGTTGCGTTCCGCTGAGAGCAACTGGCCGACGGTGGCCAAGCGGATAAGATCTTGCTGTTTGGACTTGAAGCTCGCGGGTTGGAATCTGTCTACCGCCGGTCAACTTCCCCACTTGGCAGCTCTCTGTTGCCCGCGGCCCCTTTCCTGAAAAGTGATGAACATTGTTATTTCATTAATAAAGTAAGTAAAATATAAAAAAGAAAAAAACGAAACAAACTATTCTGTCAAAATTTGTGATTATCAGTTTACGCGGAGTGAATAGAAATCTTAATGGCTGTATGCGAACGCTGCGTGGCTCGATTCGATGGGTAAACCAAAATGCTCGAAACCTTATTTACTTAATCTTTTAGATTTGGGGTTTTTCTTTGGTTTTCTCACGTCGTTATGGTATTCATCCACGGTGGCGTTTATATATATATATATATATATATATATATATATACAATTGACCGATAGCGGTTGCACGATTACTACAAACGAATCAAACAGTTATTTCACTTGGCAACAGAAGTACACTAAGATCTCTACAAAATCTAATAACATATGAAGTTGTTAACAAAAGTTGTTGAATTCTTGTCCCATCTGGAGTAAATGACACTGAAGAAACATAGGTTGGTGAAAAAGGAAGGCAGACAGATTTGCGAAAATTTCCTACTGTAAAGAAACTGATGACTGCTAGCATGGAACCTACTCCAATAGGTAAATCGATTGGCTGCCATTGAGTACCGAACGATTTTTCAAAGTTAGTCACCTAGTTACAGGGACTGCTCAATTGCGGCTAACTTTGACTTAAACAGTCTTATCAAAGCCAATAAAATTTGGTCGTGAATCCAGTGCTCACAGTCTCTTTCTGCTACACTCCCGTCTAGTTGATGGCTGAAAGCGCAGCACATACGCCGTTTCCAAACAGCGCATGTTATCGCAAAGATGATCTATCATTCACTTCGGACTCTGAATGCACTAGTGCAAGAGCTAGGAAAATTTTCGTCTCTTGGCGGAAGAAATAATTCCTAAAAAGTATATGAATTTCCGCTCTTTGTTACTCTGCGTTTGGCGTCCAGCCTAATGACCGTAATAGACGACGGCAACAGTTTTTCGGAAACCATGAGTCGTTTGCTTCAGTCTCATAGAAATTTCCAAACCGCCCTCTTTCTTTAAAATAATTCAGGAAGTACTTAATGCCGCTTACCTATTATTGCTTTGTCGACGTGAGTAAACGAAAACTTCTGTTCAAGTTCTTACACAATTTCTGTGCCCTTTTAACAAATGAACTCATTTCAAAATTTGTTAAGCCCATTGGGTTTTGTTCACAATCAGTAGTTAGAAATTTAACCCATCGACTCTTTGGGTTTAGTTGCACGAGAGGGGTTATTAAGATGATCGTACTGGCCAAGATAACAACAAAATTATACGTTTCTGTCGTACAGAAGTTTAGCTTTGGCAAATGAGTTCCAACTAGCTCCGAAAGCATTAGGAGCTAGTCACGTGCTATGTGGTGTGCACTCTTGCAGTTGTTCTCAATGTTATCAGATCAATTGAGTGTGTGTGGCTTATCAAATGTAGCATCAATGGACTGCTGATAACTCTTTAATCTCTTAAATCAAGTCTGGAATGTGTTCAGTAGACCGTGCAAACATTTGCCTAGTCATCTGTGTAGTGTGCTGTGCACTAAAAGCACACGCGAAAAGGCATACGCATCTGAGGTTTTTGAAGCACTACATCCTTAGACTGCGGAAAAATGGGTACCATGCTCCTTAGCACCATTTGCACATGTTTAGCGAGCAGACATCCTGAAAACGTTTTAATATTTCAAGAGAATTGACCCTTCATGCCGAACAATACTAAAAGTTTCCTCTTCTTGAGCAAATGAGACCCAAACCGGGTATCTCATACACTGGTGCGCTTTGGAACAACAAAGTGATCCACTTATCCATTTTTCCCCAGGGCTTCTGTTATAGGTTCCAGTTCCTCACTGAGTGTCTTTGAACTTCCTACCCTCTGCGCCAAATAGCCTGCTGTTTCTTTCTGTCTCAAATCGACAAAGCTCGTAAAGTGCTTGCCTCGTTCCACATGAATGACTATATTTTAGTTAACATAGGCGTAGATACAGAAATTAGAAGTGTTGACGGTATATGACCCAGTGATTAATGGATATTTCTTGCTGAATCGTGCAAGATGAACGTGCCATGTATTCGTCTGATTCATCAATCCGAAAAGAGGATGAAGATACATGGTGGTCTACGCTCTGGTTCCGTCAGGCATGCGTCTGCACAAAAAATCCCAGTGGTGACCTCATGCTCAGTCCATTTTCTTGTATTTGGCGTCCTCTGTCATAAAACTACCAGCATTGATATCCGTTCCAGCCACGTACTTCCAAGTGACGTCTGGCGGCTTGATCGTCAGAAAGGTTCTCAGCGGTGGGAACATATTTACCTTGTCGGACACTGGCCTCTAATCTTTCGAACAAAAAGGGCAATGCGGCCAGTCGGATACATTATATTTTATGCCCTCTATATTGCCATTCGTTTGTATTTTATCCTGAAAAGCGGTATCCGTCTTGATAAGCTTTGGTCATAGGGGCCCTTAAGCACTATATGCTTTCGAAAAACCATGGACATTTGCAGATCCCTTGATTTTTACAATGCCGCTTGAAATTAAAATATCAACTGCTTTTAAAATGTACATGACTGGTTTCTCATTTTCAACTCTTACCACGTCCGTCGCCCAGCCAGTGGACTTCAGATCATTCGCCATACACATGATCATCTTTACTGAGCGATTTCCGGGCCAACCGATATATCCGGCTTCGGATAAACAAGGACATATCTAGCTGGAAACTCCAGGATGACCTCATCATTCAGTCTCGTCAACAAGCCATTTCTCAGGGGCTTAGATCCGTGACCCTCACAAAATGTAGGAAATTTAGGCATTTGCAATCTAGTACCCTTATGCGCCAGTAGCTGGAGTAAATCGGCCGTGAAGAAAATTTTCGTTCCCAAGGCTTTACATGATCCCGTGGCGTTCCCACGTTGTTTTTTTTGCCATAAAGCCAGTAACTTTTGCCATCTGAAGCAGACGAACGTCAAGATTATTGCAACACCAGTTTAGCTTACCTGATCGTGCATTTCTTCTGCTATCCTTTCGGACATTTCGGCAAACATCAGCTTCATTGCTTATGAAATTCTGCTGATTTCATGGGGCAAACTTATCATCGGTGAAATAAATTTGATATTTAAATTACGGATTAATCCTTTATGTTCATAAATAACAGTAGCGATGCTAAGCGGGTCAAAAATTTGCGCAAAACAATCACGGCCAATCACTACGTTTTGCCGTCTAAGTCATTTGCATTACATGTACTTTGTCATGCACTTACCAGTATCTCAGTAGCAGCTTGTTACACTCGCGAGAATTGTTTATTTGTTCTACTATCCACAGTATATTGTTTAGTCCACCAGCGACCTATAAACCTGAATAATGAAACAAAATTAATTGGCTTCAGAAACAAAACTGCGCAGGTGAGCACAATGGTATTACTTACACCTAGCTTTTCAAGATGATTTTGACTCTGGTAATCATTGACAAGATTCGGTCGTTGTTTTTGAGAAGGGCGGATATGACAGAACCGCAGCAGTATATTCATCTTGAGGCCTGAATGAAATGTGTTCAGGAAGCCTGGTTACAACATAGTGTGAACAACTCCATCGTGCATCTTGAAAGATTTCATTGCTACCAATAAGGTAAAAAAAAGTAGACGACAAAGTGAGGGGGCGGGATATCTACTTTAGTCTCTTTTGTCCTGATGTTGCAAGTCAATCCTTTTGCCTATTCCTCTGAAGGCATTGACCGTTTGAGCACCAGGTGTTACCCTAGGTTTTGTGGTCATAGAAACAACCAGAAACAGTTTAGGTTCGTTCATACCAAATTTTTGTCCCCTTTTTAGACTAGAACCATCCATTTGACAGCCGACAATTTTATCCATGTCCTCACTTATCCCCTTTCTTTCAAGAAGAACAGATCTATAATCATCTCCAGACATTTTGCTCTCGCACAAGTTTCCTATCTCCAAGACCGATGATTGTCTTCTGCGAGACCAAAAACTAATTCACATTCTCTGCTGGAGTTGTCTGCGCAAACAAAGCAACTAAATTCTCACGATCAAAAGTTTTCATCCTTCAACGTCGCTTTATCGAAAAGCTCGTTTACAGTAGTTTTCTTCTTTATCGCCCATCAATCTCCAGTTGTTTTATTCTATTGAACAGTGCTCTGACAGTTATCTCTGACTAATACTCCCCACTGGAAGTGATCCTCTCATCCACTGGGAGGCTAAGTTCCTGCTGCCTAAAGTCATTTCAACGGAAGAAGAAGAATGCACACAAAATCCATGGCGTGAAATGCTATCCCTAGTTGATCAAGGCAGAAGTCAGACGTGTTGTTGACGTCTCGGATGCGATAACAGCAGAATTCAATGGAAAGTATTTGATTGTAAAACTTGCCTTGAGAAAGACCATCCATGGTAGTCGAAATGTTGGCGCATTACATCTACCAACGAAGCTGTGTTATTAACATCAAATTATTCACAACAAAAACCCAGCACATGGCGCATCGATTTTTTGATACACTCCTTACGTCATTTGGTCCTGATATTTGTAGAAAGACTTCGCCGCTACCAAAAAATTCAAAAGTGAAAGCCTTCACACCAATGTCTTTGGTTCACCGTATCAAATTTGCTGAAACTTGTCAATAATGAAGACGTGAATATTTTTGCGCTGCACGGTACTATCTTCTCCTTGATGTCTTGATTGCTTTTTAACCTCTACTAATGAATTATGAGGGCAGTTTTGACCAAAGTGATGACAGCTATTGTGAGTTACTATGCCTCCTACAAGCCTTAGAGGCCTGCTATTGTTTGCTATATATGCCCTAATGACCTTGCAAACACGAGTGTCGGTGTTCGAGATCGGACCCGATTAACACACACTGAACCATATTCTGGGGTTGGAGAACAAACCAAGGGATACCTTACGGACACTCAGGCTTGGTAACTATGCCCATATAGACACATGCAAGCTGGTGCCCATCATACTTTGACCTTGATTATCATCACCTTTTGGCGCTCACCAATCAAACCGTACTATTCTCGTGATTTATTTTGCTAACTGCTAGTTTTGCTTTTGTCTGCGGTTTATGAAAAGCCGCTCAAATTGTCTTTGGTGCGTACTGCCCATTATTCCGCGTGCCCATAAGCGAAATGCTGCCGGTAATATCGTATGCATAAGTGCAAACTACTGAAGTCAGCATTACCATTGTTATTTCAACAAACAAGTCGACAAGTGTCAAGACCTGTTTCCGTCCGGCAGCCCATGCGCCAAGTGAGCTGAGAATGACTGAAAACTTTATCCTGGCATTCTTATTCGCACGACCCATTTGAATTAGAGGACAGTCCAAGTGGGCTTACTTAAATTGTGGTGGGATGTGCCTTCCTTGACATTTTATCTGCCTTTGTCTCGGGTCCCAGATATCAAAAACTGCACAAAAAAGATTCATTTGGATGTACGCAAAAATTTCTGGCATAGTTATCAGACTGTTTCATTGAACAAATGAAATCCACTTAGGTTGGCAAGGCATCTCCCATGCCCGAAATCAACAGCTCGGAGCACTCCACAGTGTCAGCCTTCCTCTATATTTATCTTTTACCCAAGTTAGTAATACTGATAGAGCCTGACCGACTCGGAGCACGCCCATCCATCTGCAACAGTAGGGGTTTCAATATATTTACCGATAATTGTAATCTTAAATTGAACCCATTCAAGTGACTAAAGTGTAGCATTACTCTTGTCCATTATTTTCCATGAGGAGAAATTAACAGTTCATATGAATCTTATTTCCAGAGTTGAGTTTATCAAAAATCTGAGAGTCAATTTGAGCCACAGCCTTTGAAGACTTTTCCCTATTCAGCCGTGTTGGCAAACCACTGCGGCTGTTTCATTTCACGTTTGAAGGTGCACACAGTGTTAATTCCCATGTTTTCAAATCTGGTCACCAGTGGTTTCCTCAAATTCTATTTGACTGCTTCCGTGTAGTAACCCGTGGCCTTACAGAACGAATCTTTAAAATTCCACGCAGTGGTCTCATTACAGTCAGTAAGGTTTCTTTTAGTTCTGTTAGGGAAATTGAAGTCTCTGCTTTTGGATAGTTACACTGAGTACGCTACAGAAGTCCGTTTGTAAAATAGACTGGAACGTAACTGATTAAGTGAATTCTGACATTCCTGTCACATTCCCAAGGCCTCCCCCCTCCTAGTATGGTAACTGTTTACGAAACTGCTGTTCCACCTTGAGCTAATATAATAATCCCAAAAGACAAGGGACTGACTGAAGTGTAGTGCAATCTTCGTGCATCTGACCACAGTTTTTGTATTCAGGTTGCTGTTTACTGATATAATTACAGTCCCTCTTTGTATATCTTTTGGCATCGAGGGAATTTTCTGGCTGAGATGCGAGTTAATGTGCTTACAAAAGTCATTCAGGTACAAGCGAACTGCAAACAAATTGTACAGCTTCAACGATGACCACGGTAAACGGAACCCGTGTCCGGAGCGCATGTATACGGTGGGTCCACGAGATCGACAGACTAAACGTCCATCTATTTCTCTGTATCATACATTCTCCGTTGGTATTACGCATTGCCACTGACTTCTGTGATAAGCACTAGGGACAAATGCACTTTAATGGATGAATTTTTCGAATGCTCGAATATCACTGAAATTAGCTGCACAAACTACTTTTCAGCAATACTTCTGACTAAAATGAAATTACCACTAGACAATGACGCCAACTTGCTGTACATCCCGATGTGCACTACATACGTGTTGCAACCTAATTAACAATGCGGTACTCGGATAAACACGAAGTGGTTCTTTCAAGGTTCCAGTTTGGCGAGAATCGTACGACACCGAATGTTTACGTGATCTCCTAGTGTCTACTGGATTTCTTTGTATACGGCTGCCTGTTTAACCATTTGTCATTCTGTTATCCAGCAGTTCTAATCGAATACTTTGAAAATAACATGCAGTTCTGACAGAAAGTTGACTGCACTGGGCTTTTGAGCGGCAACATAGGAATGGAATCAACTGCAAGCAATTTTCTAAAAAAAATCCGTAACAGTCATACTGATATACAAAATGATTGGTTGACTTTTCGGCCATCTTTAATAGCATTTCTCAAGGCAGATTTTTTGTTGAAAGACCTGACCAGAGAAGGGCCACCCAAGGAAGCCAAAATTTCGGCCAGTTAAACTGCCTGCTGAAGTATCTGTGTTTCTGACTTAGAAAATTGCATGCATATAAATATCACGTGGAGCATAGACTTTTTGATAAACTCCGAATCTTGTTCGGCCAATAACAGACTTAAGGTTGAAATAAGAAGTCTGAAATCAGCTGACAATTGCATCTTTGAATGTATCTTTCTTTATTCACCTTCCTCCCCGAAGACAACATGTTCAATGAGTTTTGGAAGCTCAACACTGGCCAATTGCCGCTTCACCTTGTCACCCAAGACTCGATTTAGTCACATGACTCATAATGATATTGAAGTTAGCAGTAAACGAGCTATCTAGGTCACATGTAGAAGGCAGAAATCACTGAATCTATTTCGGATAAATGCAAGTTTTACTGCCAGCCAACAACGAGGAGCAAAAGTGTCACAATAAGTCAATCAATTTTTAAACTTCGAGGGGGATATTTCGGATAACTGTAAGTTCTGCACAGTAGCATAAGTCAAATTAGTTGACTGGCCGATCGATTTTGTTTCCAACAACAAAATAGTTTGCACAAATTCTGACGTACTCCTTGGCATTCTTTGTGCATCAAATTCTTTCTTATTCACATTTTTTCTGACCTTGTAAGATAACTTTCGACAACTTCTTCAAACGAACAAACAAACTGACGCAGAATACCCATTCTATTTTTACTCGGATATTTATTCCATATTGACTGTAGTCATTCTGGTGACCGATTAAATTGCGTTACCGAGAAAAGGTGGATGACTTTAACAGGTGGTTTCAGAATCCAACTAAAGACGGGGGTCAGACACCAGTTATTTATCGATCATCGTCCCATTTACCCCTCATTTTCGCAAATTGCACAGATAGTCCCTTGGATAAAAACAACCCGATGTCACCAGGTCATATTAGGATTCCTAAAATTGAAATTCGTAGTTTTCTGTTAAATGTGATTAGCTGCCAAACGGAAGGCAATTTTTTCCGATAGAAATTTTTGCGATCATGAATTTCATATTATGCCCTCACAGACGTTTTGTCGATGGTAAGTAAAATCGATTACTGAAAGCGCGTAAATTATTCTGCATTTACTAGTCCAACTGCAAACAGTATCATCACCGCTTGTGCATTTAATAAGACCATTGATTTGCTAATTGCCACTAGAATTGCCACTATGATTACTACTACTACTGCTACTACTACTACCACTAATACTAATACTAATACTAATACCAATACTAATACTAATGCTAATGCTACTAATACTGATACCACTATTTTTGCTACTACTATCAATCCCATTATTGTTACAATTATTTCTGTGATTACATTAGTCATCGCATTAATCAATCCCTAGACTACGTAAATCTTTAGAAATTCCTGATACATTTTAGTAGTAGGAGATTGAATGTTTACATGAAATAATTCACCATGTGATATCATCACTCAACTCACCAAAAAGAAACCATGGAAGTACTGTACAGCTGTTTCATCCTTGTTAGGAATCATCAGCAGTGCATATCCACCGCGCCCCAACTGGGACGCGAACCCGGGACGAACGATTGTGAGTCGAACGCCTTAGCCATTACGCTACCGGGCAGGCTCTGAACGGTTTGTTGAACTTCACCACATGATGTTGCACCTATCCGTCACTGGTTTGCACGGTTACTGTCCGTTACCTCACAGCGATCGACCCCTACTGATAGATGACTTCTCTGCAGGTAGCCTAAGTACGACGAAGGCTTTGGGTATGACCTGCAGAGCTTGATTACTCGATACATTTTAGTAGTAGGAGATTGAATGTTTACATGAAATAATTCACCATGTGATATCATCACTCAACTCACCAAAAAGAAACCATGGAAGTACTGTACAGCTGTTTCATCCTTGTTAGGAATCATCATGTGGTGAAGTTCAATAAACCGTTCAGAGCCTGCCCGGTAGCGTAATGGCTAAGGCGTTCGACTCACAATCGTTCGTCCCGGGTTCGCGTCCCAGTTGGGGCGCGGTGGATATGCACTGCTGTAAAATTCCTGATAATTGGGAAAATGTCACCAGCCATCGACGCCAGTCGGCGACCTCGTGCCATTGATTAGTTTTTCAGTGCCTAATACAGGTATATCAGGATTTGATTTTGCTGTCATCCCAGCTTCGTCCACTTTATTAATCCAGTACTGGAGCGTGTGTGTGACACAATGTAAGCATGTGGACCAACACCCCGACTTTCCCTCGTTCCATTAGTCACAAGTCCAGCGCAGCCAACAAAAAAATTGACCCATCTCTACACAAGTATTTACAAAGATCTAGGAAAGCGCCAGACTGGAAGATCAAAAATTGCTCCTTCTTCTACTGCTTAGCTGGCATATTCGTAATCGTTTTTTATTATCTTTTTCGACTGGAAAAGAACAGCGCTTCCTATGGTCGTTAAAATTCACCGATTAAAGTGGGTATCAAAAATGTACTTCGAATTATTGTCTCCGCAAGGAAGTAATCTGCTTGCTGGGTAATCTGGAAGGATATCACATCCCAAGAGGATAACAGATCTATATACTCGACAAAATGACTGTTCTCGACGGGCATTGTGGATTGCAAATCTCTTGTGGTTACGGGCACTCAGATTCCAAGTGTAGTTTCGGTGGCTGTTATTGATAGTCAAGCATCGAACATCCACAGTGGTCAATAGGAGCTGTTAGACTCATCATTGAAAAAGTGTACGCATTTACACCAGATTAGAGGTTTGCAAGTTCTGCATAAAGAACTCCGTTTGCTCGCTAGAATCATGCCCAAATCATGTTGTGGTTGATGACGAGAAAATTCCGGGAGATCGGAAATGGATAGCTCAAGGTTATCCTAGAATTTAGAAGTCACGTGAGCAACTGGTACGCCGCTAGAAGTCGGTTCATTTAAACCGTTAGTCTGTTAAAAGAAGCGATTTGATAATCACAGTAGTTGCGCCAGCGGTCTGTTGTGTTGTTTCGCAAAAGGTCAAGTTTTAATTGCGCTTAGAAACTTTTGATGCGCATGATAAGCCTGACTTTTGGGTTTTGATGTTGCAAATGATACCTGGTTTTGTGGATCATGTGTATTAGCCCGCACGGACCACGACACAATAAAAGTGGAGGATCGTGCTTGATAGGTTCTGTGTCGTAATGTGTTCATGTTTAATGTTGTTTACTTTCCAATGTAGACAATTAAACTGTTTTTTGTAGGAATAATCGTTGTGATCTCTTCTTTCTGAGTGAAGCTTTGGGGCTATTTTTCGTGATTGCATGGCATTATTGCAGTTGTTGATATAACGGAAGCCCATAGGGAATGTGCTGTGCTACTTGGATCACTTGTCACACTAAACAAACAGAAACGTGGATTGAACGAATGAAATCAAGGTTGCTAACACTCAAGCGTGTATCTTGGTGCATCCATGGCTGAAGGAGTCACTGCCCTGTTTTGATACTTACAATTTTCTTGTATTGATCATTGTGGTATAGTCTTAAAGCGGGAAAATATTACTCAAATAAGCATGGTAAAACACCGAAGACAAAGTGAAGGTCTGAAAAGCAAGAGATGCCAAATTCATTGGGCTTCGTTACGCAAACCGTGGTTAGGTAAATTTTCTAAAGATGACAACCACTGATCATGTAATATGCACTTTTCCCTACTAAGAGATCGATTGTGCATAGAGCAACATACAATTTTTCTAGCAATGGAATTTTGTCCTAAATTCCAAAACGCAATGTAAAATGATTTCCGGTAGTAGACCGGAAACAAAGTAAGAAAGAGAAAAGACATTGGCTTTATCGAGTATAAGATACTGATTCTAGAATATAGCTCAGTCAGCCCCAACTAATATCCCGAATCCTCTTTGTAGGTTCGAAAACAAGCCGTATTTACAGTAAGTTCGTCCAAGCCCACTTACCATCAAATTAGACGTCTTGACAAGGCATGCATTAAATAAATGGACAGCTTCATTCCCATCACCAGACCCCATCAGGCATTTCTTCCTTTATTTTCCCCGGTATCCAGTTAAATCCAGTGTTGCGTTGTCATGGGAATAAGTATGTGAAACCGACAGCATTTGCCAACTTTGTTTTTTTAAATGTGATGTGAAGACGTTCTTAAAATACATCTATGTATATCATATTAATAACTCTAAAGTTTGTTTTTATTATTGTGCTAATTTTGTTATTAATCTATAAATAAAACTTGCACCTGACTTGATGTCTTCAGATTTAAACTGACTTGTATTGACTAAGGTTTTTAAAACGGAGACAGATCACTCAACAAAAACCACTCATAGCAATGTAAACGATTGCGGTTTAGGTGGAAATGTGCGAATTCCTCAAGCAACCATTGCAACAGATTTCCTTGTATGTTTGATGCTGTACAGCAAGCGCACTTGCTGATATCACTGCTTCGGTTTACCACCAGCAACCTTTTGTGGTGGATTTTTTGATCATACTGACAAGCGCAAACACCTGTGCGACAACCCAGACGGTAGGTCGTTCTTTTCCACTCATTCATAAGCTTGTTCGCATTGAATTTCGTTAGTGCACAAGACGATTTCCCAAATCAATTAAGTCATCGATTGCACGGGAGAATTGTCCCGATAGAACAGATTTCTGTGTTGGAAAATCAGTCACGGATATCAGAGAAAATGCACAGCATTCATCCTGTTCTTCCAAGTCAATATCACTTATGTTACTTGCCTAATGCTGTAGAAAAGACATGTCACAATCTGACGGGTTCACTACGAGATAAAATGGTGGGAACCAAAAACCATGGCAACAAAAATTGGAATAAAACTGCTTGGCATAAAGCTCCAATAGGCAATGTGTGGTAACAGCCGGGGGACAATGAATTGCCATCTACAACTTTATTGAATGGCATATGTGCGACTCGAACTCTTCACTATTCTGGGTTGACAGACGCTCGAAGCAATTCGCTAACGTGGGTCAACTCTCTGGCCTTTTGATCAGCCTAATTATTCATGAATTAGTCGCCTTAGAGTTCGCCCAGATGGTAGGCAACAGAGAGCAAGCCCGGCGACTTCATGTGAAGAGACTTAAGAGCGACATTATCCCGGTACCTGTTCCGATTGAATTGACGATAGTTAATTCAGTTGACCAGGCTTAGTTCCACCCTATGTTGATTTCATTGGTTGGTAAATCGAAACTGGCTTTTGTTTGTATGTCACGGAGTACATGATGTACCACATTAAAATTTCACGTGGTTAAAATTAACAGTCGATAACAAAGCTCGTGGATGATTGCATTCATAATCAGTCAACCTAAAGCTACCAACGTGAGTATATGATTGCAATCAAATCGCTCAAAACGTGACCCCCTAAGGCGAGAACAATAATCGATCACAAACATTTTCAATTAGACAACACAATTTTGGCAACTGCAATAATGTAGAGGATGACAACACTTTCAATTGCCATGAAGACTGAAGAGCAGACCAACAAAACCGATGTATGAAGTTTTCTACCAAAGCTTCATATCACAAATCTGGTCGGTAACATTTTTGATTTTTATTTTGTACTCCAAAACAGTCAGTGTAAATATTTGCCTGAAATCTGTGTTTGTTCCCGCTTAAAAGGTGCATTCCTCTTAGTATTTTGAAAACAAATAACGTAATTGCCATATAGTTAGGACGAAAAGGTTCAATTTACCAAAATTGGACAAGGAAGTCTTGCTCCAATGGGGAAATGAAGGGTTGCTTTTTCACAAAATTGACGGATTAATAGTGGGGTATTTTTGCTGTTATACGGGACACGAAATAGTTTACTGTATGTAGCGCTAAAATAATTGTAAATGGTGATCTTTGCTTCCTTTATTAGTCACAGACTGTCGCTTTGACAAGTAGCAAAAATGACTTACAGCCGTTGTTCCCGAAACAGTATACAGTTTCCTCTTGGCTTGTGTTATTCTTTGTCTAAGTCCTTTGCCTCGTTTCTGAACCCCCAAGTTATGTTCCAAAACAGCTATCCGAAATTGCCAAGACCGGTATTTTTGCTTGTGAATTCCGTGACATGCAGCAGAATACCCGAATATTCATGTCCCGATCGCACTTCCCTTATATAAATACTCACAGAAAGTTATTCTTAAGCAGAACGCTTTGCTTAGTGGATCCATAAAAACTCACACTTCTGGTAAATGTCACACTTGTTCCGTAAAGCACTCGGAATTTTGATATCCCCAGAAGGAAAACCGAAAGCTGAATCCTTACCAATTGATATGGTGCACTGGCCCTCACCCGGACAGCGACCAGAAGTCACGTCAATGGGGATAGCAATACATAACCTGTCCTCTAATGTTAGCTCCATTCTTGTGGTAAGTCGAGAATTGTCCCCGCGAGACTGCCCACACACTAACTAGTTAATATAAATGAAAAAGTGCACGTATTTTGTCAGGATCAAATTATGTGAAGAGTGTATCGAAAAATCAATGCGCCATGCATTGTAAAACTTGTCTTGAGAAAGACTACCCACGGTAGTCGAAACGTTGGCGCATTGCATCTACCGATGCACGTATTTTGCTTGCTTAAGACTGATAAAAATTTGGTGTGGATAGCACCATGCAACTACGTATTCTAGTGTTTAAAACGACATCTATGGGTGGCTAACAGACGGCTATGACTGGAAATCGGCATTCAAAAGTTGTGAACCTCAAACAGATACTTCAAAGGACTGGCAAAGAAAACGGGGAAAATGTGACGATATACGAAAGCACTTTCTCCCTAACTTGTGCCCACTGAATAGTGACGAAAGCTTGCAACAAGAAGAAAGCTCGCTTTTAGTGTTACGGCTCCAGCATGATTGTATATTCACCATCGCGTAAGAGAAAATAAAAACGTAACCTCAATTTACTTTAATTCGGAATTTAATAAAGTCCACCATCCGGTGGGGAATATTGTACGTCAGCATCTTAGACGACATACGAGAAATTTACCTTACTTTAACATTAGATTCGTACGATATTTATACTTGAAATCGATTGACTGAATTCGGCCAGTCTTAATTACGCGTGGATACAAATTAGCAACGGGCACTTGAGAGACTCGACTCAGGCCATGCAAGTAAAGACAACTACAGGACCATAGAGGCTGAAGAAACAGGTTTGAATTTTATTTACAGCATAAGGTTTTGTATACACAATATATATCTTGATTAGTGGAATTCATTCCGTCCAACGGCTTTCGAGGAATGTTTGGACTTCACGACCTCCTGTCGCCACGGTTCCAATTGGCTGGTTGTCTACGTAGGCCGGCAAGAAATGGTACTGGACTGTATTGTGTGACTTACACGTCGATTCACCAACATTCGTTTAGTCATTTTCAAACAGCGAGGTTTTGAAGCTTCTTTATATTAGTGTGCATATGAAATGACACCTTGGATCTTTATCCACGGTGGTTCCAAAATATTTGCGCCGATGCCTATGAGTATTACACTAGAAGGGTGGGTCAAATTTAAGGACAAGTAAAAAATATCATTTTACTTCTTCTAAAGTGTACACAGGTGATTGTAATGTCAAATATATCCCCTTGATAGGACAGTGAATGAATGCAACTGTCAGTGTAGTGTACACAATCAAATGCCGAGTTGTTTTCACTGTATTTTTCAAATGTGAGCTCTACACCTTATGTCTCGTAACTTGTGTGTTTTAGTACATTCCATCTGCTACTCCACACATTCGGTAACGTTGAAGTGAAAAGAAAAATCGGGACTTCAAAGTAATGAAAAACCTTCGAATTCCCTGCATCAAAAACCCGGAGCTCATGGTGTTGGCATTTTGAAGTAACTAATGCCAGCAAATTTTCCATGGCCATTTTCAAAATATACCATTACTAGCTGTTACAAAACTCAAAATGGAATAGGAGATGCCCGCTGTAACACCGATCGGTCAATCGCTGACCCTTTCAATCTTTGATTTCTTATCCCCGATTCCCACTAAATCTAGTCCAGCGGACATCAAACCTCGCTTAGTAGACTAAAGTGAATCACTTATTTTGTTTTTCCCTGGTCAGCACTTAGTGATCAATCAGCCGCCGGCCAATTCGATTCACTTTTGCTGACTGACCTTATGATGTTTTTTCGCTCAGTCGGTTGACAGGACTAACCAGTAAGCTGTTGCCGCTGACCCTTGAATGGGATAATATAGTAATTTACTACTCACTATCCTTACATCAGGACCGTGGCGGATAGCGAGTTCTAGGCATCTAACTGGCAATCGAAGGGTTCTCAATTGGAAAATATTAGAGAACTTGGTTGACTATTACTGTGGACATTTTGTGGCCACATATGTCAAGACTGTCCTGATAATCCGGTCACGGCCTATGAGTTGCTTTGGGCACCTTGCAACGATCCAGATATGCCAATCAGATCACAAAAGGACATCGTATGACTGCTCCGACCATGTCTGTAGTCGTTTAAACCCTCCGCATATTGTACCATTCAAGAAGGAAAGTTAATTCCCCATTTTTCTCGTGTGCTCTTTGGCATAAAGCGGAAAATGAAAGCTCATCGGGATATTTTTCATTTAGCAGCCAACTTTTGATAGCATCCGGACATCGTTTAGTTGTTCTGTGCTGATTATGGCGTTCGTGATCTGAAGTGGAATAATCACACAATGGGACAACGCACATCGCAACCGGGAGTAGTCCGATCCAGTCAAGCGATTTGGCAAACTAACGTGAGTTCCGTCAATAGTTGTACATTCGACGAAGAAACATTCGTTTATTACGATTCAGTCCGTGGTGACCATAAGCAGCCCGAGGCCAATAAACAATGACATGAGACTGCTGAACAAGACATAACCCGATAGTATTCTGCTTGTTGTCCGTTATCAAGAAGTGCCCTGATGTACTCAAGGAGAGGTGAAAACGACGGCTTACTGGTATCTGAATTTGTTATAATGGTGGATAATTTTTAGATCTGAATTGAAAACAGGAGCGCTTTTAACAGATCCTCACCAAATAGCTAATATCAAAGCGCTTAAAGAAAGCCTTACGTTGAATGTTCGTTTAGGTTGTAATACTACAGTCGGAAGAGTGGATGGTTATTACGAAAAGATTCCCGTGCACGTTATGGCTGGTCAAACGGTTGATCTAACGGTCGATTGCCTATAAATAGCTAGATTAGAAATCTTTGTTAAATGGCTCCAGACGGAAAGAATAAACACCGGAAACGTTTTTCTAACTCTGATATCACGGCCATGGTTTCGTTACTTGGCTAGGTCCAACCACTAAGGACAGTGGGTAGCTTCCTCGCTGATATCACAGTAGAATGATGTTAAGAAGTGTGTCGAAATACAATCACCCATGCTGTGAAAATGCTATAACGTTAAAAACAAAGTTCTTGTTAAACGTTGTAACCTACCGGCCTTTCGGTTTTCGCGGTTGACCCTTTTCAAGGTAAATTTACAACCAAGCAGCTGTTTTTGTGTCTACAAGTTCCAACGAATGTGTAGAAATGTGATAGAACGCGTGTTAATTTGCAAATGGGAACTGATTTGTTACCACATTCCCAGTGGAACACATGGTGATAAGGTCAAACGGTCAGCATCATGACATTTCAACCTGAAGGCCTCGTGATGGAATCCCCCAACCGCCGATTAATTTCCCCATTTGACAGCCCTCTGCAGTCTGCGACTCCGTACTTAAAAAATCTTGTGCACAGTCTTATCAGTAAAAGAAAATGAATGGTGAAGATTTTGTACCATTCATGTGCTTGCTTGTAAGTGTGCTTAGAACTGTCACATCTGGGAAATCTCAACTTTTCGACCTCGGTGTTATTTGTAAAGTGGTTATTGCTAGAATTTGAGCATATTTGCTCCTGATATCCGTTTTGAATCTAAGTTAGAGTACTTTCTTCTGTTTATGTAACCCGTGTTTTGTCCTTTCGTTACGATGTACATGACGGCCGCTCAGTCTCGCTCCAGTTTTGTCAATGTTATCCTGTCTGAAAATCTGAACTTTCCTCTGCAATCCATTACTCTCCGGTTTATCTGTCCGTTGTTTTGTTCACTATGCTTCACGCCTTACCAGTTGGACGTTCGTTCAGCAAAAGCATTTCAATTTCTCGTATCGTTTAACAAGATGGATCATTTTCAACAGAACCGGTATTATTTATCACTTATCATACCATTGCTTCTTGGGTTTTAGCTTGCAACAAACCTATGGGAAGGTGCTTGTGTCATAAGCTTTAGTTTTTTATGGACCACTTAATTGGACTGTCTGCTGTACATCAGTATTCCAGTATAACCAAGTAACCTCGTGCACATTCATTCATCGATCGTAATAAATTTCCAAAAGTATCCTGTTTCATTTTGGACATAACTCCTTAGTCAGTTTCAATCACCACTCTGACAACCCTATAAATTGTACTAAGTTGGTGAGCCAAAAGTTTTTCCGGTGGTCCCCAGGCGATCGATAGCTTCTTTCTAAATTTCGACTCGGTGGACTAAATGTGCACGGACCAGCCACATGAACAGTCTGTCAATCTGTTTCCATACCCTTATAAGCACCCAAGTAGGCAAAGTAGAGAGCGGGACCTATTGAACGTGAATCGCCCCATAAAGTGAACGCGATCAATGGACAGCTGCGCAACAGATTCCGACGGATCTATCATGCCCGTCAAAATCTGGTACACTTTATGCGTGATCCGTTGCCTGGGTAAATGAATGGCTTTAGTGATATGCGTTCCTTGTAGAATAATTAGAATGATTGAATCAACAGGAAAGGAAGTGTATGTTGATACTAATTACGAACTGAAAGCGAAGTGAACGACGGGAGTAAAATAAAAACTTTGGAATATGATCGCACATACTACTTCCGATGTCGGTAACAAAATAGTTGGAATGATTGTCATAGCATGTCGGCAAAAAAACGATTATTTTTCCCAAAACGAAAACCACTCAGGATGGTATCAAAAGGTCTGTTTCAAAATGATCAATAGTAAAGAAATCTCATTCCTTCTTTCACCGGTCACTAGTTGATTTCAAGTAAACCTTCAAGTAGATATAGTTATTGACTGTTATGATTATCAGTAACTTTATTAAATTCAAAACAGAGTCTTCCTATCATTCGGAAGGAGGATAGCCTATCTCACTGTATACGAACTAGTCGATAATAGTTTGTAGTAAGAACTTTGTCACAGACTTTGAATGATATTATCTCCACATTTCTGCAAACTCCTTGGTGTTTTTCTTCAACTTTTGTGGGTTTATGGAACGAGCTGCATCGATCGTCAATCACAATTGATTTGTTTTCCACATCGCCTCGCCCGATATTTTTACTCAGCAGCAACCGATCCAATAGCTTTCCGTTTTATATTTTCAACAATACTTTGCATTTTCAACATTACATTTTCCACTCTATTTTTTAAATTGGGCGATAAAATTTGTCATTGACAGAGTATAATTAATCAACACTTGGATTAGCATTGTTCACCAGTCGAAGGCCATCTTGTTTCAATAAATTAAAACCTGAATGGTCATCTTATCATCGTTCATATTTGAAGACAGTCAGTTTTTGGTCTAGTTTCACCAGGGAAAGCTTGCTGTTTTGACTAATGACAGCGATTTGATTACCATAAATGCACCAATTCCACTTTTCGAATTCGGTCACCCAACCAACCCGATATGTTTTATTGAGAATCGTTTGCTTCGCATCCAGATTCGATCGCCTGGACTGCTTGCGACCGTTCCTCCTCTGAACTACGTACTACTTTTCGGACCTAGATGCTGGCTTTGATGTTCTACTATTAAACCGATCCTGGAAACTTGCAAATATCGCATAAAGAATTACACAGACCTTTGCTAGCTCCGTGCGGGATTGAGGATTTTGAACTTCCGAAATCGCAGACATTCAATAAATCCCACCTTGAGCAACCGGTGTTCCTTTCCCTTCACTTCCACTGTACCATTTTTTCCGGTGGTCATTATCATACAGTGCTCCAACCCCTCCAATGCTACGCATTGTTTAAATTTGGTAAGAACATCTGTTTTTTTCTTGTTTTGGTCTCAAAATTCGTTGTCTACGTAGTGGTTCATTATCTGTGAAGTACAGCGAAATATCCACAGTGCTACTCAACACCATCCACACACAGTACCAAAGGAAGTGTCTTTCGAAATAGTTTCATTTCTCTGAGAACTTTGACAGTATCATCCGCATAACGATGCAAACACAGGCAATAACTGATTGTGAGAAAATCGATTGCGATATGAAGCAACAATTTGAATATTTGCGCTGAGAGCAACAATATTTCACACTATACAAGGCATACCGTATTGCGATCAGCTAGTAAACTGCACCAAAAATTTATACGAATTTCTTTCGAAAATTTCCCACTAACATTAGCTTTCATCTAAAATATTCTCGCTGGATTTTATTTAACTTTCAGTTCCCGGACCTAGGTGGTAATGGAAAAGAACTTTCCCGGACAGCATTTTCGTGGTGATTCTAGCTTCAAGGGGACAAGTCTTACCATTCTGGATAATTACTGTTGTGATCTGGAGATTCTTACAGTTAATCTATGCTCTCCTTTGCCGGAAACTCCACGAAGAGGGTACGTAATCTCCGCCTTACTAGATTCCATTGTCTCAGGCGGCCTCTATCCACCCTCTGATTTTCCTCTGCAGACTGATCATATTTTTCTTGTTCCAATGATCATTTATGCGCAGCCATGGCATTTTCCGTGTTACGGTCCCATGCTGTTAGTAATTTAAAAGAAATCAGCCGAACATACTGCAAAATGAAATCCACAACCTATGCAATGCACGTGGACCTGTGGTTGTTATCACCCTTTGGGCAACGGGGTAAGATCGATCTCTGGTGGTGTGGCTAACCTGCATGTGATGCTGAGACCACATGAACCGAGCAGGAATAGCTGCGTCTTTGCATTTGGCAAGCCCCGCAGAAATCCCACACTTCAGTCGGGTTCACTTGGTTGCTGTTTCAGCCCCAGAACGAAAAATGCCTGCGTCCAATTTCGTTTTCCAAATCGGTTTCGTCTAATTAATCCCAATTGTTTTGGCCCCTATCCGAATTCGCAGCCCGAAGTCTTAGCGATGAAGCAGAAAATCACAGACACTCCCCTTCTGCATAAAACGTATCACACAGTTTGAGAAGCCTAGTTCTATATATACGAGCAGTCTAAATTCACGGCCTGAGCCATTGAGTATTTTAACCAAATAACAAGACACTTTTCGGTCAGGCGTTTCTACCGGGAAAAATATCCCCAAGTATGCTTCATGCCGAACCAGGGTCATGATGCTTTTGCACTTTCACAATAATTTGATTATCTACGGGATGCCTCGAAAATTGCTTGCTTCAACCAAGCCTGATTGATTTTACTTTTAGACGCAAGCGGCTCAATCAAGCGAGAACAATCGCACGGCCCCGGTCGGTCACCACGACAATTTTGCCCTTTATTTCTGATACTTAAATGGTTCATATGATTCCACGCACGATAGGATTCTTTAGCCGATTGCACTCCGTCTTGACGGACGCGTTGTCTATGCTCTGTTATTCATTCCAAATACCTCAACTGATTCCCTCTCAGCGTGTCACAAAATCAGATCGCTATCACTCAGCCCGCGGATTAGGGTGTCCAGCCCACTCCGTACTTGACCTCGGGCTTGTCGGTTCAATTCCAAGTCTGTGTGTTGTTCAACTGACTTCAAAGTAGTTTAGTCGTCAGTCTTGTGCTCCCGAAGTTATCGCCGTGCTTCTCCTATGAATGACTCATCGCACCGAAACAAACTGGTTTATCAACTTTGACATCCGTACCTAGTCTCCCCTTAAAAAAGCTTAGTCTTTTCTCCCTGAAATAAGATGTTATCTTATACAATCCTTGTGAGAAATTTCATTTCATTTCATCTCAGTTCATTAGGGGAAAGGTCTCCCAATTACATTGGTCATTAATGATAAGGATTAAAATTGTTAGAAGTCAGTCATTCAGAGAGAACCATCACTCGCGGTCCCGTTTTGGTGCATGCGAATCCGATAGTCAAAAACAAAATAATTCGTGATCCTGTCACTAGACTCGCATGGTAATCGTCGTGGTCGTCACCAGTCCTACTGCTATTGATTTTTCTTTTTTTCGGGGGGGGGGGCAAGGAGGCCATTGGTATAATGGATACAAATTAGCATGCATACAAAAGACACGAAAATGGACATTAGGTATACGTGGTATCAGTAGTATGCCTCGTGAACATGGCAAAACTCCCGGGCCAAACAGCCTTGGTGCGGATGGATGCAAGCGCAAACAACAAAGTGGTCTGCTTTCCACATTCGTGACGGCAGTACCGTTCAGAACCCTCAATTTCGATTTCTTTGTACTTTAACCACAAAATAAATCATCCAATCCATGGAGGTCAAATTGGATGTTATTCGGTTCCCGTAAGGCAAAATAGCCATCCATATTTTTCCGCTGAACACAAATCATAAATATGTGCCAGGAATGTGAGTTGTTTTCGAATGGTTGGAAAACTGACTGACCGTACATTGGTTACAGTTCCACAGAAGTCCCACAGGCTATTTTGGTTCCACGAAAAACACCGTGTCCGCTCATCTGCTAACAGAATGCTAATGGGCCAATCAGATGACTCCGGTCGAAATTGATGGCACGTAGGACAGTCGGCGGTACAAATCACATGGTTTTGTTCTAGATGCATAGAGCACTGGGAAACTACGTTGATGGTTAGATTATGGAATTCAACTACTAATGGAACTCTTTATTGTGACAACCAATAAGTGGTTGACAGTCTACGTAGTAATTCAACACATTAGATTACTTCCAGTAAATAAGTAGATCCTGTGCAATCGATTTGACAGATTGTAAAAGAAAGCCTGAGCCGTCGCTCAATTTGCTCGTTTCCAGCTGCATTAATTCATAGACAGAACAAGTCAGAACCAATGTGTAGAATACAGCTAATATATTAGCTTACTAGAAAATACACTGTAAGCAAGTAAGCAGTCTTCGAAGAGCAGCAAAATGTTGACGGGGATAAAGGGTGCATATATTTTTAAGCAATTTCACAAATTCATTGGAATGGTCACGAACACATATTTGGAAAATACCCTTTCATCGTTGGTTGCGACGTGACTGCCTTTAGGTCCAGATTAAACTGCGCATATCGAAACACGTAGAGGTGAACAGGGCGTTGGAAAGGATGAGTACTTTTGAAAAAAAGGAAGTTACGCATCGCATGGAACGCACGTGGTACACGATACGGCAATCAGTGCACCACCAGAACAGGGCTTTTATACTCAAAAAGGTCTACTGATCACGAGAACACGTGAGGCCGCTTATCTTAATGATCTATTGTTAGACTGGTCTTACTCCACCACGCCCATCGGTGTCAATGACTTCATTATCCGATATTAAATACTGTGAGGGACTTTCAGGGTAGTAAAATAAGGGCACCGATGATCAGTAATTCCATTTTCGCTCTCCATGCCCGTATATATGTGATGATTTGGTTATACTGTACTAGAATGAATGAGCACGAAATAGTATCTATTTTATTCGCTTCCAGTATTCTATCGTGTGGCTCAGTGACTACGAATTTCACCGGTTCATGACATTTTGTTGTCCTGTTTATGTTGTGGTTTCTCCAAATCATTTTACATCTTAAAAAGTGCCCTTCTTTTATACTCCACTGATGAAAAAGCTGGAAATTCCTACAAGTCTGAAGGGTTGTCACAGAATACAACAGGACTGCAGGGAGCTCGAAAGGTTACTGAATTTTTCATTCCACCAATACTTTATCGCAAATCGCATGCAATTGATCGATATAATTTCGTCCTGATAGCCGTTACCTAGCCGCTGAGCCACAACCACCAGTCGGAAATGACTCAATGGTAGATGACCACAAATCCGATTCTTTCAAAATCAGTCATGAAGTCCCGGTGGGTGTTTTTGGGGGGAGAAAATGATATCAGGAGAATAAGTTTTCGTCTTCTACGCTTATTTCCCTTTACTGACCAACGGAAGTTGTACTTCATAGTCACAATCTTTTTTCTTTCAAACGGAATTCCAACTGTGTCAATGCGTACAAAATTAGAAATCCAACATTTGAATCTTTCTCATCTCATTCGGCATCCAATTTAAGTGCACAAAAATCTTATGCTCGTGTTCCGTTTGTGAGGTACATTGTTTACCTTATCTGTGGAGCTAATCTGATTTTCGCTTCCTAATCGTGTAGTCCGTTATGGGAAACAGCTACCAAATTTGATATTTTTAGCCTTTGTGGTAATACAAGAAACGGAATTGCATGTTTCCTACCACACCAAGTCACATGTGATTAAGAACTGAGCATCAAAAATATCGGAATACCTGTGGAGATCAACAAAAGCTCAGTATTTCTCAGCATGATTGCATCCCAAAATTTATAAATTGTTTCTCTAGTGCACTAGACAAAAATTATGACAAGTGCCTTCAACGCGCTGAACAAACATTTCATCCCATGACTGTTGTCACACTCCATAGGGCAGAATCCGACTGTGCTGCGTTTATAAAAACTCGGTGTACATTTGGAGCTTTCTAATAGGAAAATTATATGTGGTAACGTCACACATATGATGAATTGGCTTTCGTAACCTTTTCCCTTACTTCGATTATAGATCGCATTTTTGGTGGTCCAGCGTGGGTAAGTTTGTTTGCAGGGGTCAACAAGTGTTGAAAGATTCAAATCCCGCATCTTCCGGTCAGTTTGAGTTCGACTCTGATGTTTTTGCCGTCACAGTTGTATTAACGCCATTTGGGTTTGGTTGATACCTGATCGCACATAATGGATTTGAAATCGTAGGATCATGAACCTGAAAAACTATAGACATGCAGCAACACTTGGAATGTAAAAATGCTTCAGGCTGCGGCATTTTGTCCTGTTATCTAGGGTCTTACTTTGTTCTTAACCAAACTTATTTTTTTACCTCGTTGGCAAAAATTACCCACCTTCTAAATTCCTGGTTAAACTGCTTCGTGAAAAATCCGAATTACACGGCATATTTCCACAGATTTCTCTTGCTACTGGCTTACTGATAAAACTTGATGGTTTTACGTCGTTATATTAGGCATCATTCAGGAGACCAAACAGATATAATCAGACACTCGCCCCATTAGCTCTGACAATAATTACATATTTCGACTCCTGGCAACTTATAGAAATGAACAACAGGTTTCCTGACCATAGTTGTGCTTACCGAATTCCGTCAAAAGAAATTCTTATACGCGATAACATCGATCGAAACGAAACGATTTTGTGTCTGATCGGAACATCGGGCAAAATAGGAAAGATATTTGACTTGTTCACATGAAAATTTCCTACCAAAATAATTACGGCCACTATCCATCTGACAGTACGACACCTACATTTCATTAAGTGTGCACTTCACATGGACCTCTCTTCTTCACCCATGCTGAAATGCACGGTTAATGTTTCGTTCGCCTGATCATTTTTCCTGTATCACAAATTAGTTTACCCATTTGATCTCGCAAGTTTCACTTAGCATACTGTGGTTTTCAAAGGCTTTTTTCAAAAATTTCACTTTGGGACTGACAAGTACTTGCTACACGTAGGAAGCAGTCATCACCATGGCCTTTCAAACTGACGATCCTGGGTCCGATTCCATTCATCGCCGATCAACTTACTCTGCTAGGCAGCCTTTTGTTGGCCGATACCCCAGTCCAGAAAGCGATGTAACCTGTGGTTTTGTCAATGAAGGCAGTAAAAAGATGGAACGCAATGTGTTTTCTGAATCACACTAGATGCAGTACATTAAGATAATGGAAAAATTTTTCATTTTTGATCTGTATAGGCTGTTAAATGATTCGTCTAGTTTATTCGATATCGATGAGGAAACCATGGACCCAAATTGCTTAAATTCTTCTAAAGGCTGATATCTCCTATGCACCGTTTGACAAATGAAGCAAAAATTCGGCTGAGTAAAAACCTGTTATTTGGAACAAATGAACAAACTTCTCCAGAAATTTAGCCAACCGGTATAGTTTATACACACCAGCTTCAGCACAAATCATGAAACTCTTGATCTCCTGGGGAAAATAGCTAGAACATCCATCTGCTGTCCAGTTAATACCGCACCACATGTTGCCAAATGCGCTTCCGAGGTATGTTAAAAATGAGCCGACTGTAATATTCCGTTCAGTTTACCAACATCCAGAAAGACTTGGCCATTTGGGTTGAAAATAGCAAAGAAGTACTAGACTACCTAGTACCAAAAAAGAAAACAGCGCGACGTTAATGCATCGTAGGTTTTCACACAGTTTTTCTTCATTCTTCTCACGATTCACGAATTACCCCATCTAACACATTCAGACATATCGGTGCTACAAAGTAATCGCCGTTTGGCTTTACGCCCCTCAAAACGTGCTGCATCTAAGCCATGTTTTGTGCACTTATGCTTGTCCTAGTATTATCATCTCCCAGGGTTTATTCACACGAGTCGCACTCACGTTTTACTCGGCCAATCCAACTCCTCACCGTGCATTTGGACCCTCTTTCTCTCGACAGCCCTAGGTAAATTTCGGGAAACTTCAGGTTCCTCGAACGTTAATCTCTAGTTTCCGGCATTTTTCCTCAGGTTTACTTTAGCTTAACTACAAAAATAAAAAGTACAAAGAGAGAGTTTCCATTATATCATTTTGTCTCAACGTGCAGGGACTGTTCCATTGGATATAATGTTCTTAACTGTTAGAAATCACGCGTAAGACTTCGATCAACCGGTTCCTTCTTCTGCTTCCTGCTTGGAGAAGTAATAAGTTTTACACACAGTGGGTAGATATATGATATATGGTTAGGATTTCTGCCTCAGATCTAAAAGAAACAGCCTCTGGGTTTCACTGAACCGGACAAGATTCACCAAGGAAATATTGTTTGATGAAAAAAGGAACAATGAACGAAGTGTAAAACGACATATAATAGTTGGGGAAATAAATAGCTGGTATTGGTTGACGTGGAGGCATCCAGACGTGCGAATTATTCGCTTTCGGTTACTTCTTCATTTCGGTGACTTACACAAGCCAGCGGCATTGGGCTGGCCTTTAGCTGAATCCCACTTTCACAGAGCGAGGAATCGGATGGGGTAGAAAAATTCTGGAACTGGTATCTTACCGGGTGGTCTACACCCGGCGAAGCGTTTTCGCGCCTACAGAAGGCTCACATGACATTCTCCAGGTCGAGTCGTTTGCGCAAGAAACGTCAATTTAGGCCATCGATCAAAGGTCAAGTATACACGACACCAGTGAGGTCACTCGCGTTAAACAGCTCAGAAATATGGCTATTAACACCACGCAGTATGTAAACTTTCATCGTTTGAATACCGTTGTCGCCATAATACTGACAGAATATGGTTGGAGAATTTCTTGGATAACTCAAGAGTTAGGGGGATATTACTGAGTCCTGAGGTTCAGTCGCTAGAACAGACAATGAAGGTTAAAGTGGTTAGGGCGTGTGCTGCACACAACCACAGAGCGACTGCCTCATTATTCTCTGGTCTCCGGAGCAGATAATGATTGGGGATGGACTGAGGTGGTCGGCCGATGAAATGACAAAAACGCACAAGAAATTTAACTAATGGACCGGCCCACTTAGGTGCGGTCATACTATGGAGTCGTAGTCCATGAGCACCGGTTGAAGTCAATGGCCGATATTGTTTAGTACATCATTCATTTGCGTTCTTCCTTCTAAAATATTTCTTTTTCTGTGTAGTCCTCTAAGTCATTATTTTTCCAGCTATTTCTTCGCCATACCTTGTTATCTTTTTATCCTTTGAATAGATGGAGCTGTGATGTTCCAACCAAAACCTTTTGTGGAAAGTCCATCATTGTAAAACCCGAATTGAACATCCTCGGCTCTGTTTCAAAAGCTTTGCTTTTTTCTGGTATAGTGAACAGATTCTTTTATCAGGATTGTCAAAAGAGGCAATTAAAATTAAGGAAATGTGGACCCAGAAGCCATTTTTGTTAGGGGCCGTGGGTTCAGTCCCTTAAAATAGATGAACTCAGTGAACGAGTCTTGAACGCAACAAACGTTTCTTTTTTTCAACAAGGACGGCACTTAACCTTTCATCAAATCCCATTGTTTTTTTTTAATAATCAAAACGCAGGGGGTTTTTAGTTCTGCCTATTCACACCTGTGAGTTCTACGCCACTGACTAAAAATAATTCCACTAAGTTTTTCGATCTTTCAAAGGTAGAACTGAAAATCGAAGATGGCCACGAAAACATTTTGCCCATTGCAATTTTCACTTCTTGTTTCGAAGTGAAATTCTTGCTTGGCAATTTTACCCATGTTTGAAATCTGGTCATGTCTTCAAACCTACTTTTCTGTATTCCTCTCGAAATCCCGGCGACCGGGCGTTTTACAATCCTAGGAAACCAGAACGAGTAACAGCTTCATTAATCGATCAGATTATTTTGAAAAGAACAAATTTTTGTTTTCAAAGAATTCTATAGTACAATCCAGCCTACGTTTGAATTTTTTAAGCAGTGTTTTGCATTTCGAATGCCCACACAAAATGAATGAACAACAGTTTGTAAGATAAAATTTAATCGTGTGCAATGGAAAGTCCAATCTGGACATCTTCTTTAAGAGCTATTCATAATATTAGAGAAAAATTTCAACCCATTAAAGCATTAAGAGTACATGATTATGGATAAATACGTTTCGACGAAAGCATTCTGAAATCAACACATTCAGCTCAGTGGTAACACACTCGCCTCGCATGCGAAAGGCCTGTGTTTAAACCCTGAGTGCATTTTTATGGTCGTGAATTTCCCAGTGAGAAAAACCTGAGTCTGGTACTTCCCAAGACCAAGACTGATCGTTTGTATATTCAGTGAACAGTCCGACGGACAGTCAGTCAGACGAAACCATTCACAGGTGCTAGGGGCAAATGAGAAAGAGAACAGAATTTTACAACGTTAAATTAAGTCAACATATTTGGGAAAAATGAATGGGAGACTGCGGACGAATCAGTTGGCAAACAATCGAATAAGTGAATCAATTAACTAGTGTCGTTGTAATCCCCTGTTTGTTACCCTTGTTTTGGTTGGAATTTTTTGTCGCGAACAGGCTTTGGTCTTAGACAAACCATTGATGACTGCTCCCATCGTATCCGAAGCCTGATTGCTTTTGACAGGTATTGTGTTACTCGACAAATAATTGAGAATGCAGACTGGATATGGATTAAGTGACTTGATTCCACAACGTGTGCGGCCACTGAACCTGAGATGTTTCCTTTCCCTCCACGTGCAATGTTCTTCGACGCATTTCGTTAACTGTCTTTTCTTTTGACCTAAATAAGTGGCATCACTGATGTACTTCAAACGGTAAATAACCATGGATAAGATTACCAAAGATAGTTTGTTCGTGTGGATGAACTAAAACACAAGAGACGCGGAGAACACGCATCTCGCTATGGCGGCACTGAAGATTGTTTCCACGACATCACTCAAAACTTTATCCCCTGTTAAAGATAGTTTGGTGGACAGCAGCTTCTTGTTGATCTGTGGTATTTCTGATGGTTTTGGGCTTCCAATTCAGAATATTTCGACAGACGAATCGAAATACTCACTGCCCAGTAATGCTTCCCTCATACGCGCCAATTCTGTTCCGGGTTACCTGCTGTATATGGTTGTTTTTCTTTATGTAAGTCTCAAAAACTACCAACTGTGGAAGTAATTAATATTCGCCTGTCTAAGGTCGAACTGTGTTAGCGACGGAAATTTGTCTAGCCATTGTAAATGCCGTGATCAACAACTAACCGCTTCAAACCAGAACATTAGGAGTGACAAGAGCTAACTAACATGCTGTATTCGGTTGTTTGGCGATAGTAATCGACTTATCCCCATTCTGACATCCATCTCTCTGCTTACACCGGTTGAGTTTGACATTTTCAAATCCAATTCCATTTCTACCTCTCACCAGTAATTCCTTTCATACAAACGTAAATGCCATGGTTTGAGAATGAGGTAACCTAAAACACAAGTCCACCGGCAGCCTTTGTTCTGAATAATTTAAAATCCAACAAGTATTTCTTGGTTGTCCCTGACCAAGTACAACTAATCATTCGCTAGACCGATTTCCGGTATATTTTCTTGAAGCTAGCAAACGAATTATTCATCCCCATCGCAAGACAAAGAGCGCCTTTGGCAGCACGCAACCCTAGCTTCTAGCATAGTTTTGGTTTTGATATTTCAGTTAGGTAAAAATATGGGGCTGTTGAACGTTAAAGAAATTACGGGTACGATCCCACCCTGAGACCTAAGGCAAGGATGTTGCAGGGATATTCTTTTATTTGTCGAGCAATCACAAAAGAACACCTGCAAAAGAATATCGTGAAAAACATAACATCATAACCGTGCACCGTTTACTTATTTTATTTATTTTTTTCTTGAAATGGCCCACGTAAGTGTTTACTGGTTAGTTTACTATCTGTTTTTCCCAATTGCTATATCATAATCAGGCTTCTAGTCCTTTAACGGAACCGAGCAACTAATGGTCTGGGAAATTGGACTTCTGAGGCGGTGGACACAATGTCATCCCAGGATTTCGGACTGCCCCATGTTAGTTTGTTGTATCCCGTCTAGTGAATGATGGCCAAATTGGTGGTCACATTCTGCGTTGGAATAGATCAGGTTAACTGTTTTCATTTTTCATCGTTACCGAAGTTTATAATTCAATAATGAACATTTACATTTGGTGTTGCCGAGGCTGGTGATTTGTGCATCACCATCGTGACATTTGGGATCAGCCGTTTTGGGTTTGAGCGCCTGTCACCGGTCTTTTTGTCATTCAGCAACCTTCCAAAGACCTCACCTAGTAAGATGAAACCACGATCTGGTGCCAGATGTGCAAGGATGTTTTTTCGGTTCGATGAATCATACGGCCATGGGATCTGTCTATGTCAGAAACGCGGGACAGACCGACAAGCCCATTTGGACTCAGGTGAATGACACACTGGCGGTTGGATTGAAAGGAGTCTGATTTTCGCTACACTTTCAGAGGTAAACGGAGCATTACCAAATGTAAGAACCGCAGAATAGACAGAATAGACAACTGGCCAGGGAGACGAAGATAATAGTAGAATGTCTTTTAATCTGAGGCGATCCGAACAAATGAATGAATAGACGTGTTGATAGGCTAGCGATCAGTTGATAGTTCTCGCTCGACTGAGTGAGTTGGAGTGGAAGTAGAATCAAGATGACTCGCTGAAGCCGCTAATTATCGATTGTAGTAATCAGATTTTGGAACACACTCCCATCCATAATCGCTGTTAGTTCATCAAGTGATTGTTTGACAAATGCGGCCAAATACTAAGGTTCCTATCTCTCAGCGAAAAGAGGAATTTTGTAGTAATCACTGACTACCTTAGTGCTTTTTTCAAACTTACACCAAAAATATCAAAGTAGTAGACGTAAACCATAATTGCAATACTACAATTTGTACTTCATCATGGTTTGGATGGGGAAATGACACCATGTGCTAAATTACTGGGTTGAGGGACACTAACGAAATTCAGGCTATGTAGTCTAAAGGGAATCAAAAATCCTAAACGCATTGATACCCCGTACGTTTCTTAACATCCCAGAAACGGAAATCTCATGGAGCAGATATTTGCACATCTGCTTGCCGCATCTTACGGTTACAGTATTTCCAAGCTGCTGTACACTCTCTTCATTTAGGCAGTCGAAGGTAAATGAAGACCAAATAACTCAAACAGATACTAGAAAGTGAACTCGCTAAGGTAGACTTACAACGAATATCAGTGTAATGTGCAGAATGTGAGCAGCCATCTTGATGCTGAATGTGTAAGTGCTGCATGTTGCTGGTTACAGTTGCTGGTTATCGGCTCATCTTTACTGCCTTTCACACTTGCACGATGCACGTCAGGATACTGGCAAAACTCTCAGAGAAGTCCTGGCTCCGGATATGTTGCAAGAGAACAAATACAGCAAAGAATGTATGATAGAGATGAAATTCGACTTACTGCCATATCGTTTACCATCAACTATCTACTGGTTTCGAAGTAGAAATTGAGGTTTGTGTAAACCCCGTGAACAGAAACTTACCAGAAGCGGACTGCGTAACCAGTTGCACCGAATCTCTATTCGAATTCAGCAGATGTAAATACTACTTTCAAACGTGCTGACTGGAATTGTGGACAGCTGAATGTGATCATTCGTCACCAGCTCGACTGTGATCATCACACGTTGCTCCCGACTATGCTAAGAATGGGCGATAAGCAGACGCGGCTTAGCAGATGAGAGTTTGGATGCAGTAAAATTGACAGCAGTTGTCAACAATTAAGTTACCTTAACCCATTGTAATCGATCAGACTATGTCAATATTAGGGCAGCGTTTTTGGATAGAAAGATTGTTTACCAATATTTTGTAATCTGATAAATAAAATCTTTTTCAAAATTCTGATTTCCCGGTGGATAAAATAAATGTGCACCAGTTGGAAAAATCGTGCCAATCTAGTAAAAGCAATTTAAAGGGCAATAATAATAGTAACCAAGATATTAATAGTCAGGCAATATTGTTGCCACAAGAAAGTTCGCGAAAGATTTATCCAACAGATATTATAGCGCAAATTGTGATCAAATAGATTCGTTTGTGACTAATAAGCCCATCCAATATGAATACTCAGCTTATAACATCGAAATAACCGTTGTTATAATCCCTCCCAGAATAAAATCCAGTTACAAATTTTAGCCTGGATCGTATTTTGTTAGTGACGAGTAGTGCAGCACAATAGTTTATATCGACTCTCGTATTCTCCATTACACTGAACTAAGAACTATGAGACCAAAAGTCATGACTCTGACACCTAAAGCGGCCTGCAGCCACATAGCCTCATTGGGTCACTCTCGACCCACTCAACCACAGATTGCCAGCCATCAACGGCAAATGTCGTATTTGGGCCTTTTATATCAGAGATTAGAAAGAATTGATCCAGCAAATAACATTCGTTCACATTTAGTGTAACTGAATGTTTTGAGTGCAGTGCAGCAAAAACTACCCGCGAGGTTAGCTGGATAACATTTCAGGCAGCTATCCGTTTTTGCGAAGCTGTCCCATTGAGTTCCCCGCATGGCGACATAGAGAAGCTAACAGAAGTTGACAGAGATGATGAATTTACAGGTGTGTTGACTTTTCCTCCTTTGATGAACGTTGAAAATGCATGATAAATCATTCCATACACTAAAATTCGTGGTAACAAATTATTGAGTAATGCACATACATCCACAAAAGTTATTCAGAACCTGGTTTTACAGGTCCATTCCAGTCTTCCTACTTGTTCGGACACCAAATAGGCGCTCTCGTGAATCGCGGAGAATCTCATCTATCTGTCAACAAGAACACGCAAATGCACGATAAATGTAGAAGCACAAAACATGTAAATGCAAGTGATCTCATTCAACAAAACATGGCTGAATGATGTTAGATGACCCCCGTGTCACTTAGATTGCATTATGTGTTGACAGACAGAGCGAAACCACCCAGTATTCTTGACAGCACTACTGCGTAACGAAATGCTCAGTGCAATCGTTTGGAAAATCAGGTACAACTATCGCGTCTTCAGTTCCCGAAGCAAGCAACCTCCGATCCAAAGCAATTCATTTTGAACGTACTTACAGATTACTTTTTGCACTCTACTTAACATAGCATTAATATACGGGTGAAAAATTTACGGCGAACAGGTCTGCGCTTGTGCCTCGAAACCTAATTAATCTAGACCGCTTAGCTTACTTCAGACATCGCTTTCTACAGCTGAATGCATACTCCTTTCGCTCGCGTAAAGGCTAAAAGCCAGATTTCTCGATGAATTTGAAGTAGTCTTGTGTATTCGTGCATTTACATAGAAGAAGTTGGCTGGATCTGTCAACATGACCTTCTATATGGCGTGTCCCATGTGGCGTTTAGGCAGTAATAAAACGAATTACGATCTTCGAAATCCATGATGGTTTAGATAGTTTAGACGGATATGATCTGTACATTAAGAATCGGGAGGGACCCAATTAAATCGGAAGCTAACTGCAGAGTTTCGTCGTCATTATGATTGCCATATTTCACTTGCAATTTCTGGTTGTTTGTTCATTGTGAACAAGAACGGCTGTCTAAAGAACCCAGCTGAAGGCGTTTTTGATTTTAAAACTGAGCGGGTTCAATAAAATGGTTCAGTTACTCACAAACCAGGTTATTTTTATGTGAAATGGGTTATTCAATCTAGAGTTGGGATTATTTTTTCTAACTGTCAGAAAATCCGTCCACTACGATCAAATTTACACCCAGTCGACCTATTATGGACAGCAGGAAGTGTCTCACCCCCAGGCTCAGGAAACTGATTCCTTATTGGCTACTCACGAGTAGTAAAAAAAGAAGTAAACAAATAGTACCCTAAGTGCTGCCACATCAGCCTGGTGTGATCATGGCACCCCATTAACCCTTCCAAAAGGGAAAGACAGAAGGCAAATTCTCTGTAGTGCTAAAGCGGCTTATGATTTAGTTAAAGAATCTAAATCCGGCCGCATGAAGCCGTGCTACAGTTACCATGCACTGGCTTCCTTTTTGGCACCATTCGCTTGAATTCAAATGGTACTCGATGTTTCTGGTCCACGTATCTAGTTTAAAACGCTCCGAATACTTCTGTATTATTATTTCTTCAGTCGTGCCACTTTTTTAGATTTATAGTGTTACCCAAGTTAAAAACAAGTTGATGTAGAGACTGAGACGTATTTTTAAGTGGTATTGTTGGTCGCATTTCTAATTCGGTCGAGAAAACTTCATCAGCATTCGATTGTTATTTTCCGGTAGGAAGTAGGACAGGTCGGTGTCGATCAATAGTGACATGATTTTGTTCTTGACGCGTGCTTCGGTATTAGTTAAATCTTAGTTATATCCGTCCGACTTACCTCTGCAGAGCCCTTTGTTGTAAAGCCTTGTCCTACCGCTTCCCTCTAGGGCAATCCTGGGCATAAAATTACTTTGTAATGTTGAATTAACTGAGGTATACCTGGTTCGAAATAGATCTGTACCACAGAAAAGGTGAACAGTAGGCCAGAGCCAACGAAAGCTGAGCTAAACTGCAATCAGTGATGTTTTGGACAATCACAAAGAGTGAAACACGCTCAAATCTCTAGGAAAATAACTGCAGCAATTCTGAAACGTTTCGTGGTTTTGTTAACCGCCGCGAAATGGCTGAAACCGATAAACAGTCCTTCCCTTAAAAATGTTATGGCGCATGCAGGATTTCAGTGGCAGTTAAACTTAACAATTGGATTTTGATTTAAAGTTTGATGAAAGCGTCAAGGTGGATTGAGTAACATAACACCAGAGGTTTTATTGTTGATTGTTTGGTCATTGTAAGTAAAACGTACTGGGCACTATCCGTACCTGAAACTACGTTGGTAATTTTTCGTGCGACAAGTTATGCCTTAAATCCTCCTTAATTTCATTCTGTCAAAATAAATTCCTTGGAGATAAACAGGACATAAAATTCACGGTGACCTCGATAATTTTAAAGATGTTGCGTTGGGTGTTCGCCAACGAGATGACTTAATTCTTGGGCGGTTCGATTGCAAATCTGCAGAGTATGTTGCAAGAAACTTGCAGTGCAATAACCTGTCTCTGAATGGATTTCAGTTCAAAATCCTAAGTTCGGAGAACCACAAACTCACTTGCAAAAGCTTTTAACCAATTAATCTCGTCACGTTTTCCTAGTAACTTAATAGGCAGGATGAATTGGCCTTATCTCATACTGCCGCACTGTTGGGCCTTCAATAAGGAATGACATTGTTCATCCAGATGAGTCGTAAAAACGTGTTTCCCAAGTCATAACAAAAGTATTTCCTACTCCAAATATTTAACGGATTTTCAAAAAGCCAAAATGCATAAGATCAACTTGGAATCTGTTGATTTTCCGCTCACAGTGGGGGAATTTTTCATTTTACCCTAACTGATTGACTACTTTTTCGCGGTTTCCATCATGTTACCAATATTTCTGTTAAGCCTAGGATGCAAAACTTCCGTGGGGATTGTATAACTTAACAAGTATAGCCTTGTTCTATCGAACGTTATGCATCCTGACATAATGGATGGAGGTAAGCGACGCCAAATTCATCTCGAAAATCAATCCACAATCGCGATAATGAAGATAGAATTTCAATCTCAGGGCAGTATGTGACAGCCTTAATGCTTACCGTGAATCGTTGATTTTGTGACTCGAATCAAACGGGATCAAGTTACATCCAAACGGATAAATCACAAAAGTTTGAGCAGAGTCAGAAAAGAGGGCACTGGTTCACAAACAGGTCACTAATCAACTAACAAGTTGGACATTTTAAAGTCCCTGATTTTGCAAAACAACATGTATTCTTTATTGAGGAGAAAGCTATGTTTCGACAATCATAACAAGCAAAAATCTTCCGAGTTCTTGCAGTATCGTAGGCGTTCATATAGAACTGCGATCCCACCCGATATATTATTTTCGCATCAAGATTCTTCTGTCTTCCTTGAATACATCTCTGACTTTCCCGGTTATTTTGCTTTATTACTGAATTATGAATACTGTTGAAAATAATATAGGAAATGTAAATCCATTTCATTTTTTGGGGGTCATTAACAACACGTATCTATCATACTCAAAATCCCTATCGAACAGATATCTAAAGAGTGAGCTAAACACCTTACCGGCCAGTTATCTAGCCTGGCTCCAGCTGTTTTGATGGTCCGTGATAAAACGCCCGTTCGTCGCTGCTCTTGCACGATCACTTGCAGCCGGACAGTTGAAATGAGGATGACTTGCCCTTAACGAACCTGCATGCATGGAAGGTTCTGAATTGTCATGAGGAATTACAGTAGTAAAAGATTCAATCATTCAACGTCATAATTCATCGCACAGTATTTCCGTCCAAGCGAACAGATATTAACCTCTATCTCTTAAATAAATACCAATGTAAACAGTAAAAATTCCGTTCTCGGGGTTCACAAAGTATTCGAAATTAACCTTAGATGATTTCAAGACGCAATTAGTTATCAAAATTTATCCTTCGAATTTTGAATTAGTTATTTGAATGTATGCTTTAACTGCCTAACTGGCATACGTAGGTACTTCCTTATCTGGAGAACTGATGGTTTCCTCAATTTTGGTTCGTGTTGGAGAAGAATTTTCCAATGTTACTGATGTGCTCGCACTAGAATAAGTGTAAACATTATGTGACTGCTGTTCAGTTGCCCACTGGGTGAACGTCGCTTCTAAATTTTCGTGTGCTGGATTTCATACCTTCGAAAGATTTTCCTCCTAAAGTGTATTTCAGAAAATGTTGTAAAAATGGTGTTCTTTTCCACTAGGCCACACTGAAAGTCTCCTGAGGTAAAAATTCGAAGATCTTCTGCCGCATCTCTGTTTCCATTTTACTTCATTGAATAGTCAAGTGACACTGAGCCTGTGATCACTTGTCTAATCGTGGTTTTCCATGGATCATGCGTATTCCCATCCGCAGTCCTTTTTCTACTCGCTTTTTATCCGACTAAATTTGTCACCTTAATTTTCTGTGGTATAGTGTGATGCAATCGCACGAGTACGAACCACTAAAATCTAGCTTGTTCTTCAGTGTTCATGCAAAACGTGAGTAAGCGAATATTGGGACGTAGGTAAAGGCATTTAGGACGAGTGTTCACTTTAATGTGGAGCAAAATGTGTTTATTTGCAATCTTGGCAATTCATCGTTAAAAAGAAGTGTTAAACCTTGCTTAGAAGGGAATCTGTTAACTATCCACTAATGGCTCTTGGGAATTTGAAGCATAGTTTGCAGTGGAATTTTTGACAAAATATCAGTTCCAATCAAAATATGGGCTGATTAGTTTATATGGAAGTAAGCTGTAATGGGTTCAAAGAGTTTCATGAGTTATGTACTCTCATTCTTCAAGTTTGAATCAGTTTATTTTGGTAACTAAAGTGGCACATGTGCTATAAATCAATTTGCAGTCGATTTTAATGAAAAAATGTGTATTAACTTAGAGTTTTCCTTGACGATACAGCGAACAGTACATTGATGAACTTCAAATTCTACAGACTTTTTGAACGACTATTCCACATTATCTAGTTCAAGATACATGGCCACGTAGATTTGGCATTTGTTTTTATCTCATCAGTATGGGGTAACTGAAGAATTTCAGTTATTAATGAGGAACATTTTTATTCTCTTCCCAATATCACCAGCCCATGGATTGAAACTATTCTTACTGGTCTACTTAAGTAACGAATCTGCTGACCACCTGCATTTTCAAAGTGGAAACAGAGGCGCATGGACCAAAGTGTCAAACCTCAGCAAAATCGAACATCATTTCTTTGGCTCAGGTGTCAATTTAATGGAGATCAATCACAAAAGACAAAAGAATCTGGTTCATATTAGTAGTGTGGCGTTTAGGTGGCCCCACTGCTTCAACCGTGTGGATGATGATTTCGACTGGTACGCCACTTGAGTTTTCGTTTCACTTATGCACATTACGGATCGGAACGATTGCAACCACTTTAGAGAATTCTTGGTGACATGCATACTAGATTATCCCAGAGTCGTTCAGGATACCGAAAGTGAAACTTAGCTAAAACAACCCACGAGAAGAGAACGTTACAGCCAATTTCACGTGCACAATGAGAATGTTAACTTCACTAGTGTTGAAAAGTTCGCTGTATTAACGCCAAGCTGAGCGATTTAAATCTCAGACGAAATGGACACTACGTAACTGAACAAAACTAATATGATTTGCCACCAGGTGTATATGGGAGGCTTCTCAATGACGTAATCTTATTTTCATGAAATTTCAGATCAAAAGTTTCCCACCATATCTTCCTTTGTTATTTGTAGAAACAGGCTGATCAGCTGCATAGTGAAAATTGTCATTTTTGTCTATTTACTTCTCCCATTAATGAAACAACATTGTGCATCTTTTCCGGGCATTGGTCAGGTTCAGCAGAGGGCTGTCAAGTGGGGAAGTTGGCAGGCGACCGGAGAACTGTAATGCCGTGGTGTTCACCACTTGACACTGCCGGCAGTAAACAATACAAGAACAAAAGTGAGAATCGCATTTAAAATACTAGTAATATGTTGATCACATAAATTACAATTTTTTAAACTTTACAAATGTAGATCTTCGAATATGAGTCTAATTAATTTTGTAATTCGCAGTTCAAACACCCAGTACATTCATTCGTCTTCTTTTGATTGTTCTACAATAGCTAAGCCTAATAGTCCCACATTCGATTTGTTAACCCTAAGGAGACAGGTAGTAAGTGAGTTGATATAAAATCCTAAAATAACTAGATTTAGTGGAAATCCTGGGATCGACAGCAAGATAATATATCAGTTGTCGAACTGGAGATTGTATCCAAAAATTCACATTCCGAAATCCGAAACTTGGCTAGACAGAAGCATTCCAGCCCAATGCAATTCATGATTGCTTATTGCAGATTTTAGTAACGACGTCCGTTTAGCACCAAGTATGTGAAGTGGTTCAGTCTGGTTTTAATGTTCCTGTGGTACTTTGTGACCAATTACTACCACTTCTCACTGTTTTTCTCATGCCAGGTTTTTCCTCTAAGTGGTAAAACATCTGACCTAAAAATTGGCTAATGCTGGGAGCGGACTAATGAACAGATTTTGTGTAAGGCAAACCATTTACAAGGACAAAATTTACACGCACCCGAATGGCTTATTCCCTCCCCCATTCCCTATCCGCTTCCTCGTTGTTCGACTGATGAATAATCCTGTCTCGCTTGATTAGCTGGTATATACTAATCCGGCCAGTTTGTCGTTTGGTCCGGGAGCGTCCGTCTGTTCACCCAGATGCAGGCACTGTTTAGCTGAATGCAAGCGACCACGAATAAATCCTATTTGTAAGTACAATTGATCGATTAGGGTCCCTCAACATCATCAAATTTCCTGAACATAATCGACTTACATTCAGTAAATGAATGCTATTCTATGAACCCCATTGATGGACAGAAAAAACTGTACAGCAGGTAGACGAACCAGAATTTCATCAGTGAACACTAGTTAGTTTTAATACGGCAATCGCGTGCACAGAAAAAGCACTGTCTGGTGTAACATTTATGAGTAATTTGGAACACGTACCTGCTACAGTAGACTGTGCATAGCAAGCGTCACGCGTCCTAGTGTACCAGAAGAGATACAATAGGCCAATGATTTACTTGGTGGACTCATCAGACAAAGCGCCATTACTGATCCTTAACACTTCACAGAAATAAAATTTCGCCGAATTACTTTGGATGTCCTTTTTTCTGAAGACGGATCCCACAAATTACGCAGATGGATGTCATTTTTAATGCTTCATTTTGTTTCTAATCATATAAAGTGTCGCGACTCCATTGTACTTCGCCTTTTCCTCCAATTCTTTTTACCTTAATCATGTGCCAGGAATGGAAATGACGTGGCTAGAGTAATTGGAATTCCCGAAATCTGCGCATAACTGAGGGATAGCAAAAGTCTATTGGTAAACTATTTGGGTATGCATATAATAAACACAACCGAGAAATTCAGTACTATAGAGGGCTTATTATAAGGTCCATCCAAAAATGAGTAACAAGGCATTAAAAACAACGCGAATTTCCGTGAACTGCAAATATCAGGCAGTACTCCTCCACAGGCGTACGAATGCGTGAACGAAATACCAGTGAACTCAATCGCCAAGATATCTGATGCAGTGAATAACGACTTTCTTCCCTTATATTCGTTTTTCTTATCGTTTGCTGTACAGGGATGCACTTTTCTTTAAAGAAGAGGACTGTCATTTGGCAGAGATAGCTTACGCAAACAAAAAATTAATATGATTAATTTCTTGATACATTATGCCGGGTAAACATGTTTGTTTCTCCTGCCAGTTGGATCGGGTTTTGGAATAATCTGAAAATACGGTGCCCTAAAGCTTTCATGGGTCATTCCGACATAAAGCAAAAAGTGATTAACGGTTAGGCTTTCACAGTCATACTTGAATAACACCAAACAGTTGTAGATGCTTGAACCAAGCCACTAACCGAATTGGCTGTGCACCTAACAAAGATGACATCTCCGAGAACAGCAATTCTCAGACTCCGTTTTCTATAGACTGCTACAAAGCCTACCTGGCTTCAGGCCACTTTCTGAAAAAAGCGTGAATAAAATTCAGACAACTCTGTCCGAAACTTAACCAAATAAAACCAACAGGTGAGTTTTCAGTTCGCAACAAAATAGTCAACAAATCGAGTTGCATCATTCCAGTTTTGATCCGCGAATCGCCTAGCAGAATTTCATGTACTCATGCTTAAAATGAAAGTGAAAAACGGTTTTGTGTCTGACCGTGACTTTTGAGTAGCACAGTTGCCTTGTGAGTAGAATTGATAGTTTTCGGGTGACAAAAATCGTGTCGCAAAAATCTGTGCGTATGCATTAAAGCTCATTCACCAAGAAATGTGTCTCGTCTAATTTGCGCTGCCCTAGAGCACAAGTTGTTCGGTCAAAGAAGAAAATGAGGTAACGGAATGATGCTAATTTATGCAAATTTCCTCGCGCACTTGTATGGAACGTTCCACGATTGTCAGAACGTAGTTTCTTCAGGGATTGCTTTTTCTCCCTTCACAGAAACATTTTCTGCCGCCTCTCGAAGAAGGTTGGGGACATTTTATCAAGGCTGATTTCTGTTCTTAGAATAGGTTTCAAAATATGAGAAATTTTAAACGTACGCTGGTTATTGCTTGTCTGGTGTTAGTTCACATCGAATGAACATTCATTTTTCTGTGTTCCGGAAAATTATCAGAAATCAGAAGCGTTCAGCCCCACCACAGACTGTCAGAAATCGGTCACATAACGGACTAACCGGTTTGTACCTAAATATCGGGAAACTTCAGCCTTAACCGGTTGGAAGAAACAGTACCGGACAAAAAGGCCGAGTAGATTGATACATGAAGGACAAATACACCATCATAAGCATAGAGCACAATCACACACTCAGACTGGTGAATCTGGTTCTTCGAATCTTGTGAATTAATTGCTGAACTTGAATAAAAAGAAGGGAATGATTGACTTAACAGCTACACAGCCTGAGTTTTGTAGAACTGCCAGTAGTTGTAAGCGGGAAACCAAAACTTGAGCGCGTTTGTCGAACGTTGAAGGTTTTACAAACCGAACTGAAGGGTACGCTTGAAGAGTTCAAACAATTCCCTTTGTCTATATCCACACTCTTTTCCTTGTTTCTTGGGCTTCATGCGCACAAACCAAGCCGTGTATGGGGCTTAATATTGCCTAAATTCTCGGGAAATCACTAAACGCTGTAACTTTAACGATGCCAACAGTAAGACGTTGTTGGTTGGTTTTATGACTTGCCAGGTTCATGGATAACCTCCTCAGGTAAGTTTAGAATCAATCTCGACAAGTCGAGCAGTCTTAATTGGCAGATTATTACCAAATTAGTTCAAATTCCCACACTGCACAGCTGCCACTCACATTTCGCATCTGTGTCCTGCTTCATGAGAAAATCACAAACGTAATACACCACTGTTAATTTACAAATTGGTTAGTTGGATCCCCAGCAGATTGTTCGTCTGTTTTCTCATGGGAGGTTTGGCAATTTTTTAAAAGTCAATCAATGAATCCGGAATTAAAAAAGACAAGAATGCCCCTCATGGAAATATCGATTGTGGTTCTGTTTGTTTCTTGCTCGAAGTACGGCAATACCGTGGTGTGAAACTTCACTGGCCATAAAAGGAAAGGTGCATTAGAGCTGACTTTTTAATTGCTTCGGAAAACATCTTATGGTGCTTCCAAAATGGAAAGGTTTATTAATGTTGACTTCACCAATGCTTCATATTTCAACTTGAAATTATTTACTTCGGGTTCTATTAGTAGTGGTGCTTAAGGAGGTCTACAAATCAAGGGGCGTGTGTGATTGAATCCCGTACTGAAATCTTTGCTGTCCGATGCAAAACACTGATGTTTAACGAACAAGACAACCGTTTATTTTTCCTGCCAATACTTGCACCAAAAGAAGTCACTGCGTCCAGTATGAATTGTTTTTTTTCAACACTCGCGGACGCAAACCAATTCAATTTGTCCAAACAAAGTCACACTTGTGTTCAAAGGCAAGCGCTTATCTGAGAACAGTCAGAAAAAACCGAAAGTTGGGCTCGTAAACGGAGGTTGTTTATTACCTGTCGACCATTTACAATTTTGCGCACCAAATTTAGAATCCCAGATAGACAGAAGATAACCAAGCGAGGTAGTCGTCAAACAACTTGTGACACAATCTGACAGAAGACAAAAGGTGGACACGAGGAATCGATTTGTCCCGAGCAATCGGACGAGTACATTTCTGTCTTCAAGAATTATTCAACTAGTAACTGTGAAATGAACATCTGAAATACACATATTATTGTCCAGAAGCATTGAAGAGAGACTTTTAAGGTCTTTTATGTTCGCTGAATTGCCTGGACTTGACCAAAGCACAAAGCCCGACATGCTAGCATTAGTGGTGCGCAGAGACCAAAATTACCCAATTACTCCAATTTCAGCAGTATAATCTCGGTAATATGAAGTTTTTGGTAACAACTGTATTTGAGATTTTCATTCATCCTATTATTGTGTGTTTGATAAATCGGCTCTGCGTGCGACTTTCTGTGAAAACCAAGGAGTCGATCGACTGCGGACTTCATTGACAGATGCATTTAACACAATTCAGGTTGCTGTTCACAATAGGCAGCAAACGGGGGCCTCCGGCTGTCGGTTTATCCCTAAAGCTCCTGGTTACAGAATTCAGATTGTATTACTGCGTTTTATTCTCTAAAACTGGACGTTAATCAGAGGATCAAAAAGACATAGTTCTACGTCTTCGTTTACAATACTGAGTGGAACATAACGAAGCCGACATCATTTGCAGTGGCATCATTATTTCTCTCACACACTATAGTAACAACAAATTATCTGATTCTAGCATCAAAGTGGTATGCGAAAAAAATGACTTCTGGTCATGTCTTCCGCCATTGGAATTTCGCATCAATAAATCTGAGGTTGAATATTATCGTTTAGCTGACTATGCAGAAGTTGCTTAGGCATCACTGGGACAAATTTCATTTGTCTTTCATATCATTGCTATCCCTCTCTTCACCAGTGGACTACTCTTTGTCAGACATAACGCGAGTCTCGTGACAATTCAGTAGCAAATCAAACTGGTCAATGATGAATTTGTATCTATTTAGATGAAATAGTATGTGTTTACCATGAAACTGTGTTTTGCTCAGTGTGGACACGTAATCTGCATAAAAACAAACTGCAGCAGTACGCATTTTACAACGTTATATCCTTACAAACATTGACTGGAAAGCAGTACCTCATAAGTGTGATTTTTGTCTCGATAAAGTATAATAGTTTGCCGACAGTGAAGCATGAAGATTCTTTTTCCGAATGATGAAGGCATGCGAGTAGACAGCTAGAAAGCAAAGCTCACATTCAGTAGTCGACGGGAAGATTAGCTTTGCAGCAAAGCGATTCTAGCCCCACAGGATTCAGCCCTAATATGATGGCTTACTATTAGCAGAATAACTGAAGCCGCAGAGGCCGATGATAAACGTAGACTCAGGTGTGCGACTGTCTGCTTTATCACTGAAGCATTGTCTTGAATCACGGTGAGGTCCTGGGTCGAACTGACTTCATTGTTTTCCTGATAACTGGGGTGAGAGAAACCAACATGGAAGTGGAATTGATTAGTGATTTACGGACAGAGATCAGAGCAGATTTTCTGTTTCACAAGGTGGATACATCCGTATCAGTGAAAGATGGTCAATGTCAACTTTCTGCTTCTTGTAAAGTATACGAAACTGACTGTCAGTTATTGATGCATCTTGAGCTGGATTTTGTCTTGTAGATGGCTCTGGTGCTTTCGACAAAATGAAACTACTCCGCAACATAGTCCGACGGCTTGGACTTATTCGTGACCAAACACATTACACAGAATGGCTCATCCTACAAGAGAGACTGAATCAAACCTGGTAGGTCAATGGGGAGACGCCTAGTCCTCTAGATTGGGCGTTGATTTAAACTGGTGGACCAATCGAAAATAATGAATAGGGAAATGACTGATCCAAGAACATGGGCTTCCACTTAGCCAAAACCTCGTGCCTTAAGGACAGGTTTTTGTTGGAAACAAAGGCTTTGGTTGGGAAATTGAATCTTTCTCCTGCTCAGTGGCTGGAATCTGTGGCAGGGCCAGTAAACCACATCTACGAGGAATTTCCTGTTGTTTAGGTCGCCATATAAAATGATCCGGGCCGCGATGCCTGAGGCCTCAAACAGGTTTGTAGTGATAAGTACGCTAATCTTCAGAATCCTCTTCGTTTTATTCACCCAGTATTTTCTGTTCCCAACAGTCTTTCTTAGCTCCCTATGCCTATCCATAGTGCACCTACTGACGACATTTCCGATATTTGCAACGGTTACTTGTCAAATATTAAGAAGCGGTTTTTAGCCTAGTAGCTCGCATCTTCTTAGACCCCGTCAGCTTCAGAATCTCGGTGCCTTCAATGGACACACTCTCATACAGGTTAGTCGCGAGGCATTTTTAGCGACTTCAATGATATCACAGACCACTGATGTACTCTGAGTCCATGAGACATCCAGGATCCGTCTAGGCTAATTTAGCTAACTCCGCTTATAATCTAGTGAAAATATTTCATACGCACCTCAAGAGATGAAGCAGCAGGTCGACGTTGTGTAGGAGCAACTGACAAGGCTAAAGCGACCCTTTAGACTGGATCGCGTTTAGCAGTTGCTTGTGCCCCGTGAGACTGGAGGCATTAGTCACCCTCTGGAAGGATAGCTGCGTTAAGCTCAGGTTATTTGCATCTTGGCATAAGCCCTAAAAGATTGTAACGCCGTTGAACAAGATGACGGGTTCCATGACGAAATCATCACTCTTGTTCATCGGATCAAAACTACAGCATTGTAGTGGTATCAGTTGATTCTAAAGCATAATTTGTAAACCGTAATGCATAAGAAGCTTGTTTAGGTGGGAGCCGCGCAGCACCGGTTCATCGAACGGATAACGGGCACAAGTTTTCCTCCGTATTGTGCATAAAATCGGTTATTCTGACAAAGTAGGAATGTTCCACATCATTTGCGATGCACGCGATATAGTTCTCTAACCAGATAGGCAGTTTAAATCGGACTGATCATATCACAGAAAGCTACTTTTGGTGCGATCCTGTCGAGAACCGTAGATCCCACTGGGGCACACACAGAACCAGACCAAGTATTAGTTTTCACTCGGCTCAAGGCCATCGACACTAACCACGATACTTTTGATTGTGTAGGTTTTGTACGACCTATATGTTCGCATCATTTACGAACAGAATCTAGGAACTCTGACGAGCGATAATGTGGATAATCACTGGGAGACTTACTTGGCATCAGGTTTCGCTTAAGATTCTGAATATAATTAACACTGGATCACACAAGAGTGGCTTGATCTAGTGCAGCAGAAAGACAGTTCTTGAACCGTAAGATGAATAAGATACTACTACTAATTCAAATTACAAAAAGCTTTAAGAAGAACGTTGTTCCAGCAGTTACCGCTGTAATGCCCGGCCGCTTAAGGCCGGTTTTTCAGAATAACTTCAATGAAAACAGGCTAGATTTTATCCAGGTAGAGTTTGCATCAACCGGACTTACACCTTTGCTTGAAATGTGTTACACAACAACAATGATTTTCCTAGATTCATTTGGCCGAGCAGCGCTATTTATTGGTCTTCGTCGAAAAAGCATTTTCTATAAAGATTAGTAATTCATTGTAGTTGCATGATTTTGGTTGTTAAGAAGAATGGAGTGCGCTACCTAGATCAATCGAAAACACCGGCGTCGCTCGATAAATGCATTGACGAGTTAATAGAACATGCTTTAGGATATTTCGCGGATTTGGATGTCGAACTGAAAAATGGCAGAATCACTGAGACTCATTACGCAGACTATTTCGTGTGCATGTTCGACTGTAGGGAACGTGCGCAGCATGCCATAAACAAACTCGCGAGATCTTTAGCTTCATTTAGCACACATTTTACAAATTAAAGGCATAAACTGCTGTTACGTCACTGGACGACCATAGTACGGAACCTGACACTCAACAGGGACAACTAACCATCGTTGACCGCTTCGCTTACCACGCCAATTCCCTGGCTTAGTATGGTGTCATGACATTAGAAATCAACATTAGTGTATCTAAAGAGACGTGAGCTGAAACGACGCATTTGTGGCACCAAACTGATACCTGGCTAAAAGTGAAGTCTTTTTTTAATGTACCACTGCGCTCCCAATTGTGCCGAATGTTTGCGAGACATGAAATTTATGGGCCAACAGTATTAGACACTTGGAGGTTTCTGATGACCGATTTCGGAGTATTACTGATGGGACTGGATGGGGTTAACGCCTAGCTAACGTCAAGTTCAGAAATCAGTTATTGCGTACCAGGCTCAGAGAATACCCTATCACAAAGTGCACTGTTTAGTAGAATTCGTTGTTTAAGTAACGTGTTGCGTAGAACAGACACGTCTGCCATAAAGTCCCTTATCTGCTTCTCTGCCCTAGAATCTGAAGAATCTTCCTGGATGCCAACACCGAACATGGTAACGCGGAGTAAGAAAGTGCACACCAAGCTTAGACGAATTAGAAGCCATACTCTGTTTGATCTAAAATGTGCTCTAGCTGGTTAGGTGGATACATTGGATGATAAGGTAGTGAACCGTTAATAGTGGCCATCGTGTTGTTGCGTTCTGTTGAGGCAGAGTGAGTAAAATCTGAGCTTTTGTATAAACAGATTGCTTTCTGTCTGTTGGTAAATGCGGTAATATTTTCCAGAAGTTTTGCGGTCACTTCCCGTCCAGCTTTCATAATAACTGTTTCCATAGTAATGTGCAACTCAATTAGAAAGCCAGCTGCCATCGGAGATTACCTTGATGTATTATGCTGAACGGTGATGATGAAAATATTGTTTCTTTCAAGCTGTTCAGGTATTCTGCTTGTCTTTAGTGCCTGTCCTTACCAATGATGAATACAGTGGCTGCTTCAGGAAAACATCTGTCGCATTGGTCGCTTCGGATGGGTGGTAAAGAAACTTTGCTAAATCTTGACGTCCAGATAAGGTATTCGGCTCGCTTCTTCTGGCCCTTGACTCAAACAGCAGTTGCAGAATAGTGAAAAACTTCAGATTATTTCCAATCAGGATGATCAGCTAGACTAAATCTGTACACCTCTAGTGATCACTGGAACATCAGAACAAAGCATTTTCGAAATATACTATGGCAACAGCCATACGATTGTTTTTCAGTCAAAAAATCATTGCACCAGACTGACCAAAGCATAATTTTTACCGACTTTCAATTGCTACCTGTAAAAAAACCAACCGAAATAGAGTTTTCTGACAATCTGAATCATACCGACCAAAATGTGTTACCTTACAGATAAGAAGTGTATCCATGCTGTTCTTCATCTTGTTATGTTTATGACCGTCGCCATCAGTTTCGATAGCGGCGTGATAACATGTTTGCTTTTCTGCTAGATCGAAAAGAAAATATAATCCACATGGCCAGAAAACATCAATTTGGCGAACGTCAGATCGGCTAAGTATGGTGGAACAATTGGTACGATCCCCGAGGTCCAACTGGAACAACAAAACCGAACGAAAACACACAATCCGATCTTCCCCAAAGATGTGCGCTACCGTTCAACACTTCTGACAGTAAGATAGGGACTAGAAATGGTGGTAGATAACCTGGATGAAATGTATTTGTTGATCCCATAAACCAAAAAGATCCTGGTGTTTGATTGTCGGTTTCTTTTGGTCCGATCCCTAGCAAAGCGAGTCTGAAGTGGAAGTGAATGCACGCAAGCATCGAACTGTATTACTCGATGAATTCAGATGCGTATTTTTCAGTGCACACATATGTGATATCGGGGGATAAAGAGAGGTAGAGAGAAGCAATGGGAGAGGGAAGGGAGCTGTAAAAATCCTCTATTTACAGAAAGTTACCGCGATTTTCAGTGTGAATAACAGCAGAACCATGAGTTGTATAGTATGGTCAATTCGAGCTGAATCCTGTGTTGTCGTAAATCAATCACTATACTCCTCGATCCTGCAAGGGAAATTGGAATAATGTTTAGATTAGCCTGATAGGGCTGAATGAAACAAAGCAGTTCAGTTTTCAGATAACACGAAATCCCTATCATTCTTTTGACATTTGGTCTTGACGTAAGTCGAGGTTTGTGAACCAAAGTACCCATGTTGGTCAATTTTATATACAAGCATCCCGTTTCAACCGATATTAGTAACGAAACTGTCTGCTGGTCATCAAGTTGGACTCTCATTTCAAATCCTTTTTATCTGCTTTTTATCTCCTATAATTTACTTTTTTATTGACTTAATAACAGTGCAAATAATCTTTAATAAGAGAGCCGCGGGCAATAGAGCGCTGTCAAGTGGGAAAATTGACCGGCGGCGGGTGGATTCCAACCTGTGACATTCAGATCCACATGCCTCAACACTATCAGCTCGGACGGCCTAGGTGTACATCAAATTAGGAACAAGAATACTAGAAACAAGAGGACCCAGGCTAGTTTATATGAAGATACTGGTTGAACCAAAGTTATCCTTTCTGTCACCCATTCATTCCTTCATTGTATACATTCACTTCTCACAGCTAAACTCGGATGTTGTGGATGCATTTGGATCCACGTCAAGCTTTGATGTTTGCAGATAAGGCAGGCAATCCTCGGCTAAGGAAACCGGAGATGGCTTGGTCATACACATAAATTCTCTCTGGCCAAGCGAGTTTGAAACAGTTTATTCATATTCATTGTCCGCTGGTGACTGCCCACATATTCAAATTCATCCCAAGATTTCTTGACAGAAGACAACAAATTTGACCGAGCCGTGGCCCTTCGTTGCACGTAAACTGATATTTCGTCTTTTATCGATTGGTTCTTATCTTTTATGGTCCCCGTGCTAGACGATAATCTAAACATCATTGTAGGTGGGTTGCGTCACTCCTAGACACATCCCCTCATCGCGTCTGGTTTGAAGGTTTATCTAGTACCAAAACTAGAAGTAGCTCTACATTAGATACAATTAGCACCAAACATCCCGAATTATTCTATCTTAAAATACTTGCACCAATTTCAACCCATGATCACCAATTGTTACTTTTAAAATCCCACATTTATTCCCGGGTAAATTTCCAATCTTTCAAGTAACTCGACTAAATCAAAATAAAACTACTTAAATTTTCTTGGGTAAACATTCTTCTTCAAAGATCTTTTCCAAACAAGCTTGTGGTTCTATTTTGAATCTCTAGATGCTGTTGCCAATCGTTTTGTGGACATATTCGATCTGATTTTTGTTAATTTTGTCCTCTAGAAACAAACTGTTTAACGGCCTTATTGTTTCAGCAAAAATGAAGACGTTCAGGAGACGTGAAAAGTGCTTCTATAAATTACCGGATTCTCAGAACGTTAGATTCCGTCCGTCCTTAACATCGAAAAAAATGATACGAATCGACTCTTCCTAGACAAACCAACGTTGGCTTTTGTGTGAAAAGAAAATGAAACCAATAGGGTCTGTTTCACACGTAGAAAGTATCAATCGAGCCTCTATTCATCCACTTAGTGACTCCACGGTTCCATGATTCCCGGATGAATGTGACTACCCAACACTCTTTTGCTAGTCCAAAATAAACATAGGCATAAGTCCTCATGTTGTTTCCTTACTTCTCCTGTAGTAAGGTGCAGCCTGACTCACAAATCTATTTACTACTATTCTTTATACATTCTTATCTACACATCACATTCCATCCCATTGTTCTTATATCCTATGATCTTAAACCAGCAGAACGTGCAATTCTGAAACGCGTAGCTTCTGTCAATATGCCCGACGATCCCTTCAGTTTGCATGCAAAGCAAACGCATCCGGTGTGGAAGCTGTGACTTCCCTGGTTTATTCTATCATCGTCCGTCAAATCTGTCCGATGCGCTTACTCAAATTTTTCCCCTACTTTCGACTCTGCTTCTCAGTTCTTATTTCCGGAACAGAGGATTTTTTCAACTTTTCCAGCATCTTTTTCGCGTTCCACATTCTTCCGTTCGTTCTGGCTTGAATTTGAATTTATCAAAGTACTTCGAATATTTGGTTGTTTGTTCCTCTCAGTCTGTTCAGTTTTTGAGTCTTCTTTCACTAGCACAGAACCATTCACTGGTAAGTAGGAATTACTGACGACAAAACTTCACATGGCTATCTTACATTTTCAACTTTCTGGAAACCCAAAAGATTAACTTTTCCAAAAAGACTGCTACATTCCAGAGTTAGGAGAAGTACTATCATCATATTTCTTTACCACTGTGTTTTTCGGCTTTCCCACGCTGTTCTGCCGCCATTTTCTTCCGTTTTATTGAAGGAAGACTTCAGAAGCCTTCTTCGGAGTTTTTCATTTGTTACTAGCGTATCTTTCGTAGCGCTGAAAGAAATATGCAGCAACTTGTATTGTATATAACTTTTGCCTTTGTCAAAGTTGCGCATAATTTTTTTCGGACCCGTCCCTCGTCTTGAAAACTTATCTTTCTGATTGTCATTATCGAGCCAGGATGCGCTTTATCTCCCTCGGATATCTTTGTGAAACCGACTATTCCAAACTTGGGCCGCATTCTCATCACTTGGGAGAAGGTCGTTATTGATATTTCACACACGAACTCTTAGGTAGACATTTTATTTATTTTGTTTCTATTTCTTGCTCTATATGTTGTGGACGAAGTGACAAAGGCGCAACTGTTTGACGGATCTGTGGACACCGGTTTAGCAAGATTAATAAAGACAACAAAATAAGGCACAACCCAAACGGATATGACCGAAACTTCTGCAGTAAGAAGTACCAATATAAACACTTTCTTATTCAACTGCCGACACCCTAAACAAGGAAATAACTGACTTGGTATTTCTTTTAGTCAGTAAGAAATGACGCATTTTTCAGCAATAAACCGCGAGCTTTGGGTTAGAATTTCAGTCGATATTCTGTTTTATTCACCATATGCATAACTCAACCACAAAGCATTACGTGTCCGGTGAAAAATAAAATCAGATTTATTCGCAACATTTCGACATGTGTACTGCTAGAAATGTAGGGTCAATAAACAACAGCAGTCGATAAGCCTGTTACCAACTCCCAGTAATTTCCAGGTTATTTTAATGTGGCAACCAGAAACTTTATACTGCAAGAAGCTTTGGACTTTCGACTTCAGTAGCCACTAGTGAGGCAGAACACTGAATTATTACATCAGAGCGTGAAACATTTCGGACAAGATCAAGATCCTGGTCATGAGATTTATGAAGCGTGACGTGGACAACAGTGCACCTTCATGCAATTTACCTCAAGCCGAAAGAATATCAGAATAATCAAGGTAAAAGTTTACTATATTCCAGCACAGTGTTGCAGGAAGCTCCTTTTTGGAACACTAAAGATTTTTGTTTTGTTCACTTCCTTAGAACCAGGGAAATGTCTTGAACACCTCGGTGACAAAACTCCTCTATCCATAGTGCATTTTTCTTTGTAAGGGTTTTCTCATTTTATTCATTTGATAGTGTACAATTTTGAGGAGTACAGGAAAAAATAAGAACATTTTGCAGAATTTCTCTCTAAGTATTTTAATTTTGTATATGTTCCTTGGTTGACACATGATATTCATCCAACGAAGAAATTAACCAGTAGCCGCATGAAGCTGTTAAGCATTTTCCACTCTAGAGAAAGATAATTAAATCCCTCACTTTATTGTGTGGTTAATCCATACTCTTTATCTGTTGATATCTGGAGCTTTCAAATATTCTTTCACTCTTTCTGGACAGCGGTGATTGAAACATAGGCATCAATTCGAGTTAAAGTATGGAAAAACGTCGCAAATTTATAACCTGAACATAAATCACTCTACGATCGAGTTCAGATGGGAAAACAAGAATTCAAATTGAACGAGATGTTTATTCAGTTCATTATCTTCGACAGTGTGGTACCTAAAGATTTTGCTGTTTCTCGCTCACTGCTTCACGGGCACGATAACGACGCTATTAGCGCAACGCGTTTAGATGACCTTGATTCACGGTCATCCTTGGTGGAAATCAAAATCTTTTCCAAACAAAATATTCCCTGTTCTTGGTCGCCGATGACTGCCAGACCTCATTTGACGCAAAATATCTCAAGTAATAGACACTGAGCCTCAGCCTGCAAATACGGACCATATCGTTGTTAGCATATTCGATGGAATATGTGCTACTGTTGGTCGAGCCACCTTGTTATCAGTCTTGAATGCAGGCCAGGGTAAAATTTAAAACTTCTTCGAAAATATTTGTGGAATTTTCACATTCCAGCAAAGAAGTTTATCTTTACAACCAAGGCCACTCATGCTTAACTGGCCCTGCTGCAGTTTACAAACGAATTTATAGGAAAAACTTGTTAATTCGTGGCACTCATTGATCTCCCCTATAGCTCATAAGTACTAGAATCCTAAGAATATCACCAAAGGAAATTTTCGAATGCGATACTCGCACAAGTATACGCCCAAAACCTAATGTTACAAACAATTTCTTTCATTCCTTGTATATCCGGCGCAAAGAGATGCGTTGAGCACCCGATGCTCAATTAACTACTAAAAGTTGGCCTAAATGGATAATTTCCATGGTAATTTATACAAAATCCTGCACTCTAAATACGACCCCCATTCGCACCCTGGCAAGGCAAATATCACAGACGAAAGTTCCCAAATGCCAGTTGATTAAGGCTATTGGATGCTAATTTATTCTTTGTTCAGGTTATTCATTTTTCTTGTTAAATAAATCAGTTTGCTTCTGTTTAACTACGCTACGGAACCGTTCATTCGATCGAGATTGTGGCTGTGAGTTAAGAATCGCCGACGAAACAGTTGGATGGATTGCTTCTTTCGTGTACCTTGGTTTAAGACATACTTTTAAACACAATTCCGGTGATTATGCCGGTACCCAATATTACTGGGAGGTACTTCGAAAAAAGACCATTCTGTTATCAACACCTAAAAATAACATTTGAACAATTCAAGAGGAGTCTCAATGTGACGTTTAAGTAATTCATCTATTTTGTCGAGTCCGATAAATCACCCATTACTCAACTGAATCAAATTTTGGTTAACCCTGAAATTTTTTCTAGCTGAAAATCACTTGGGTTGTTTGTTTATCCGTAGGCAAAATTGCAAAATAAAGTCTTCATTGTAAAGTGATGATTTTTTTAGTCCTGTTTTGCTAATCGCTCCAATAAGTGCTGTGCAACTGGACCTGCCCGTGAGTAGGAATCTCCCCGATACTGGACGACGATACTGTTCAGTCGGCGCCGCTAGCAGCCATCATTTCAGGTTAGCGATGCTGTCAGCTCCTCAGTAACTGAACAGTTGCGCCGGGTTGTCAAATCAGTGAATTGTCTCTAGTTGTAAATGTGGGTGCTGGTCAGGGAGCGGTCTACAGAATCACGACTATGCTGTTTTTCAGCCTTCAACCATTGCGTGTTAACAAGACCTACCATTGAGCAAGACACGGGTGGATTTGGAGTGAATTACACTCATTGTTAGTTCGTAAGTAAACAGAGAGCCCTTATGTACAAAATTTACATGTCCATGTGTAAAGATTCACAAACAACGGACCAGGTGAATGACGTAGACATGCACATATTCATGAGCGCACGGCTTACCTCCATACCAAATGTCACGATCGGACGATCTGCTCCCGAACTGTCCGGCTCCCAGTCGTATACGATCAAGTGGGCGTGCAAGAAGGAGAACATGGACACGGTCAATAAACAGAGACTGGCTGACAAGCACCCAACTCCGGTAGACAGAATGTCACTTCAGTCAGGTGAAATGGGAAGCCAAATGGCAGTAGAGATTTCGGGATTGGTGTCCACATTTTGTGCAGCAGAAATTGGGATGAACAATGAAAGAAACAAAACGAGCGATAAGTAAGACGAAAATAGAGAACAAAAGAGGTAGTCGGTAAACTGGTTAGGCAAAGGATTGTTTGTATATTGATAATTTGTCGAGATCACCAGAACTTTTGGCAAAACAGGGACCACTGGAAAAAGTTTTTCTTAACAAGAAAGAAATACCGAATAGTATTTTACGATCATAGATTCTACTTCAAAATGGTAAAACAGAACAAGTTTGTCTTGGGTAACTACATTATTCACGCTCCTAACAATTTATATGAAATTCTAGTAGGAATCCATCAACCTTTGACATTGAACTTTCTCAACGATCTTGAACTGGAAACTGAGTCCGTTTTCACTTCTTCTCCGTTGGTTTGACCTTTGAACGTAGAAGATTAACATTCGGTTAGTTGTGTGCCGTTGCTTGTATTTCTATTACGTGAACATTGTGCGATTCATTTCCGTAGGCAGATCCGCATAACTGACTCAGATTTGTGATCTTGGGTCTGTATGACTTGAATTCCGGGTCTCTCAGTTAGTTGAGTAATTCATTTTCACCATGGAATTCGAGAAAGATACTGTTGACATTTCTGGACATGTCGGTGGCACATGGGAAATAAGTTCAACGCAAACAAACTTATACGGGTCAAACAGTAAACTGCCATAGCAACTACCCAAGGAATCACAAACGGTCATGAATTTGAACTTTATTCGAGAGAGGTGAAACTCACTGCAGCACAGACGGACTAGGAAGGCAAGAAGAAACTCCTGTTCAAGATACTTGGGAAAAACGGATATCCAAGAACATCATAAAAATAACGTGCAAACAATGAACAAAGAGACGAACAGAAGGGAACAGTCAGACAGAAGCGTCATTCTCCCAAGCATGACAAATTTATCTGACTTAACCGCTCGATCTCTCCAACCTCAAGGAATCACAGTTGCTCATAGACCGTCCCAAACTTTGAGAAGATTTACATTAAAACCAAAAGAGTGACTGAAAACAGAAGAAAGAACAAACGACGCTTAGAAAGTCAGGTTCATGGATTGCGACAAGTACTATATTGGTCGAACCGGAAACAAATGACTGCGAGAATGTGTGGGCGCAAACTAACGAAAAACTGACAAGACCCACTCTTTCTCATATCTGTCCACGAAGACCAAAGAGGACACAAATTCAGTCTGGATAACGTTGAGATCCTGGGTCAAGCAAATACGAAGCATGCGACAGAGATTTCATAATCCCGGTATTGTTCAAATAATTCAGTCAAAAGACATCTAATTAGATCACGTGTATATTCGGACGAGAGGCAGATGATTCAGCTCACGGAGAGAACCAGAATTCAAGTCATACAGACCCAAGATCACAAATCTGAGTCAGTTATGCGGATCTGTCAACGGAACTGAATCATATAATATTCACGTAATCGAAATACAAGCAACGGCACACAACTAACCGAATGTTAATCCTCTACCAACGGAGAGAAGTGAAAACAGACGCTTAGTTTTCAGGTCAATGTCGCCGAAAAAGTTCAGCCATAATTTAATGGCATTCTTATAAATAGAACAAAATCCAGCAATTGCTCATTTGCGCTGACGATCTCACTTCGAATGTTAATGAAAGGATTACGACATAATCACCCAGCTCAGCGATCAGTACTCTATGCAAACCATCAGTTTGAGCTACGAGCGGCATAAATTTTCAAATTTATTGAGGTTCACTTCTTTCAGGTCGTTTTTTTCGTGCTTTTTCAGTCCGGACATTCGTCTCAATCCCTAAGCATTCACTGACCACTTGGACGGTTTCATTCCTCTCAGAACGGTTGAGCGACAATAATCTCAACATTACACGCCTGAACAAGTTGCCAAGTAATTTTCTGGGAGCTTTTGCGATTGCATGGGTCAAGATCCGATTGCCCTATTCGGTTAAGGCATGTGCTTCTAAGTTGCTTTGAATGATTTTACATGTCACCTTTTCGCTCTAAATCCCAACATATCGTTCGTACTTGCATTATACCAAGCATTTGTTATAAAAAATATATCACCAGTCTCGTGCAGCGCAATTCGCATGGGCATAATTCGATATGATTTACACAGAGAGCTGTACATTTTAACTTCGCTCGAGTAAGGTACGATTGCCTAGGTCATTACGGTTAATACTAGGATCATTACGATCAGTCGTAATATGAAAATATCACCCGTTAATGTCCCAAGTGGATCACGCTGCGATTCTGTCGGTTGGACATTGTAGTCAGATTTTTTATCAGATCATACCATCGTAACTACTTTAATCACAATTTACTACCAAGAAAGTGAAAACGCTGCTCCGTTCTTTTTTAGAAATATTGCCATTTCTGTCATACGTTTCTGAGTCACCTTGAGAACCTAATGAGGTTAGCTTAGAATATATAGCAAATGATTCATGTAAGAGAATGGAAGTAACAATGCTAAGAATTGTTTGTGAAGAGTATGCGAAAAATACCGGAACGAATAGCTGGGCATCGAACAAAACCAGTGGACCAAGAGATTAACAAATTCTCCCACGAACCGGGACGGTGTTACGAGACTGTTAGCTGACGTTTAATTAGTTGGATAGTGATTTTACATTATCACCCAATGTCGTATCAGAACAGGTGTTTTACGGAGCTCAGAATGGAGCAGATCGCTAGTTTCCTGTCAAACCCCAAATGGTAAATCACACTCATCGGCGAAACCCACAGCCGATGACAATTCGTATCACCGTAGTTAACTTATTCAAAAATATCCCAATGATTGTGGAAGATTTTGTGCTTTGTATCAACAGGTAAACAAATGCATCAGGCTTCCTAAGTTTACTCCTTAAATGGATGGCAAGAACAAAGTTTGCTCGCAGAAACTGTCGGAAGCATTATTTTTTTGCACAAATGTACTTTCTGTCAGATATACGCTGACCATTGAAAACCCCTGAATGTTCTACGAATTTTTATTACTGCCCTAATTTGGATAAATTTACTACATCGATGAGAGTCAAATCATATATCGTAACAGTTAGTCCGTTTGAGAGTAACAATCACTAGTTCTTTTGATACTAAACCTGGCATGGGCGCATTTTCCCGCTAATGAATACTATTAAATAAGAAAGAATGCTACTTCTGTGAAATTTCATCGAGGTTTTTATCGGATGCAACTAACTTTTACGGTTTGACGATATCGCACAAATCTCTCTGCTTATCACACACCATTAGAACTACTGTGAACGAGAGAAACGACGAGGGCAAATATTAAAAGCAAAGTGGAATTCGTGTGAATTTCTCCGCAAGTATATTAACTCTTCCATTCTCTGCTACCATATCCACGGTTTTCCGTGGAGATCCGCGGTTCGTCAGTAGACTGGATGCTGCCAAATCACTCAAGGGAAAGTAGAGTGTCGGCTTTGGGGAAGCTGCACCCAGCCCTTGACCAAGGGGAGCTCGGTGATTGTTCACGTCATGCACGGTTAGACTTCTTCGGTGGCCATCACAACTGTCTACGACAGACGTCAGTGAACAGAGCTGTATGCTTTATTCGCCACTCGTGGTTAGTTTGGAATCAGAGTTTAGCCATAGTCCATAGACTGACCAAAGTTTGGTCAACCAGGTGGAGTTGGCCAGGAATTCATCCCTGTCCTGGCACTTTGATGAAAACACCTCAGCCAGGAAACGGTAGTTAGTAAGACTTCTTTATTGGAGGTTGGACGATGTCCTGTCAATGCAAGTGAATGCAAAATATTTTTGACAAATTCATTTCACTCATTCACAAAGCATTCTGCAGCTGGGATGTGTTCTGTTTTAAGAAAACGAATTTTCCAAACAATGAAATTCTAAATCCACACAAGTTAAGAATTATTTCTCAAGCAATGTATTGTTCAAATTCCAGTTACTTTTAGGTTTGATACTTCACAATATCCGAAGATTGGCAGAGAAGAACCTAAACAACTGCTGTATTCGGCTTTATTTCTGGGATCAGCTTCTGATCTTTTTTTGATATAGCCGTTTTGCCTACTGAACAGTTCCCAAGTAACTCATTCGATGACCCAATGAGGTTGACTAACCACCATATCCATGGTGTTCGAACGAGGACTCAAGAAGCGGAAATTCCTGAGTAATATCTGGAAACAATCCTTGAAGGAATGAGGCAGCTTTTGAAGCATCTACACCTTGTTATGAACGATCTGAGCATTGATATTGTATGACCGCTTACAGTGGGGCATGTTAAATGTCACGTTGCCGAACTTAATCAAGAAAAACATGTCCACCAAGTGACCCCATTGCTTTCTAACTGGAAAGCATCAGTATGTCCACCAGCGACATAGGGAGAATTAATGCGCATTTTACAAAATCCCTGCACAGATGTTCCAGATGTCCATCCTCTGATTGCGTTTGGTCTGTGTTACCTGTTCCGAACTATTTGAAATGCGCACAAAATCAAGTGGGCCCAATGAAAAGTGCAGAAAAAATCGGAAAGAAATACGCAACCAGGACAGCAAAAACAGAGCCTAGAGATAAGAATTCATTCTCCAGTAGCGTTAGAATTAGGGTGTGACCAAACGCACTGTATAAACCACCCAACAACTGGTCGAGTTTAAATCGCTCTCCATCAAATATAAATCGGTCAGAGTATGTGCACCCGATTCAAGAAACAGTCTGCCAGTAGAAACAGGACCACAGAGTGAAGTTTGATAACCCATATTTGAGATTAGCAGAAAGCAATAACGACAACAGATGGATTTTAATAGGAATATACCAATAAGCATATGAGCGGTCGAAGAGTGATGTTTCTTCTCGCAGTTCAGGCTCAACAGTCCATGATACCACTGGTTTGTTAGCTGAGCCAAGTAAATGGATTGCGAATGTTTCATCACTAGCTAGTTACAAAGTGACAGTCAGTGCTAGAATCTTCACTCCCTTAATCTACCGATGAAACACTCGCAATCCAATTACGCAACTCAACGGACAAACCAAAGACAGGTGTGTATATATATGACGAGATTAAAGAAAAACATAACAGCCATTTAATAACATCCAAATGAAATTTTGAGCATTTATCGTTTAGGCTAAACGGAATATCTTCCACCTTTGTCTGGTAGTATTTTACCAAGCTGATAACTTCGTGAGCAAAAATTTGCAAAGACACTCGAGTCAGTAACGCGAATGTGGTTTCTTAAATTACCAACAAGGCATTGACCTAGATTATTTCCCATATAGATTGCTGTCACGAGCAATTAAATGTTAACTAAAAAGCTCTATCTGAGAGGAAAGGAAACGAATGTTCTAATTACACTCGGCTTCAGGCTAAAGAAATGATTTGCCAAATGTCTTTAAATATAATGCCTATTTATGGCTACGAGTGTCTGCCAGCCTCCGCAGGGCCTAGTTTAATGATTGTCGGTCAGCTCGACAGGTTACGCGGAGAAAAAAATTATACAATTGTCAATCCTACGCATTGTAGGACAGGAATGCGGTCCTGATCTTATTTTACATTATGCTAGTCCACTCTGATGTTTGCTTTCAGAAGACTGCAATGATTGCGCGAACAGAACACGTGAGTTTTCGCCTTTTTTATAGTTTATCTGATAACTGAATCTGGGTGCCACGTCAGTGGACGGGAAAATTCGTTCTTAGGAAACTATGTCCGTGGTGAAACGCAAGAAGAAACAGGCATTATCGATGTTCACCAAACTGGAAATCTGAAGCCTTTTCTGATCGATTTTTACTTGTTCATTTATGGCGATTGGTGAATATTTCGCGTAGAGTGGAAAATCCAGGGCGCACTCACAAGTGGGAGCCACTAACTGGAATCCACTTTCCTATTACCTGAACGATGCTTCACCAGTAAGCCTAACATGAGCACAAATCTCCAACGCCAATTACTTAGAAAAACATCCAGAGCCACATTTACGAGAACTTGCTCCTAGTGAGTCTGCCTGGCAAACGGAAGGTCACCGGTGTGATTTTGGCCCGTGAGTGTACTATGGATCTGCCGTACACAAATGGGTTTTCCATTCTATGTAACATTTGAATCTTTTGCCTTCTCAAAACACCGGGACAATATTTCGTACTTTCTCACTGAAAGTATGGCGGCCGCAAGTTACCGCATGTATGTCAGCTCACCAAATAAAGTAATGCTCAGCAGTGTACGGACGATCTTCGCTACAACGTCAGTGATAAAATTTGCTCTTCTATAAACAGAATAGATCTGTGTTTTTATGCAGACAATTTTTTATCTACGACTAGTTCTGTAGTGGAAAAACTAGGTTACAAAAACTGAAAAAATACTTAACTAAATCAAATCTTATCAAAACGTCTGATCTTAACACTGTGGTTAGGCAAATTCTTACCAAACTTGGTTACCTGATGATATTGAACGGTTATAGAGACGAAGTAAAATAACAAATAATTTTACCGTCTTATCTAAGGAGGTGGGAACGTCAGATTTCTCTTTAAAACGATATGCATTTCTAAAATTAGTTCCGAACTTGTTTAATAATCTGTTAAAAAGTATTTTTTAGTGAATTCATAAACAGAAAAATAGTCTGTCAAAATTACGACCTGCTTTCAAAACCAATTCATGCTGTATGTGCAATTTTTATTTTAATGTTTTAATTCTTTCTTAGCTTTTCTTGTTTTTGCATGCGGAACAGGATTGCAACCGCGGTAAGACCCCGTTGGTTTTATCCACAAATATAAAAATGCAACTTTTCATTTTAGCCATCAGTGTTTCCCCAGCTAAAGGAAATTATTCCACAGCACACAGAACTTGATTTTGAGGGTGAAAAATAACTGAAGTATGTTTGATCGACTACTTACTTGTGGCATGCGTAGAGCTTGGTGGCATTTGTAGTAGCTGAGGGCAGACAGCGTGTTAACGGATTCTGAATGACTGGAAGCTGTCCTTGTTCACCTTCAACCTAGCACTTGGGAACTCAGAAATTATTTGCCCTTGGTCTACAGCTCTCACAACACGTCCATGTGATCGGATATTGGGCGTGATACGTGAACAACTCCGCCAATGCTCTCACTCATATTTTGTTTACCCGCCCTAATTGCCTACAATTCCAGTTACATATTGTACCTGATTCACATGATCGGGAACCATTAAAAGGGAATTAGCCTACAACTTACTCTTTTCGAAAAACAAATTTGAGCAATTTTCATTGTAAAATGGTTCCACCTAAACCCCCTGAACATTGATAACTGACCTCATATGAACGAGGACTTGAAGACAAAACTGATAATTGTGTCAAGTATTTCGCCTTACACCTAATAACCCAAATCGAATCTTGGATTGGTAACATGGTATTTGTGCCATTTCCCGAATATGACAAATTCTTCTGTCCGTGGCACTAAGTTAACTCTAAATTCACAATGGCCAGACTGATATCACTTTTTGCTGACATGCACGATGCAGCTGCTGGTTGTTAGTGGCTTGAGGACTTAAGTTTGTGTACTAAATTTTACTACGTGATTACAGTCAGAAGAATGTTATATCCAAGATATATTTTCTTGTGATGCATACAGGTTAAAGCAAGATGTTTACTTGCATATATTTAATCTACTTCAGGTCTCACTGCTTGTTGGTTTAGGCGATAGTCGGGTTTAGAAAGAAGTGGCACCAAACCGCTGTTTAAAAAATTCTATTGTACGTTTCCCGAGGGGCTCCGGCTTTCCCTTAATGTTTCTGCATTTGGCTCGGAGCGAGTGTTGGACTTCTCGGTCCTCTTACATCATGCATCTTCAGTGAAGTTCTTAATGACTGGAAACTGGGGCCTTCGTATTGTTTAACTACTTACCGGCCTTTCAGTAAGAAACCTCAAAAATTATGATCAAAGAATCAAAGGGAATATTTGACTTTTTCCGTGAATCGAAAGGCTCAGCCATTAAAGCCTAATGCTACGTTAATTCACAGAAAATCACTTAATTAACTCGCAAAAATTTTTCTTCCAAAAACTGGCAAAAACAGTTTTTTAACATCTGCCACCGGTCGAACGATTTCAACAATGAAATGTTGACACCTGGTGGCTAGAACAGCTGCTACTTGTCTCATTGTTGTTTGCTGATGTCTGCAGCTCCGCCTGCATCAGCCCAACCAAAGTCAGTGGCATTCTTTTATACCGGAGTAGTAAAGGCTGGGAAGGTTCCACACCGGACATTGTCCCAGTTACGCCGACAGCCAGTGAGCCTAGCCTATGGCAACTGAACTGATCTGCCTTCATTAGTTTTAGTCCTCACGTCTGTCAATTTTTTAAATACTGGGTATTGGGGGAAATCTTTTGTCCGGCACATGCCCACAAATATCCTCATAGGTCATTGTCGCAGTTTGCATCTGTTGTCTTCGGCTTCTGCCGTTCTAGCTCTGCCTAGTGTTCCCGTTGCTATTGCTGGTGTTACGGTTGTTGTCGATCTTTTTCTTTGGAAAGTGGTGATGCCTAGTGCAAACAATGACTGCGGTCTTTACATGATATTTGGTTCAGTTCCACAAACGTGATGCTGGAAGGTCCCCAATCCGCTGACCTCACAGCTCAGGGCAGTTTGCGTTCATCTATCATCGAACATCTGTCGCTTGCGTCGGCAACAGCTGCGAAGCAGCCCTCCGTCGACACATTAACCACCGGACCCTGATTCGACAGTTTGTTAGCCAGGTCATTTTCTTCACTGGCATGTATGGATTCTAAATGTGGGGAGTGACTGTTGGTCTGTCATAACCTGGGATACATGACCGCTCTGAAAGTGTGATTACTAAAACCCCGCACCGGAAACCGATCGTGTAGTGCGAATGGACCAACCTTGTAAAGACCATTTTTCATTGTGTTTTAAGTGATTGTCAAAATAAGACCAAAGTTCATCGGGGATTTTTTGTGACAACTTCTGATTAGCGGAACAGAGCACCGCAAAAGGAATTTGACTGCTGAATTTGGATGGGAATTCCCTGTGGTAACAGTGTTAAACTTTGTGCTGTGAATTTCACATCCCACCTTTGTCCACATGGAGAAAATTCATCCCATTTAACAAAAGAATGCGAAACAGTACCCACTGGCGAGACGGTAGATTATTCTATTCTATTTCCTAGGTCTTTGTCAGTAGAAGGAGATTAGATTTTTTGCAGGAAATGACTGAGCATGTGATGTCAACTTTCAATTCACCATCACGATACCATAGAAGCAGTGTACTTTCATCCTCACTGGGCACTATGCGACTGGATTGCTGTGCTCTAACCTCTCGTGTCCATACAAGTCAGTAGTGGATCGGTGCAATGTCATCATTTGATGACATTAGGTAAACCGCTGAGAGCCTGCCCGGTAGCGCAATGGCTAGGGGGTTCGACCCACAGTCGTTCCTCACGAGTTCGCGTCCGAGTACGGTCTCGGAGAATATACCCTACTGACGATTCCCAACAAGGATGCAACAGCTGTACTATACTTCCATAGCTTCCATTTTCTTTGCTTGTGGATGTAATTTACGGCATAGCTTGAATCATCACTCATCTATTACCTTGGAGTAAAATACTACAGCTAGATAATTTAATCGGGGATAGCAGGGACTGTAATGAAGAGAATAACGATCACTAAAGGAGTTTAAGAAATCCAACTCATCAGGTCAGCGACATGGAGAAAGGAAGCAAACCAAAATAAGTGGTTGATTTTAGGTCTTATCATGCGATGCCATGGCTTGCTGACAAAGAAATATGTACTCCTCTCAAATACAGCACGAAAGCTGAAATATTAAAATGATATTTTGTTAGAAATATTACTTGGAAAATATTAAAATTTCCTCTTTCAAGAAGAATAGCAGTACTAACCTCATCTAAATTATGCCAAAGTCAGCCCTCAGACCGATATTGATAAAAACAACATAAATAGTCTGAGCATTAGGTGACTCAAGACCACTGTTGCTGATGCGTGCACGGAATTCGATCTGTTAGGTTTGTTGTTTCGCCGAATATTGAAACTGACGCATCACGCTATACTCATCCCAGACCTAGTTGATCTGATCAGGCAAATGTTCCGCACAGTTATTTATAATTAAAAGGAAGTTTTCTAGGAGTGCACACCGAAAGGCTAAAAGAACTCCTGGACTGGCAAAAACAACTGGTTATCCGTGTCCTATAACTCATGTGGATTCGTGAAATAGGGCAATTAAAATGAGGCAGGAATAGAGTGAAAATGAATCTGGTCCTTCGCGCTGCTGGCAAATTGCACTGGAAAGAACAGAAGTTAGCTCAGTTTGAACTATTCTTTACATTCACGCTGACCAGTCAAGCCAAAATCCGACCAGTTCTAAGAATGCTTATCTGTAAGTTCGTACATAAGGTTCCATAACACGATGGAAACCAGCCTACATTGTGTAGTACATATTCAATATTTTTATCCGTAGGATGTAGAACCCCATCTTCACTTATAAATGAGTGTTGGAATCTGAAGTCGCTTACAATTGCGTACCCGTTGGGATAGTTGAGAATCTACCCTGTTCTACTTGCATAGTTTCAAGGTTGGCTGCAAATTCATCAAACAAAACAGATTTCTCAATACCAACCCGGTTGAAAATTTTATTCGAAATCTGTGTACACCCAAATCATCAGTAAGGTCAAGGTACCATTTTTTGAAGGGATAAAGCTTTGAGCTCAGATTAGGCCTGAGACCAATGGGAAAATTTGAAAATTTTTGTCTAAATAACTTGTTCTGTCAAAATGTTCATTGGATTAACCAAATGTAGCTGTGTCATTCAATGAGTAGAACTTTCTAACATTCTGGAAATCTCAGACCTAACTTCGCTCGACTATTACCTGAATGACGAGACAATGCAATCAGCTTAGCTCTGGAGAAATATCGCAGCGTTCAGTGGGTTCTAACTAGTGAAACTTCATAGTGGTTGAATATTTCTGGATTACGAAAGAACCGTAAGTTTTCCTTTTCTGTACAGAAGGGATTTATGTATTGGTGTTTTCAACGGGTTTTGCTGGATTCCAAATAAAAAATAGAAATTTCCACTCATTTATTAGTGGATCAATTCACTTTTCCACAATTTTTCACAAACTGAACTGCCAGAGAGGGAACCATTGTCATAATTGCTATTTGTTGCTGGTCTATGGTTTACCAGTTGTTCGTTGCGAAAATTGTGTGAGCAAAACGGCTATTAGGGAGTGTCTGGGTTTTCGTAAAACATAGTGGCCATCAGTTTGGTCGGTAAGGACAATATTCACTAGAAAATCTTGTCTTTTATCTTTTTCAATGTCAAAACCCCAAGGTTCCGTTCTCCAATTTCTTTTCGTGCACTACGTGTAATCAGTTATTTTTTCTAAACTACCGTCAAACTGGAAGTTGTGATACATAATTCGTTGCAGAATATCGCAACAATTAATTGCACGCTCACCCACCATTCCATTTAAGAAATCGCACGGCGCACCCGTTAAAAATTCTGTGCTTCGTTCCTTCCCACCCAGTTTTTCACCCCACCGATTCCTTGATAAATGCTTTTTCGATCATCGCCAAAGTACTTTCAAGCTTTGCGCTCCGTTTCGTTTTTGCCTCTCCACTATATATTTAACTATTGCACATCATAGAGTTCATTCCATAAGTGGTTCATCATGCGATAATAGCAATCAACTGAACATTGAAAGCCATTGAAATAGTACTTACCGCCTGTATGTTGCTGTCCGGCCAGTTTATGTTTGGTGGTAAACTATTGGTTTGCGTAAATCCTTGCGTCTGTCAGCAAGTGTAAATCGGAGATATCATTATTGTTTAGCTGCCCAAAAACCAACCCAGGCACCGCAACTACCGTCACATAGGAGAATGGAAATTCAGACAACACGAATGGCATTCACTTGAATTTAATTTGGATCATTAGGAATGTGAATAGATGATGGTAAGTCCATTTAAGGACCACATGGTGACTCGCTGGAGGTTTTCCGTTAATCACGCAAGATTAACCTTCAGAAACAGGACCCTTAGTCCAAAATTATAAGATCTTATTGTCAGTATAATGTTTCACATTCGGATAGATGAAAGAAATTTTCCCGGAACCGAACAGCTGGTTTCGTGGTTGAATGGACTTATCTATTCGTGCTCGCATTCATTCGGGCGAGGATCGGGTTAGAAACTAATAGAATAGTGCACAGGCGTGAGGACATTTGGACACGAAATTATCGGGTTCACATGCCTAACGAGCGACATTAACCGAGAAACTGATCGTGTACTTCCGGGGATATTTTGTTCAGCCACTCGTGTGCGAGACATACTACTAAAGACAAAAATCTTTAAAAGCAACAATCTCTAATCTTTTTACTTCCTGTATGGATGAAATAATCGTGCACGTCATTTTTCAGGTAGGGGGCGCGGCCAACAGAGGGCTGCCAAGTGAGGAAGTTGACCGGCGGTCGGCGGACTCGAACCCGCAACCCTCACGTCCAAACGTCGAAACCTTGCCCGCTTGGCCACCACCGGCCCTCCGCCTACGCACTAAAGTCTCAGTAACTAACAGTTCTCAAGGAATGCCCGTTAACGATTTTGCGAGTTATTGTCCACATCATTACCGACAGCAACCCGATTCCACCATAAAAATTGGGCTGTTGTCCTCTTCTTTAGGTGACGAACAGAGCATTTTAACTCATCTAACCTCTAACCTTAAAGAAGACCCATTGGGCCAGATTCAGATAGATCTGGAGCAATGCTGCTGCTACCCATCGGTCGGTCAGTATAAAGCAAAAAATAATTGTCCATGTATATCGGTTATCGAATTCTTCCAGGTCAGAATTTCAAAGCCAAACTTTCAAAGATAAAACCACTTCTTGAAAGTAATCACATTTGGATGAATATGAACCAAACCCTGAGCAAAATATCGGAAAGAAAATATGACCACTAAATCACACTAGCATGAAAAGTTGTGAAATTCACATGAAATGCAGTTCCGACTTCCATAAAATAAGAATTTCAATCCTACCGTGGACAGAAATTAGTTGCGCTATTGCTAACATTTTCTATCGGGAATTGATTCATCATGCAGTACTGAAGCCCAATTCTTCACTGGAAATCGTCGGAAAATTTTATGAATATTTCATCCCTCTTTTAAGTTATCAGTGAAGCGCATCCATTTTGCCCGGACCGAGAGAACGAGCAGTGGCCGCATGAATCTGGTGACCAATGGATGCTCCATTATGTGGTGACAATTTTCGATGAAGGGTTGACGGCCCACCCAAACAGTCAGGCTGTTATGGTGCTCCACGCACAACAGTTTGCGTCGCAGTCCGGGAGAGGTGTGCATGCGGTGCTGATTATTTGTAATAATGAGTAAACTACTGTACTGTCCTCTCATAAATCTTAATGAACAGTTGAAGGTTGACGCTTGAGGATGAATCGCTTCCAGTCGTATTCAAACTCCTAATATGCTTCCGGATTTTCCGGGGGCTTTGGAAGAGTTGGCAAACTAAATTGGCAATACAAGCTTCTTAATTCTCTATATCTGTGATCAGAAGGTTTTCACGTTTACTTTTTATACATGAATACGGTTCAAGCCACTATCCCAGGCCTCTCAAACAAAAAAACAAATGTGACCGATTGTCCTATCTTTGAATGTTCAAGGTCACCAATAGGTCGGTGAAAACCTGGAGCTGAATGTCTGCCCCACATAGCTACCTGATTTAAATTTGTTTTAACGAAATATTATTTCGGAACAATCTAACAATGGTTATTAAGTCACCTAACAGTTTTTAAGATATCGAAAACTAACTTGTTTCAAATTTCATTGACACAAGTGCAGTCATTTGAACAGTGCAAACTGGCTATTTATTGCTGTTGACGAAGAGGAAGGAGTAAATCAATAATAAAAGGGGACAAGGTGTGGCTGATGTGCGGATTACCTTTCGGACGGATTCGTTTCAAAGTGATGCGGACGTTATTTGTGTCAGCAGAGTTCAAATGATCAATTAGATAAGGTTAGCTGTCATTTTGTGAATGCTAATAATATGGTTGTCGCGTCCATTCAGCTAGTGTGGTCATGAAATCAAAGACTTCTTAACGGTTTTCACATCTCATTTCAAACAAATCACAGAAGAACAAAATCGATCATGACATTAGTAAATTAAACAGCGGGTCTTTTTGCTCTTAAGTTCTAACAGAGCTGATGCCATTGCATGCGCGTTCGTGGGTTACATTAAAAGGTGGGTTACATTCATGTATGATTTATCTTGTGCTTCCACAAAGTTTGAGTAACAATTATTTCATTCCAACAACTCAACTGCTGGAAAAAGATCGCTAAGTTGTCAGAACCGAATGTCTTCAACAAGTTGATTATTAACAGGAAAAACCTGTTTTGGAGGAGAAGTGACTCAACTGTGAAAAGTCTCCAGTCTCGGCGGAATTCACACTCACGCCTTTTGTTTCGTATTTGCTCTACTAGCTGAGTCACAAGGCCACACCGAACAGTGTCCAGAAATTTTATTTCACTTAAGGAGCAATGCGTACCGGCCCAAAGTGAGCAAGCACGTTACATCCACTCCAGTGTGCATGTGTGAATACAAATCCCGGCAACCTCGCAAATTTTTTATAGTTGGATTGATTTTGCATTTGTTAAAATCAGCCAACCAACATCCCCTTTCTGCTCCAAACAACCAGAGTAACCATGAGGACATCATACGAAACTTGAATGCACGGCATAAATTTCTGTTTAACTGAATATAACACTCTCGGCTCTGTAGTGGCAATGAAGTTGGGAACGCAACCGATAAAAATAGCCCAAAGACCGTCAATTTTCAGGAATAGCACGCGAGAATCCCTCGACTTTAACCTATATGTCGCTTGGTTGGTGAGCCGTCGCTAATCTGGAAAATGTTGTAGTGATCGAATGAATGCGGAGATCAGCGGTTGCTGCATTTCATAATAGTACTACAGAGAGATAACGCTGATCAGTATTGACTTTTACCCAGCTTCCCGTTTGGTCTATCGACATATGTTCGCCCATATGGTTGCGATAGAACTGTGTTCTTACATCTCCAAGATCAGTTATTGTTGTTCGTTTTCTGAACTTTATTCTCGACAGGTGATAGTGCTCGATAGTCCCATACTAACCGCCTTGCAGTCAAACCTTTTTGTGTATTTCCGTTGCTGTTTTCAATTTACACAGAAACCGAATAGATAAACACAAAAAGTCATTGTAAATGGGGTTGGAGCATGTGGTATGGAGAAAATTTGAAGGTTTTCCGTAAATCCAATTACAAGTTCAAAATTTTTAGCGATATGTTTCAACTACGTACAGTTCGAGTGAATCATAAACACCTGCTTCCATATTTTAAATAAAGTGTCAGAAACTTGAAAGAAATATGTTTGTTTGTTGACCTAATATCACCAAGATGGGTAACCTACAGTGGGCCTGTTAATTGAGTCTAGTATGCAGGTAATAGAGCAAATACCGAGGTGGGATCAAATTTATAACGTACCTTCTAGTTACACAGAACTGCAATAATTATATATGTATAGAGAGAGAGTGACATATATCCATATATACATGATTGATCGTAGTTAAACCTTAAACACCTCCTCTCAGCGTTCCGAATCGTATGGTAACCAAAACCGTAAGCTACCTTCATCAAAATGACTCAAGGTTATTGAGACCAACTCCGCTAACTGCTGAAGGTGTTGTAATGGTAAGAAAACGAATTATTATGTGAACGTTCATTAAAAAATTTACTTGCTTTAAATTAACTTTACTTTTTATGAATTAAGAAATTAGCAAACACCTGTGTAAGTGGTTTCCACAACGTTTGTCTTCGAGTGGACAGTTGTCGTTTTAGTTATTGTGTTAATTCGCAAAGCATAGCGGACCGACTAGTTGACACGAATTTACACAGCAATGACAAAACGTCCTATCACGAAATGAAGCGGAAACGTTAGAATGTAATCATCGCAGACAGCACCCACCACTTTTCTGCATTCGGAAACCGCTTGAGTGCTATTCCCTCTCATGAATTTCAGAGTGCAAAATGCCTCCGTTGCAATAACTTCTGAAGCACTTTCACAAATTTACCCCCACAGAGTGTCATGTGCATCCGATATTCACGATGCCGCAACACTCACCTAATCCTACATCATGCGGTTCCCGCATTTAGACTAAGGTTAAAAGCCATGGAACAACACTAAAGCTGTATCGTCCTTGTTGCGAGCATACCCAGCTAACCCAATATCTTGAGAGTCTAATGCAGTATCGTTCGCCCCAGCTCGCATGCCAAAACGGGCGTGGCGGGCAAGCACATGTGAGGATTCTTACCAAGAATGAAAGAGCTGTTCAGTGATTCTCTGTTTTTCAATAGCGAACAGAAATCTGTTGACACGATGAACAATCTGTGGCATCAGACCTTCCAGTCAATCATCTTTAGGGCAAGTTAAATGCAAGTTTAACAACTCCAACCACCTTTCTTTTATCTGTACACCGTTGATCTTATTGTATTTTCCATGCTCACCACAAAATCCGAAAATATAACCTAGCAACCGAATATTAGAAAACATTTTTCAAACAGAATTTATGACTAACTAACTTTCAAACAGTTTACCAATGAATTTGCAGATTTAAAAATTCCAGGTTGTTTAGAATGAAAGGGTAATTCCCTAAATTACTTTTCCTACTTTCCACGTGAGAACAGGCATTTTGTGACGTATAAATTGAAAGGCTATTTAAGCCACTTCGAATATTTCTGACCGCATGCACTACAGAAGACCGGAGGGAGTTAAGGTTCTGTACGTGTTAACATCAATATCAGCCGTGTTTGAAGCCCGGAAATGTGCGCCAGAATAAGCAAAAATGGCTGCAGGTGTGTGGCCGCGAAAATGCAAATTAGTTCAGTGAAATCGCACCCGATGAGTAGTACTGAATATTAAAATTTTGTGCTAACCAGCTACGGAAATCTGAAGCAAATGATGTTATTCAAGCGTGACCTGTGCCACCTAGTCAAGGCTGGGTATCAACATTTGTTGGAAACCATTGTTTCTGTTGTTGACTGGTCGTCCATTTAAATTCATTAAGCCGAAGATCAAGTGGATTTCACAAAATAAATTTTACTTAAATCAACTAAATATTTAATCGGAAAATAAGTCTTGTTCATTTTGTTTGTCAACACAAAGCCTGAGCACCGAGTGCACTTCGTGGACGTTTTAGTTGAAAAAATCCCCGATGTTTTGTACTGTTTTGTGCCCCTTCAAATACAACTCGCGTTACTATGTCACAGTGAATATGCATTGGAGCAGAAGACAAAGCGAATGCTTTTTCTGTTTTAGTGCAGTGCACGGACAAATGCATCATGTGTGTCAATGGGATGGGAATAACAGGCTGCAGTTTTGTTTTCGCGAAGTTTCCGTTTTACGGGACACACATGAAACATCCTGTTGTTCATAAATCACTTGTATCTACGCTTAGACCATAACAAAGGTGTTCTAATCGATGCGGTGCAGATAAACAAATAATCTTATCTGTTCATTTGAGATCGACTACCAACAAAGCAACTAAAGACCAGTTGGCAACAGATATATCTGATTTTTTACGAGAGAAAATGCTAAAAAGTCTTCGCGGTATAAACGAGGTTTTTGAAAACGTACATATAACCACCGTGTTATCTTGAGTTGAAATTCAACGGAATAAACCAGAATTAGAACGCATTAATTAATACGGGTAACATGCTGATTCTTGCACGTTCAATCTGGAGAATGGAAAGTGGACAGACGGACTGCATCACCCCTGTGGCTTCTCAGATTACCGATAACGAAAAGAAGCAAAGTTATCAGAAGCAGAAATCAAACTGCGAATAAGATTAATTGTGTCCTAGGTAGACGGGTGCAACATTTGACAATGAAATAATAAATTCACCTTAGAACATCTGGGAAAACAATAGAATAACTGTTGTGAAAAAGAAGGAAAAGATGAATTGACCTCACTCATTTAATTGAATAGGCCCTGTGAAACAAATGACTAATAAAACTCTCAAAAGAACAATCATTATATGAATGGGAAAAGCAAAAAGGAACTGAATAGCTTATCAGTCGTAATAGTCCACCAGAGCAGTTCCACATATCACCAATCGTGATTTCTCGGAAATCTTTCAGGGTTGATTTAAAGGCAAATGCTTGAAAGATGCGACAATTTTATTAGTCATCGGGGACCCACGACTACCTGACAAGGTGAAATCCAGAAGTCAAATCCTCGTTCAGGCAAAGTTAACAGGAAATAAGAAGCAGAGTATTAACAAAACAACTTAGCCAGTATCGTGTTGTCGGCAACACTTATAGATAAGTCATTGTTTTGCTTCCCAAATTATAGCATCAAATCCGCCAGTCTCACAAATGATTAAAGGGTTATAAAATACAGATAAATATATGAAAATCGCACTCGGTCGTATGCTTCCGTCTCATCCACAGACAAAATAACCAGGGGACGCTTCACGGATCTGTAACTTATCATTGCTAGTGCTGCATCGCTAACCAGTCTGTTGGAGAATAAGTGATCTAATGTTATTCCCCAATTGTACCCTGATGAGTTTATTTGCTGACATCTATTGACGCAAAACTCAGTCACAATACCGTGCCCAGGTGTTTTGTCGGTCCCTTTTCTCGGAATTTTACCACAATACTCGAAATTGTCTTAGGGCATTGTCTCGGTTTATTCCTTATTATACATTATCCTAATCCATCTACTGTTTTAAACTATTAATTCATTAAGATCCAACTTTTCTCTTCCAGAGTTGTCAGAACATGCAAAAGCCACTTTGGTAAATTTTCATTATCCCTTTCTGCTTTTCACATTCGGTCGATCGCCCGAGTTCATCCTGATCACGGGAAAAGGACAAATGTTTATTTCACTCACTTGTTTCATTTTCCAACTGATAAAAATGAAGCATACATGTGCCGCACAGTTGTGTTGTCGGGACAACTTCAATTTACCTTCCAACACCAAGTCGATCTTTCTTCAGTTATTTCACATAAACATTGGAGAGGAAATTAGAGAGTCGATCGTCAGAATGCAGCCAATTGAAATCTTGAAAAAAATACTTGTTTCTACGTGCGTGAACACATAATAAACTCTGGTTTTTAAACGAAACATATTTTCTGGAAAATGTCAGAGGGACAGAATGGTTATCCTTTCTGAGTCGTCGAATAAAAATGACTGAGTCGGGTTATTTACACTGTTCCATTTGGAAAGAGTAATTGAAATTGCTTGTGAAAATCGGCGTTCTTGGAAAACAAAATCATCATTTGTAATCCAATTCCGCCAACAGGGGATGGTTCTTAACAGCAATAGAGAGGGATTTTGGAGTTTCTATTGCACAAAGAATTATTTCATACTTTTCGGCAGTAGTAGGTTACATGCATCAGCTTTATTCTAATCAAACACATAAATCTGTGTGCTATCAGTGCTCAACTAGTAAATAGGACAATGAAAGCACTTTGCAAATGTTTCATGCTTGTCAGGAATCATTAGAAGTGCATATCCATCTCCAGAGAACTGGGATGATATCTTGTGACAAACGATTGCGAGTCTTAGCAATCATGGCAACCGGGAAAGCTATCGATATTTTATCGAACCTCAGAATGAGGTTTTGTCATGCAGTAAGCACATGTAACATATTACTAATAACTATGGAACCAACAGTTATGTAGATCCAAAAACGCCAACGAAAGACGAACATTTGGTTGAATCGGTTGTCCTAGTCGCTGGACTATCCGAGCTGGATCTAGACGGGACAACGACTGTGTTGGAGATTCAAATACAAAAAACTTAACCTTTGACTCATTTGACCACTGCCCACAAGAACGAAATACTTACACCGTTTTCCTGAAGTTCCACTGGTGGATGCAGTTGCAGCTAATAGCAATTAAACTATCAAACACAAATACGCATGACTTGTGGAGCTTTTACTTTCACTATAAGAATGTAATAAGCTGAACTTTGAATTTGAGTCATCCGCGGTCATATTTTGCGACACTAGTTTGACGAACTTGTGATTTAGTCGTGTTTGGCATGTTTTTATTGCAAAACTTCTCCTGAGATGGATTACCCACTGTAGTCGGAACATTGACAAATTACAACATCTACCAGCAAAGCTGTATTAGTATCATTACATCATTTACAACAATAAACATACGAAATTTTTAACTGACAGCGATTGTGTTCCAAAGTATATCAGACAAGTTCTTATCCATGTATATCTTTCCAAAAGAAATACTATGTACTGCCGATATTAAGAGAGAATATATAAGAAGTGGAATTTTGCTCATGGATGAAAAGGTTTCATGAGGAACTTTTTTAAAAATTCCCGGTTCTGAGTAATCCAAGATGGCCGGTAACAAGATCCTTATGACCAAAATTAATTTAAAATCGTGCAGCATAGACAACAGGAAGGAAAATAACTAGGCAAAGTTGTTAGGATGAATGAGTTCATCGGTTTCCATCCGATGACTGTCTGTTAAGTGAAGCTGACGAAAAGAACTTTCATATTGTCACATTTTCACGATTGCTACTAAAGGGGGACCGGAATTTTCTCCAAATTTCAAAAGTAATACTGAAATTTAAAAATGTTCTAAACAACCAAGGAGACACAAAGAGACTATCGAATATTATCCGCTACAATGGACTGGGTAAACTTTGCAAACATTAGGTTGCATGCCAGTCAGATCCTTCGGATTGGCTACGGGCGTTGTCCAAAGAAGTGTCGTCGTAAAAGAACGTTTGATTGGTGAAATTTCTTAGTTTCGTTGATTAAATTTAGCTAAATGGACCAACGAATTTTGATGCGACGACCACACTTCGCATAGCTTATCAATAGAAGGCTACTGGTTGTGAAAACAACTGAACTAATAACGGCTAAGGAAAAATTAGAAGTGCAGCTTCCAAACTCAATTTGGTCACAATTTAGTGGATGGACTGTACGGGGAAAGTCAGACAGGTTGGGCTGAAGGAAGTAAGTGAGGAAATCTGGCCCGCTAGTTGGCAACAGTCGGTGTTGCGGACGCCGCGGACTGCCTTTTGATGGCTTGACATAATAGCCAAACACAGTAATGGCCAAGTGGACTACATCCTGGTCCCTCCCTTAAGCTTGCGTTTACGCTATCCGGAAAATTTAACTGTCGCGATTGGTGATCGCACTTTTAAAATGGAAAATTGAATTCAGCGAAAACACAGGTGTTTCAGGGAAAACTGGTATTCAATAACAACCTGAACGACAGTTTCTGTGACGTCTAACCTTTGTCCGCTAAACATCTCACAGCGTATGAACTACTCCGAATGATAACGCCCAGCTGACGGCTGCTGAAACGTAGCGATGGTTTGAGACCACAAATATCAAACAAACCAGAAAACTGTCAGATTAAATTGTCGATCCCGGTGTTATAAAATGGCATGTGCGAAAACAACTGAGATTAATAAGAGGCGGTCTAGAAAATCTGACCATTGAAGAAAGATATTATACTCAGAATGGCTGGTTTTCCTTAGGGCCGAACGGTAGAATGGTTGTTTGAGTGAATTATTATACTGGGTGTTGCGCTTCCTTAGCCTCGACTAAAGTTGGTTTATATATTAGTACTTTCGAGGTCGATCGCGCAACTGCTTCAAAGATCGCCGTCTCAGTGCGTGATACAAAACATCCGTGTCATTCAACGGTCAAGAAAGAGTGTTAACTTAAAAGCAAATGGAAGGAGGGAACTTTGGGCAGTGAACTCTTGCGGTAAACTTTAGTATGGAGCTCGCACTGTTGGAAACAATCAGGAAACTTGAGGCAGAGTAGGCAAAAAAGGTCAGCCAGTGATGAAGTGGAAATCTCTGTTAACTGGCACAACTTTGAATGCATTTTGTTCTGCTCCAGCTCCTCTTAGCTCCTCTTGCGCATGCAATCGGCGAGGAATTTCTGTCGGGTACTGTAGGCTAACTATATACCGACGGACAGTTAATTGCCGAACTTTCATCAGGTTAGATTTTCTGAAAATCTAAGCACCAACTAGAGATGTCGGTAAACAGCAGTATCTCAAAACACTCGAAAAAGGCGAAGTTAAGGGAAGTAGAAAATTTCGGGTTATTTTGTTCATTCCTAAACTGTTTTAAGCTCAGACTGCACTTCGTTGCTAAAATCGATTAGTCCCAGATACATCTAATTATTCTGTCAAGTGGGATAAATACACGTAGGAAGAGGATTGTTCAAAATATTCTTGCAATGCTGCTAAATGGGAGCACCCGAGTGGTTTCAGGCTAGCATTTTATTTCACCATCTTCGAACGGTTTTACTTGCATTCTACTTGAGATATACTCACTCGCCTCGCCAATGTAGGACGCCCAGAGTTTTTCCCAGGAAAACCATTCACACTATGGTCTGCCTAAGAACGTCACTTTCATCAAACATGTTGGTTACTCTCTGCATCTAGAAACTTACGTAACAAAAACTTTGATTGCTTAAGAAGGTGAATCTGATATTGTGCGCTCAACACGTCCATTGAAGGACAAGAGTGACGAATAATATTCGATTATTATATTACTACGATGCTCTACTTCAAGGATGGGCATGAACCGGATGGGTTAGAAGGAAGCGAATAACTCCAGGATCGAATCTATCTATACAATGTATTTCTAAAGCACAGAAGTTTCAAGAACACTTCGGATTCATGTCAAACTCAATAGCATAAGTGTCAAAACTATTCGGAACTACGACGCGGCTGGCCTATTGACATCTGGTTCATAGTGGTCTGAACCGAACTGTCACTTACTAAGTGTTGCCAAAAAATATACACCTTTTACCGAATTTCAGATCTGTTTTTACAGAAAGCCCAAAAATGTCCGAGTTCTGATTTAATCCAGAAGGTGCTATGGTTGCACAAAGGCTTGTCAGCCTCAAGATGTGTCTAATTCCTGAATGATAATGACTTTGAGAATTCAGGAAACTTCAATGCTGTAAGGAAATCGAACTGCTCACACTGCCTTGTTCCGGTTGCTAAAACCGCACAGCAGAACAATTACAAACACCCTACTCATTTTAGGAAATCTTCTACTCACATTATGCGTATCAAAAAGAAAAAGCGAATAAAAATTAATGATCTGCCAAACAACTTACGATCGTTTGTGCCGGAAGAAGCTTGCAATTTGCAAAGCAATCACCCCGACTATCAAACAGATCACTCCGAACCACATAAACACACAGGTGAACTTTTTATTCAACAGCCACTGGAAATTACTGATGGGGATATCCTGGGATCGGGCACCAATCGAGTCACGTGGTATGGATAATCGCACCGCATTTGGTAGACTGTTTTGGTTTGATTCGAAACCGGCGTTTCTCTGTGTTGTATCCTTCTTACTCAGACGACATGGATGAAAAAATGGCAAATCTCCATAACCACGAATAACCGGTGGCGGATGGGGAATAAGTTGTGGCAAATAGTCAGCAAATCGTTCTCTGATTAAATCAAATCCGCTGCTAGAACGCGTTGAGTCACTGCGCATGATTATAAGCGATACAACTGAATACGGCTCTGATTGTCAAGGGTTGAATGTTCACAGATTTTACTTTTCACCGGGACAATTCACCACTGCGTAATCTGATCAGTTAGACGTTGCTCAGCAAGAATTAAGGCCTCAGCCATGTGTGCATTCACGTGTTACCTGTTTCCCAAGGATTATCGTTGTATCTCTCAAAGGAGCCTAACTCCGAGTTAGGCAACTGTGGTATGACTAGATATGCAGTCGAACTACGTAGCATATGACGGTGAGCTCAATGGGCTTCGCATGCACCCAGAGACAAATATTTTGTCTACGCTGCGTACACTATACGGCGCCAGGTCATGTTAAACTAGGTTAGGAATGTTTGGGTATCACACCGCGATTCGCATGGGCACGCACAAGTGCACATTTGCACAAACACAGGATAACCACACACAAGGAAACAGGAACACTAAAACAGGCCAACGTGCACGTAACCGAAACCGGCTATCTGTACACCGAAATCTGATTGGTTAGCACTTATTCTGGATCACCATCCCATTACCTGCGAATGCCCGATCAATAGATGTGTGTGTGCGCTCGCTTGTCCGCGTCTGTGAGTGTATCGAAAACACCCACCTGCAAGGCTCCAAAGATGATTTGAAGCACACATTTGAATGAATGGCAGTCACTTGACAAGAAAACGATAGCAATTCTAATTTAAATCTCCCATTTTCCTAACATTACCAATCAGTGCTTTTTGTTCACTGTTTTGAAGTTACGAGTTATAAAGTTGTCGTTAAGTAATCACTGTTTAGTTGTTTCATTTATCTTCCGGTGTAGATTAGTTGCAGCCGCTTAAGTTTACCTTCCGATCCAGTGGAAGAAAGCCAGAAACAAAATGATGTCATATTTTCGTGAATGCGACGCCGTTTTTCCGCATGGTCGACCAAAAAAATCAGGGTAACGGATGGTAGTTAACGCAGGTACATGATTCCTAACTGTCTGGCGGTGGAATGAGTTTAAAAGGGCAATAGATCACCAAATATTTCTCTTAAACAGAAAAGCACTTGGGAGGACCCGAAGACAGAAATGTAGAGAATACTGTCAAACTGCAATTTGTTACTAATTAGCTACATGCAACAGAAGTTATTTCGTACCAGAAAGTGAATATAAACTTGTTCCTCTGCAGTAAGTTTCACTGAAACTCTAACAAATAGCAATGCTACTACTACCAATAATACCCATGAAAAGTTGTTCCAAAAGCAACTGGTGAAATGGCTAGGAATTGTAAATAAACCAGTTTTCAATTTGCTGATCAGGTGCGGTTAGCGGCAGTGAGTGTAATAGGAAAATATGGCATTGTTCCAAATTTAGACGCATTCAGCAACCGTCCTTGTTGGAGAGCTTGCGCATCTTCCTGGAACAAGGCCAGCAAAAGTGAAAAAAGTAAACAGTCGAACCCTAGCCATTAAAAGGTAATCACACCAAAGCACAAAAAAATGATCATTTCCTTGATGCATGAAGCATAAACCGACGCGGTCAATTCCCAATCGGTATCTCCTTGGATCCCATTTGAGCAGATGAAGCAATATACGTGGATTACGAAAGTTAGTCCAACCAGTTTTAAAACTGAATGAAACCTGACAAAAGCGAATTTTCTGGATGCTAAGGCGTTCAACAGAATTAGTGGGGCAATTTCTAGGTGTGTCCTTTGGTAAGACCACGACAAAATCGCACAACTGCTTCAAGATCTGTGCAAACCGTGACTGAGAAAACACAAGTTGGCGAACAGGCTCGTTTTTAGTGATTCTTATTCATATCATAACATCACTATATATTTGGAAAAAGTTACCTGGGAGGGATTAGATTAGTCAGATAAAAATAGGGGTGGGGAAGGGATTTGTGGTGCTTCATGCATAACCTGAACACACGAGAATGTGTTGTGTGATTTGCATTAGGACGGGGGGTGGGCCAGGTGAGTTGAAGCGCAACCAGTTATTTTTGAGCGCATAGCAGAGGATTGTGAAGAGGGATGGTGACGGCTTCCAAAGGGCTCAAGAGGCGACACTCTACCAACCAAGTCTGTTGATTCCTTACCCTGTAGAGGGTCCGGAAAGCGTGCATCACATTCAGTGTGATTAGTCTGTGCTGGGTGTGAGACGACTACACTATCGAGTGGCTTAATTGTTCCCGTGTCTGGACCTGCAGAGTGGTGCTCAAGGGTGCGTTCAGGCAAATGCCTGGTCATGCAGCCGATGTACATTGTCCCACATAAACACAAAACGATACTGCAGAATCAAGAACCTAGTCTTCCAACCATAATGGCACAACGGAATGGAATTTGAGTAGGATTCAAAGCTTGGCTGCATAGAATGTCTTATAGGTAGCGCTAGTCGGTCTTCATGCTATCTCTGCTAGCATGTTACCTTTGAATGGCAGATGTATGCATGCTGGTTTTCTCTCCACCGTCGCCCTCCTAGGAACTTCCTGTTCTGTCTCCAACATATTGTCGATTAATCTATTTGGGAAACCATTTTCAGTGAATACTCTTCTGACCGTCTGCAGTTCAGCTTCAAGAATATCTTCTGTGCATATTCTTTTTGTCCTNAGGACAAAAAGAATATGCACAGAAGATATTCTTGAAGCTGAACTGCAGACGGTCAGAAGAGTATTCACTGAAAATGGTTTCCCAAATAGATTAATCGACAATATGTTGGAGTTCCTAGGAGGGCGACGGTGGAGAGAAAACCAGCATGCATACATCTGCCATTCAAAGGTAACATGCTAGCAGAGATAGCATGAAGACCGACTAGCGCTACCTATAAGACATTCTATGCAGCCAAGCTTTGAATCCTACTCAAATTCCATTCCGTTGTGCCATTATGGTTGGAAGACTAGGTTCTTGATTCTGCAGTATCGTTTTGTGTTTATGTGGGACAATGTACATCGGCTGCATGACCAGGCATTTGCCTGAACGCACCCTTGAGCACCACTCTGCAGGTCCAGACACGGGAACAATTAAGCCACTCGATAGTGTAGTCGTCTCACACCCAGCACAGACTAATCACACTGAATGTGATGCACGCTTTCCGGACCCTCTACAGGGTAAGGAATCAACAGACTTGGTTGGTAGAGTGTCGCCTCTTGAGCCCTTTGGAAGCCGTCACCATCCCTCTTCACAATCCTCTGCTGTGCGCTCAAAAATAACTGGTTGCGCTTCAACTCACCTGGCCCACCCCCCGTCCTCATGCAAATCCGAGACAACAAAACAATTAACAACACATTCCGGTGTGTAGCACCACAAATCCCTTCCCCACCCCTTTTTTATCTGACTAATCTAATCCCTCCCAGGTAACTTTTTCCAAATATATAGTGATGTTATGATATGAATAAGAATCACTAAAAACGAGCCTGTTCGGCAACTTGTTTTCTCAATGTGCTCAGTGGGAATTTTCAAGGAATTAAACCCTATTTATAAATTTGGTCTAGTTCAGGCAATCCTCAATAGAGTATGGAGGGTTTGAACCCCAGATGGGAATAACTATGGATTTCAATTAATAAAATACTAGTTTTCGTTGCGAGCATATTCCAACATTTCGTCAAATTCAAGTGAACACATTTACCCAGAAAACAATAGCTCCGACAAAGAAATGAAACATGTCGTTTATCTCCCATTAAAGGGAAATGGTGTGCACTGTCCAGTGAACCAATGGTCTCGGTCATCCGTTACACAAAATAATTGCGCATCTGACCCGATGGTTATTCATTGAAACAGGACAACGTTCACAATACCAGCGAGACAGATGTTTGCAACATGTTCCAAATGGATTTCATGGTTTCCTGTCACAAATGGAGTCTACGCAAACCAAGACAAACAAAGTTTGAAAAGTAAGGTCTAATGGTCGGTTCTCGCTTCTCATTTTTGAAAGTGTAATATCCCGTTGACCGAAACAGTAATTTCGGATCATATAAATAGCGAAGAACCACCAGGTTTACTCTGGCCATTAACAGACACCGATGAAGATCTTAATTGCATTAACAGAACGAACCACTGGTGAATTTGTCGGTCAACTGACAGTATAACACAATTCCTCCTGCCGCAATCAACCTTTCATTTATTGTTTTCGGATTGCATTAATAAGTGCAAAAGGTGAGTCAAGGAGCAACAAGAGGCAAGCTATACTCTAGTGAGATCCACCAAGACATGAGGTTTTCAACAGTAAACCACAGATTGCTTATTTCGACGTCCTCTAGGGACGGAAGTGTTTCAGGTTTCAATTTCCTGTAGGCCGTGGTCTACCTGCATCCCGTGACGCCTAAGTTAGTTGCCAGTACCGTTACTGTGTTAGGCAGACGTCTAAAAATACCCTGATTGCCCTGATAGTTCAAAAGAAATTAAGTCTACTATTTATGCACACATGTGGACTACCAAACACTTGCCAACTAGCGAGAAAGTTTTATACAGAATGCTTCCAATCAGATATTTGCCCTGGTATTTTTGTGAGGGACTTCTCTGAGCAAAAATGTAGCATTTCAGTCAAACGCACTGACAAAAAGCGCCTAAATAAACAAAATAAGCCACGGTAACTGGTACCGGTCTGTGGAAGCAAAAGGAAACTAGGCCATCAATCAAAGTTAGGAAGTAATTCTTCCCTAACCTGCCTTCATTGGTCAGTATACACTCCAGGTAGGGCGCAGAAGAAATTTTCAAAGGTTCATGCTAATAGAAGTGCCCACGTGTTCGGAAAAGATGGATGAATAGGACAGAAAATCAAATTAAGCTACGTGCAAGACACGGAAGGGATCTGGCAACATGTTACGGGAAAATTCTGTGTACAGTTTATTTCGACCACTAGAAGAAGGGATGAAACAATAATCCAAAATTTAAGAAGCAGGACAATCAACAAAGATGCCCAACCTCAACGCCGCATACACAATTTGCCATCTCACCTGAAATTGCGGGAACGCATATATAGACAGAACGAGTCGGCACCTCGGTCAATGGATGGAAGAGCATGTGGCCAAGTGGTTAGCGAAACAAATTACTCAGCCTTCTCCCAAAAAGAAGCAATCACGAGGAGCCCGACCTCGTCAATCGCGAAACATCCCATGGCCTTCAGTCACCAAGTTGATCCCGGTCAAGCATTCCAAATGATTCTGAGGAACCATTCTATGAAACTCTATCGACCAACAGACTAAAGCCACCACTGTGCGCAAAACTGTTGACTCACAATATACGTCTGCCTCGGCGTTAGCCAATCGGCTTTCGCAAACATTTTCCTGATTTTAAATAGGGTTGGAGATGGTTCAAGGAAAAGTATCGGTTTGCGGTCACATCAGTTCACAACTCTTAGAATTTGTCTGTGTGTATGTGTTATTGATCAATTTATCACACGATTAGGTTGTGAACCACTTGTTGGATAATGACAAGTGGGCCAGGGAAGTATAAGAGTCTGGACACCGAAGCGGAAATCACCCAACTGAGACTGTCAAGGTCAATCAGTGGAACATTCTTTGCTGCACAGTCAAAAGCTGTATTCACATCCAAACCGATCATGTGTTTCCAACTAAAGGACAGACTGCCAGATTCTGCAGCCTCATTCATTTGCCTGTGGCCGCACCACCAGGCGTTTGTCCGATCGCGTTCGTGAACACCACCTGGCTTGGTTGAGCACAGGCAATCACTAGCGCGGTGTGTTCACACCTTGTCGAGTCAAATCACTCAGTGAACGTGACAAGTACTTTTCGCACCATATATAAAGTTAGGAGCAGACAGTCAAGAGCTGTCAAGTGTCGCATCTTGAACACAGCCGAAGCCGCATCTATCCGTTTGTATGACCCCCTCTATGGGCTCAGAAACAATTTGTCCAGACTCTTAAACTTACCTGGCCCACTTGTCATTATCCAACAAGTGGTTCACAACCTAATCGTGTGATAAATTGATCAATTACACATACACAAAGACGCATTCTTAGAGATGTGAACTGATGTGACTGCAAACCGATAATTTTCCTGAGTTTGTCGATGTTGTTTGTTCTTCATTGTGTTGCTCTTCGTCACAGTCTGACACGAATTACGCGCGCCATTGAAAAGATTAAAAGTGCATGCATCTCGCGATTTCTGCCTTCGCCCCGTTCTAAGCGAAATTACCAAGGATTCGAACTGTTTCAAACCTGAAATAACTTTAACTATTGATTTCAAATGGTTAACAATTTCAAAAGTTATTTTGATTTTCAGTCGCCACTACAACTGTATTGATGCACTATGGCCGAGAAAGTGAAAGAAATACACATGCACAACAAATGTCATAGTTAATTTGTTCACTCAAACTGAGTGACATCTATCCTTCAATATTGACATTCAGAAACGAACAAAAAATGACATCCACGATGGTTTAGGCAAACCGGGAAAAATGTCTGTTTTGCCCGTTGCTTACTGCCTTTCATATGCTTAGTGGTTGCTATGGCAAAGTAGCATCGACTTGAACCTGGACTAGGACAAAACTTCTCGCCGAATAGTTGGCGAAAAATATTTTTTTCCATTAGCCGAACATCAGGTTTTCTAACAATTTTTGTTGATTTATCAAACGCAGCGACTCTTTATTTGACAAACAATTCACCTTATTGGAATTCTTGGATAAAGGATGCCAAACAAATCACATGAGATATAATACTTCAGGCTGAATAAAGGACAGTGGCAATGTTGAACGTTTTCTGATCACAGTACCAAAAATATATAGCACTCACCGGGCTTTTTCATCTGATTCCATGACTGAAAATCATCGTTGTTTTTTTGATAATGTGAACTCTTGTCACTTTCTAAAGTTGTTACTCAGTTAATTGCGTTCTGAAGAACCTAGCTGCCAAGTGACGAACAAAAATGCCTCTTGCGCATTGATGTCATTTCGATTGTTAATGCTTGCTTTCTAAACGCCAACCTCACAAAACTTTATTGCTGTCAAAATGAGCTACAGAACATTAATATTCAAAATCGCTGAAGATACCTACGCTATTTTTAATAAACACCCATTCATGTCTAACATTCATTAACATACCTACTGTAGATGAGGGACAAATTTCGGATTCTATAAGTAACTGAATTCCAGGCATGGATCAGTTCCGGTTGCTGTTGTCGGCATAATCTTATCTTGTCTTCATCTTTTACTTCTTTTGCCAACGTAATTACTGGGAAGCACCGAAAACAGAGGGTTGCCAAGTGCGGGAGTTGACTGGCGGTGAGAGGACCCGAACCCGCGACCTAAGAGTCCAAGCGCCACGACTATATCCGCTCCACTTCCGCCGGCCCTCAGGGTTTCCTATTTTAAATAGTCGTGGAACAGAATGTGCATAAGTGAAAAGAATTAAATGAGGAGATACTTAAACTGTAAATAAATAAAACCACAATATTACCGATTTCATTTATAATCCAGAAATGCCTTTTAATAAAATTCATCTGATCGGTCAGAGTAGGTGCGGTAAAGGTAAACTGATGTGGTACACTTGTTTATTTATAAGGTGCAACCAGACTGCGCTGTACGGAAAAACGTTCGGTAATTCTTTGAATCCAAAGGGGTCTGATTCTAGAACAACTTTTACCAGTAGGATATTAACGGCTCACAATGGCTTCTCATAACGGCACAATTCAAGGTTTGGATTATAAAATAGGTTCTCCAGTAGCTTAGTCAATCCTTTCCGTCGCTTAGCAGCCCCTGGTTGTCCTTTGCTGTCCTTTGGCTTCGTTTTGGTAGACTCGGTCTGTGGGTTATCAAATATTACCTGCGCTAGAATAAACATACATTCATTAGTTGTATACGCAGATACTGATCAAATTCACATTAGGCTGTCAACCAGAGTGACTGGGTTACCCAGTTCATCCTTCGGGTTTCCGTTCCCGGTAACCGACGCTCAATAACGTGCTTATAAGACACTGTGGCTGAGTTCCTAAAAATGGACTGAATCTACCAAAGGAAATTAGGGGGAGAGTAAGTGAGGGAAAAAGCTTCACTTGACATCGCGAAACGCAACGCTACAAAGATGAAAATTGCAAAATTTCCCTATCCTGACAGGATTCAAAAGAATGTATGAATGCCATCGACTTTCAGTATTCGTATTCTGTACCCGGGACAGTCTTCAGACATGCGAACTAAAGACACTATATTTTACCCACCGACCGTTCTGCTGAGCGATGCTGAAAAATGACAATTTTGCCAAATGAATAACGTCCATGGTTTACTACAGTTTGCTATGATCTTATCCATCGTCTTTTCCTGGATTAGCTTTGAAATTCATCATCCTTTTTCTGCGAATTATACCTATAATCAGACCCGGTTTTTAAAGGCCGAAACCCTTTTTCGAATATATCCATGCATTCAGTTTAGTTGCTTTATTTCCATGAAGGGCCAGACAAGATCTTGTCTTTGTACATGCCGACTTTCCTATCTGTTACGCTTATTTATTCCACATGATCTAAATTTGCTTGGTGCTGTACGAACCTCAGAAAATTACATTCGCATAACGATACTGACTTCAGTTGGTCGCATGGAAGCCATTATCCACCTAGATGTAATGGGTTCTTGGAAGGAACAATCTACGCTAGCCAAAACGGTAAGTGTTGAACAACTTTCTTGTGGTGCTGTGTTGCAGAAAACTGAACATTTGCGCATAGTAGCTGATGCCGTCCTATCCAAAAATAGCCACCGGGACCATAAACAACGAAAAACCAGCCGTGCTCAACTGATTTATCACCAGCCTAATGGTTTCAAATGCCTTTTCGGCAAATCTGGCGGTATGATGCAAACAGAAGCAATTTTTAGACACAGAGTTTGCCTATAATCATCTAATTTCCTCCGTTGGTTTACGAACACGCTCGCATGAAACAGTGTATCATCAGTCCAGTCTTTGACTTTCTAATTCCGTTTGTGTTTCATTTGTATGCAGTGCAATCTTGCACGCATCTGACAATCATTTGCATTTGTAAATTAATCGGTTGTAAAACTTCTCTGCGCTGCCTGATCGAAGGTTTTGGCAGTGATACCCGTTTCGTGTTGCATCCACGCACGATTAAATGGTGAGACGTAAAATGCCGTCTTAAATGTCACGTTTTTTCAGTTTCTAAGGGGCAGAAGCACTTTCTTTGACAAAATTCCATGCTTTGACAGGAAAATATCATATTGCACAGGTCACAATCACTGTCTGAATGCTGTTTGTTGAATCACAAATTGTTCATTTACTGCGAAATGCTATTGACACGATTCACGGTAGATTCGCAAAACCCCGAAACGCATCAACGTTTCCTGTGGAAAAATAAACCACGCCGCTGGGTCATTCCTCATCAGGGATACTTCATGATTTGCTGCTCGTGAGGCATAAATATCATTTCTTGTGCCGTTTGTAAAAATACTTGTCGCAGTATCCCTCTCCGGTTCTCTCTAATATAATCTGAAACAGAAATGTGCACTGCCTTGTTCATCTTGTCAGAATCAGCTCTGGATCTCTGTATTTCTCTGTGTTAGAAGAGCACCGATCTCAAGTAGTTCTTTGGCAACACTGGGAGTAAATGAAGTGGAAACACCGTGATGTATGAATCGGCTGTTTACTAGATATGTAAATCCACCGACCCAATTTCTCCAAAGGCGAAAATATCTCCCGCAAATTACGAATTTCTCATGGCGACCACAAAACCCGGAAAAAATGCCCCAATTCTAGTGAGTCAATCCTGTAATACATAATAAGTCTCTACTACACTGAAGTTTGCGCAAATCCAGCCATCCTTCCGAAAGCAATTCATAATTAAGTCGATCGATTGATAGGTCTATCAATGATTCTTCCCGAACGTGCACTGTTTCCGTTGTCCCAAGCTTCGGATAATGCGCGTTATCTCCAATAATCCTAAAAGTGCCAGTACAACCTGAGACCTAAAACCAAGACCAGCTGTTGCTTACACTGACTGACTGGCATGAGTTTGTGTGCATTTTCATGGTGGAGAGAGAGAACGAGAAATGACTGTCAAAAGATAATTGTTATAAGGTGACCAACGCAAGGCTGCCGCTCTATGCTCGTCATAACAACTAATACCACTCCCACAAGTGGATGGGGCGGACCAACACTTCTGGTGCATAGAGGACAAAGGTCAGTGCCAACAGTCGCCGTGACTACAATGTGCACCCACCCCCGGGTGGATTTGGAGGCCCATGTCTGGCTGAAGTACATGCGATAACCGTCGTCTACTAGGTGTACAAGTACAGCACGTGAAATTAAATTGGACCTACGGTCAACAGGCCAATTTGGGTAAGTTACCTCAGTCGGTGAGATGACTAACGATCCGTTCGATTGGTGTAGAGTGCACCTCGGCCACATCTGCAGGCATGGATTGAGGTGGATGCACTCGGCATCCTGAATTTGTCCTTGTTCCTTATTAACCCCATAGATGAATCCTTGTATGAGCATCGCAATTTTTTGGTGTAGATGGTTATGTTTGCAGCTGCTTTGACGCTCCTCAGCGGTACTACCGACGCGGAATCATATTTCGAAGGAAATCCAATGAACATGTTTTATTTCGGTCGTCATAACTACTGGCTTGTTTTTGGATCATCCATAATGTTCCGGATAAATCCGTCCGGATAATCATTACTTCTGAAGACAGTAACAATGAAATAAAGCTCCATCCATAGAAGTTCTCATGAACAAATCTTCCCGACACTTGAAATTCACTGTTTGATTAAAATAGCTCTCTCGTCTTATCGAGACGAAGCGATGGAAACGAACAAACTAAACGATCCATGTTTTCATTCTGTAGACGGAAGGTCTAAAGAACCATCGTCTTTTCTGGTCAATCACTCTAATCTTGAACTTCTACCTGGAGCATAAGTTCCAGAGTTAGACAGAAGTGCAATTTTCGTTGAGGTTTTGTAGCACAGCTTACCCCAAGAGCTTCCAGGCACTTTTGCATTCTCTGAAGGGAGACAAAAATAAGCGCTTCATCATGTAAGAAGTTTATCGCCAATCATTCCAATTTTCTCAGTTTTTATCCTCTTAGGTATGTCAGCAAGCTGTGGATAACTTAGGGCCCTATCTATCTTCCGAAACCTCACTACCTGCTAAGTCGACGAAGACTACTGTGTTTTTGTTCCTTCAAACCCAGAAAATGATTTCTAATAAATTAGTCATCCATGTGAACGACAATTACCTCGGTTTGCTTTCTCCACGCAATCTAAACGACATTTCGAGTAACGACACAAGCTTCCTTCATAAATTTCATGAGTCACATTAAAAAATTAAAAAATCAAGAATCGGGATGGTTCTGATTTGTCGTGTGTCCACTGCATTTCAAATTACAGATTGTATGTACTGAACCCACATTTTCTGGTCCCTTAGTTTCAGAACTTCGGAGGCAAATTGAATCTTCGGCCCATTTGTTAATGTGATTTAGCATCGATACACGAAATTTCACCATACTGAGTTTCATTACCTTGATAGTTAGAAATGATCGGTGTTTCAGATCGCATCTCGGACACCGTGATTACCGTCAGTTGTTCTGGATTCCATCACTATCATTGTCTTATTTCTCTCAATAAAGATCTATTACGAATGGAGCATAATTGATCCACTCCGCTATCAGATCTTTGGAATTATCATTTCACTTCAATCAAATCGAGCGGCGTGTTTTGTTAGTTGAAAATACGCTTTCATATAAGATAACTTATCGAATTCCAAGTAGTTCCATATCAGTACAAACACACGTAGACGCATACAAAGAAGCATAGTCAGATGATAGTTACCAAACAACTTCTGAACGCACTGGATTAGTAAGAGTAAGTTAGAACGGACCCATTTTTAAGTCTGTTTACCCATGGCGACCAAATGAGTTCGATGCCGCACGGATCCTGACAAGAGCTGCAAAGTCTTACAGTTTCAAACTTGACGGTAGATTGATCCATACTGGATCGCTTTAGCTCCACTTAGTATTCTATCTATCTGAGCTACCAAACCAGATACTCTGCTTTGTTTTATTTCTATTCGTTAGATTAATCCAGTTTGCATCTCTGACATAATAGAAAATGAGATTTTGTACCATTAGGAAGTTAATCTCTAAAACTGCAGGGTCACATTTAGAGTAAGTTCCGGTACGTTTTTTCAGAAAATTACAGAAACACTATCAACAAAAGGGGGTATCAGGAGGAACAAAAGAGCCCCTAACTCCGCATCACATTTTATTTTACGCATGAACTATCTCGAATAAGAACTCGCTAAAAAAGCTTAAGCTGTCGAAACTAAACCAATGAAGCAACAGCGTTGCTTGTCGTGCGCGAGGTTTACATTAGGGTTCTGTGACATAAACTCAACGATCTTCCAATACCTATTAACTTCGGCTTTGTCTTTTTCACTCTCAGGTGAACCAGCGTGCCAATCGGTAAAGAGATAAACGCCCAGAACAAATTTCCGGTCGAATTCATCGCCACGATCGACTGCAGACGAGCACGGTGCTGACCTAAACGAACAATTTCGACATCCGTAATCCGAACGGAACTCGTTTGTGATGCTCTTCACGCAAGCCTCGGTAAATGTGGAACTTATCATGACAAGTAATGCGGAAGAAAATGCTGCTTTAAAAATGTCTTGATTGATCCTGTCAGTTTTGCCGATCACGGCAAATGAAGTGACGGAGGCCGCGGAATCTCGTCCCACAACTTTCATCTTAACTGCAACCCGTATAGTGAGCACGTGGATATTTACACCACAGTTCACGTGTCCTGTGTGGAAATCAGCTAGTAAAAATACAACTCACTTAATTAAGAGATGGACTTGTTATTGTCAGCAGTAAAGATGCTATTATCAGTACAGTTTTTAGTAGCGTCGTGATACCGAGGGTTAATTGTTGCAAGAAAGCAGGTAATCAAGCATGGTCATATGTTGAAAGAAACTGATTTACTAAAAGATGCCATCCAGATTGCAACGCCTGTTGTCAGACTTTTACTTACTAAATATGAAGCCGGATTTTCTGGACAATTGGAAATGTTGAAATACCTGAAATATTGACCAGTTCTTGTAGGAAGTCTATGGAAAAACGAATTCGAATTTTTTAATGGTGTTAAATGCCAGTCTGTTTTTCCAGCTCGTGTTGCCGTATTTCGAGGCCCTGTATAGCCCGATTTTTCCGTTACTAGCCTAGACGACAAATTAGGTGGGGTGATCATTACGGTTAATGACAAGACCAAGCGTGTAACTTCTAATCTGCCAAAATCAGTAAGTCGCGGGTTCTGGCTTACGAAACACAGATGTCAGATCAGCTGTTCAAGTCCAGTCCCATAGATCATTGTGCCAAGTATATGATCCGAAATTCTATACCTCTTAGTCCAGATTTCTCTGCGGTGACCCAAAGGTAGCCTAGTAAAACTATGGGGTTCTCGGCATTTAGAGACTTCGAACTAATCATCTGCATATGGCGTAAGTACTAGACCAGGAATTATGTCATTAATCACACAGAAACGAGAGAGCTAATCTTGAAATCAAGTAAGACAGTGAACCCCTTTGCTTTTCCATAGATGGCCTTCGGGTTTTTTCATCATTTCACATATACGAGACATAACGCAAAAAGGTAGCAAGTAAAGCAACATCTCTGCCAGTGAAGTCTTTTCCCAACCATCACATCTGACTTCCCTACCAAGCCCGCCGCCTTTTAACTCCCAACCCAGAGGAGATAAAGACCCGACCGACGTCAGTCCGAGAGTTGCTATTATTTTACTCTTCTCTTTGATGTCACAGCCTAGGGAAAGCACCGTACACAAGACATAGTTGAAGCTCAAAAGTCATTAATTTAGTTGTCTTAGTCATTTATTCTCGCAGCTCTATTTCTTGCATGATTTCATCAACTTTGATGATTCACGTTTGACATATATCAGTTCGTCAGTAAAATTTGTATTTGTCAGGACGTACTGCTTCCTTTGGTTTTGATTTTCCTTGTTTTCCTACCCCCTTCCCTCCCCTGTTCCATATGAAAGAGAAGAAAATCGAAGTTGCCTAAAAACCCAATTTGCCGCATAACAACTCTGGGATGGGATCTCGTAAATCAAAGCAGAACAGTCTTTTGATGGTCCCTTTTACTCTGTGCCACGGGGAAATTGCATGTGGAATCGGGTTTATTCGTATCGATTGACTGAAACAAGTCGATAAAGTCGGAATTGCCAAGCGTTGGAATGACCAATCCAATTTTTCTTTGGCTAATGCACACTCGACGGAATATTGTTCCCCTATCGCATATACGTCACTTCCTATGTGCACAGGGTCGCGTATGCACACATACCCAGCTGTGGTCAGAAATTCGACGCGAAATGTGTTGACTACAATTTCGACATTAGACGACGACCCCCTCTTTCTGGCAACGTATATGCCCTTCGGCAATGTACACCACTCCATAGTAAAACGTCACACTCCACTTTGCCAGCACGTAAAATACCCCACACAACAGGCCCTTACCACAGCATGCGCAAAGCCCAAAAGCTTGTGTGCTTGGCTTGAAACAACAAAGTCTCAGTCCGAGTAAGTCATTCTTGGGCTTGCCGCCACACATGGCGGCTCAAGCAGTGAATGGTGATAGATGGAACGATAAGTAGAAGATGCCGGTTCGTCAGTTCACAATGTTGACTGGACGTGCCCCAGGTAGGGCACCTGTGCAAACAAACACCCGGGGGAGAAATTGGTGAATGTTTTTGAACAATGACGACAGCTTTGCCTGTGGGTGGTTCTACAGTTATCATACCGACCTCAATTGCTCCTCTCGTCTGTCGACCGTGAGGGATTGTTTCAAGCACAGCGTTTTCTGATGCCCCTGGAAGCAAACGGTGTGATGAATAGGATGCTGAAGTAAACAGTACTGGGGTTCCACGTCCTTCCGCTTTCGCTGGGATTGCCTTCATTATCAAACATTATCAAACAAGAAGCGAAGTAAATTTCGCTGCAACAAAATGGCACAGAACATGCCCAAACAGACTCATGGTTCGGCTGATGCATAATCGTAACTGAGTACAAACTACTCTGACTCGTGTAGCTCCGCCTGGGACCTAAACTACACGTTACGGATCATGACCATGGGAATGATGCGGCAGTGTACTGCATGGCAAACTTCTCAACTTCAAAAGCATCTCAATCTGGCTGAAGAAACAGGTCAAAAATGAAACTGCCAACTTGGAAGAGGATCAGAAATGCAACTAGACGAAATATTTTCAGTCAATGGAACTCGTCCCTTGGGTAGGGTTTGTCAAATCCTTCTAAAGAAGACTCATGGAGATTGCCGAAAAGCTAACAAAGTAAAGTAACTGAACAAATGATGGTCGGAAGAAACAAGGACAGCTTGCCTACCACCGAACTGCCTCCATCTACGGATTGGCAAAGATAAGCGAGGCAATCGTAAATCGCACTTGAAAATGTTAGCTGACCACCGTGAATTGGTGCTATTTGTGACGCCTGATTAGTCGAAGAATTTTGCTCTGGGACGATGCTGGTGAAAGAATGCCCGCTGAGAGCAAGTGAAACAAGAAAGGGATAAAGTGCACGCACGATGTTTAGATTTATTAAGGTGAAGGTCGGACTGAGAAGAAAATTTATTTTATGTAACTTATCAAATAATACCGACTGACTGAATTGTGGCCGGATTAATACATCCACCATATGCTTATGAAGTTCTACAGGTCGTGCATTGGAAAAATCACTAGGGTAAACGATGGAAATTGTGGAAAAACAGCACCTTGAACAATATAAGATTGGCCAATAAGGGAATTTAAAATCGGTGACTAAAATCAGTTTGCAAACTTTTATTGGAAGAGTAATCTTTCACCCATGAATGGAGAGAGCCATGAGACTCAAGCACTCACGGAGGACCCAGTCAAAGACAAATTCGGCGGATGGACGACGCACGGCCGTTTTAGCTTTTGAGAACGACATGTTCGAAATTGCTTTATAATTCAAGCGGTTATATTACAAAATAGGAGATATCCTGACTGGTGGAAAATAGTCCATCCAGCGACATTCGAAGAATTTATGAACTTCAAGACCGTACGTTGCCATGTTTTTAATTGGATGGGAGTCCGCGCAAACCAGCGCAAACTTGTACCGGACTGTACCAAGTGATTAACACGCAGACTCACCACAATGTCATACTAATACTTTTTTCTTTTTTATATTATACCATGTGAAACTAGGTGAACAGACTTTGTCTCGGAGAATGCTGGCAAAGCGTATCGTTTTATTCTCATGAACGACGTTGCCACTCCGTGATTTTTCGACTGTATGACGAAACCGATGTACATGTTGCACTTTGAAGATCGGACGATTCACAGTGTGCGGAATGACCTGTCAGCTGGCCTGATGAAAGCTGCTGCGAAACTTTTGCAATTCAGTTGCTTTCAAGTGACAATCTGGAAAGCCTGTCATTCCGCCAGTTTTTGCCTTTCAATTCTGAACCTAAAATAGCCGGAATACTTACTGCGACAGCTGAGAAAGTTTTCGTTGCCTATGCTCTGTTGATGGCAAATGTGCGGTCCACATATCGTGATTAAATTATCAGTACTCTAGTGTATAAAGAGATACGAAATCAAAGCTGACAGCTGTCTTACCACATACTGGTTGGGCGTCCATCATTCCATGAAGCAGTCGAAGGAGTTATGCTGATTGGGACATCCGTGCCTGCCTATAGGTGTACGAATAAGCGATTTGTTTCCGAAAGAAACCTGCTCCAACATCTCTGAAAATGGGCTTCGATCATCTCGACGGTACTGCATACCCAGCACATGAGGATTCTGCTTTATATAGAATATTACTCATAAGTTCCATAGACTATCTCAGTTCCGCACCCGCGTATCAACGAGAATAGCCATGGGCCTAGTTAGGAGGTCATACAGTCGACGAAGAATCCAACATGACGAAAATATGAGCCATATTTTCAAGTGCTTGGCAAACTCCACCCAATAGATTAGCGCAATATTACAGTCCGTTGACTTTCACTAATACATAAATACATACACACGCAAACACAAATCCTACCAGGTTCCTTCCGTTAGCTTCAGCTAAATCATATAAATCGCTTCATTTTTAAAATCAACGCATATTTAGAAGACAGAAAGAAACGGAATGGTGCGCTGTTTTATACTGGAGATACTAGGGTTGAAAAAGTCAGTTGGTTTCAATTTTCCAATGGTTGTGCTACTTTCTAAACAACGCTGGCAGTGGCATGTTTGCGTCGAGATTTGTACCGATTCGTGGCACTGCATACCACAGATCACCGAACGAACTCAGAAAAATCCATTAACTTTCCTGAACCTGGTATGTTAAAAATAGTGCATGTGTACGAAACATTCGTAGGTGCCGCTTACGCCTGTTCGCTTGGACAAAGCAATTATGGGAGCTACTACAGTGTAATCTAATGGATTTGCATTTCACATAGCTTTGACATTGGACAAACGACATCACATGACTCAAAGAGGTACACAGTACTACGAAAGTACTTGATTACTTGCATATACAGTATGTGTGTTGCAAAAACTGTAGCTTTTTATGCAAACCCGCGACGATAATCGTCTTTCACCTAAAGCCCTGTGAGACCCGAACTACCGGTTTACATTGCTTGCACTCCGAAAATGGTCTGAAGAGACTGTAAGTAATCTGAGACCAAAAGAATTTCCGTTTGAAACGCGCTAGTTAGAAAAAAACCATGGAGAACCATTAGAAGCAAGGTTTGGGATTGAAACAGGGCTGAATGTGCATCATTTCATTCTACGTACCTGCTCTGAGAATGCCAGATCTAACATCTATTCAATTGGCCGGAAAGCGGTAAAATTACGAACAGTTGTTGGATACAGGAAAAAACGAAATTTATGGCACTGTGCACCCGAAAAAGGAAACACTGTCAACAAATTAGAACCAGGGCTAGCAGAAATGAGAGTCAGAAAATCGTTTTTGTTCTACGAACATTCTCGAACTATTTATTTTGTCTGGAAACAAAATGGATCAGGCGAAATAAGAAATGAAATTTCACATTTAAAATCCTGGGGGAAGTGAAAACCTCTAAAATCTTTGGGATACCCATATCTGTTCGGTGAAATGGTCTTTGAGTATAAAAAACTGCGAAAACAATGTAGAATGGAGATGTATTCAGCATGCATGCATGTACACAGACAAATACGCAGAATGGTAGGAACAACTGTGATCTCTAAAAATCGACTGCAACTTCGAAAAGCTGCCTCAGGTACAACCGTCACGAACTCCACTAGGGGGTAAGATTCCTATACTTTCGTAATGCAGATTCGTTTTGATATTCTGTTCAGTGGACGAAATCAGGGACGGACTGCTAAACAAACAGAAATATGTTGACCTGATCAGGAAGTTTTCCCTTTGGTTGCCAAATCGGAAAGAAATGATTACTCGTGAACCACTTGCCACTTCAGTCGGCAAATCGATATCTCCCGGTCCTATCAGTTCAAACCAATCAGACAACAGTGGCGAGTATAAATCAATAAGAAATCGTTTATGTCGGACTTCTAAGGTTAATTCTGGCTGACTGAGTGATTAGTCTGTTTATATAATTGGTCCAACACAAACAACTAGTTTTTCCAAGCGACTTTCTCTCTATTATTCAGTGTGATTTGGTCGGAAATAAGGTGACACCTAACCAGAGTATTTTATGCGACTAAGCGAGAACCCTGTTCCCTTTAAGGCGATATAAAACTGACAAGCTTTCATCAGAAGATAGAATATTAGCATCGGTCACCCGAGTCAGCAATTCTACTTTCTTGGAGTCTGGTAGCCTCGTGGTCGTTGTTAGAGGAACGAAAACGGTTACCACAGTAACGTACTTAGAATTTTAGACCAAAGGTGGGCAGTCCGCATATTTACTCCAACTGCACTTGAAGGCGAATGTACTTATTGTATTAATTCTAGATTAAGTTAAGCAAAATCACGGCAACTGAACACTACTAAGACAGATTCAAACCAAACATCTGTGAGACAATCCTAATACTAGCTAAATCATCAATGGTACATTTATTTAGAATTTTATTTGTAGTTTGTTATCTCAGCATAATTTTTATGAACTCAGTTTTGAACTGACTCAAATTCAGTAAGCAGAGGAATTCAAATCCTGGTTTCGCATAACAAACCAAACGAACGGATGTGAGGATTTTCGGGAAATCGGAAGCCGTAACATAGTCGCCCATCGTCTGCTTCTCGAAATGAGTGGGAACAGAAACAATAAATAAAATGGCTAATTTAGAAAGGTGTGGGCAGAAAGAATAAATGAATCAGTTATTTCCCCGGATTAGCTGCTAGGATGATTTAATTAATTCACTTTAATTATCAGTTTACGGTATTCCCAATCCATGTGTAGCACTGTCTATTGCTGTTCGAAGAATCTGTAATGGCTGAATTAGTTTTTGTTGAAAATAAAATTTGGCCCTAGATATGCGAATAATAATCGATTCGGCAAATGACAAAGCCACAAGCCTAATTATTCGGACTGCTTGTTCTGAGACTTTGTCAATGTCGGCCAAGTAACTTGTTCCTACCACATGTGCAACAACTGATTTTGAGGTTTTTCTATCCACTCTTCTATCTGAGCTGCGGTGGTTGTCGTTATTCAACGCTTTCTTATCCGACCAATGTAGGTGGAACTGTAAACAAACTCGAATTACTTAGCTTGTTTCGGCATCGGACATTCGGAGACGTACTGAAAAGAATTCCCATCCGGCCAACATTGTGCTACTCGGAATTCTGCTGACTTCAACTACTGTGGAATCCTCTTTAGGAGGGACAGCGACTGTGAACGGCTTCTTGTTTATCTATGGCTCAATGATTTCAGTTTATTTTCTCTTGATAAACTTCTCGGGATGGTCAGCGTTTAACGGTAGTCCACATACGTGTCACAGAGTCGCTTCCTTGATAACTAGGGTGCAAATTTACCGCACTGGATACAGAAGACAGCTAACCAAGCTGCATCCGTAACAATCAAGGCGACCGTGAAAATGGTCAGTTCACGTTGTCATATGTTGCACCCTTCTTCCGATGGAGCCAACAAAAAGCCTATTGGCTGGGGCACCAGATACACTGGGAATGATGTAATTGACAAATTGAGTGCGCAGCCTTGATAAGGGACGATGACGGAGAATTACTGAATTTTTCTAGAAAAACGTATACAATCATAACCACTCATTTTTGGAGTCTAAATAAGTTATTTTCGCTTGGGCAGTTGGTGTTTTGTCACTCAGATTCATTTTACGTTGAAGACTGCAGTTTCTGTCATTCGGTAGCTGCTGATATTCCTTTAGATGACTCTGGTTTTGGTTAATTCATTCAACTCTAGGGATCCATGCGGTAAAGAGTACATCACCTGCGGATTTTCGAGCCTGGTTACGTACCTTGTACACCAAGCAGTGAATTTATCGCGATACAACATGTGTACTGCACCCTGGGTGTTTGCTGCTGAAATACACCCGGAGGCTATTAAATTACGGGAAACCTGAATTTCATCATTAGAATGTGTCAGTGGTGAATCACTCACTGCTTACCATTAAATGCGTTCGTATTTTCACTAGACCATTAGGCCCCGTCCTAAGATTTCCAACTGAGGCCATGACTGTTCTTATTGCTTTTCCGGTGGGGGTCACAGCTAAATTAGGGTCTCATAATTGAAAAGTGATCGACAGCGAAAAGGTTCGAGCCTCCAATGGACACTTGGAAATACCACAAAACCGATCAGTAAACTGTCAGTCGTTGAGTAGAGTTAGCTTGTGATTTTGAAAATCTATCGGTTCGGTCTAAGATTCATAAGCTATTGCTTGTGCATAGCACAACGCATTGACTCAATGGCCCCCATAAGAAGAGATCACATTCATGTGCACTTAAGAACTATATGAAAATGAATTAAGTCAGCCAAATCGATGCACCTCTACGTGTGAAATCTACCGTTTTGTGATTTAATAACTACCACGTGAAAACAAAATATTCGCCTTTCCCAAATGCTCTGGACATTCTTGTCTACACAACTGGGCTAGGTATTCCAAATTGTCATTGACTCAAAAGGCTCGCTTTTGTCCCAAATCAAAACGAAAACAACAGTAGCCATAAGGGTAATAATACTAATAATCACAGTATGGTCGATTTAAACGCATTTTGGGTTCATGTTCTATTATTCTGTTGATACAAGCCACTGGGATGAATATGTGGCCCCAAAATTGGTTTTACAGTTTGTACGTCTATGTGTACTCGTGAAAGGTACCACTCACATCGGAAACTTGGATAGCAAAACAGGGCTTCTGCTGAGTTTGTTTTTTTGTTGACACCAATATTATTATCAGTATTATTATCATTATTATAATTGTTTCTACCACCGCTGTGACCAAATTATTGAACTTGTCGTTTAGTAAAAACATCATTTGCCCACCAGTTCGAACGAAGTGGGTCTACTTTTCTGGTTCCATGCGAGCAAATTGTTGACAAATGAACACGTAATGAAGAAAAGAAGTCATATTTCCTCGGATGAGTCAAAGTACGCGCCAAACTGACATGGAAGAGAGAAACAAGGAACACCGCCTATTGAAGTACCCAGAATCTCTATCTATAGATCACAAATCCCACAGTTCGTTTGTTGCGAATAACGCTAACCATCTTGATTAATTTCCGTTGTACCACAATAGTTAGATATTTCTGTTAAGATGGAATCGGGAAAGAAACATGAATAACGAAACAGATTCAATACATAACCCTGTTGTTTTGTCCTCTAGTGCTGCGTCATTCGATAGCTATTGTAGGTCATGACAAAGGAACTATTAATAGTGAGATTACTCTTAACAATACCAGCAATATCATCATTACCAACGGATGTACTTGCAGTAGTCAAACTCTCATTCGCGACTAAGGTAAATATAATATAGACTGTGTCGGCACCAACTATAATCTCATGGATAAATACATTCCGCTAAAGGTAACACGTTCTCAATTACTAATACAATGAGTATACAAGAAATTTCGCAACTTTAAGGAGGAACTCGTTGCCAAATAACTATTCTGTAGAGAGCTATATGCGAGACCCAACGGAACCTATTCATCATTCCCTAGCCAATAAAAGTTACCACACAACTTCCTACATTAAGGTAGCCCATTGAAGTAACTTAGTTGGACAAATCTTTCTCCAAAAATATTAACGAAGTCAATCGTTGTTCGCACATCTAGAGAACCATCCACCAATAATAAACGAAAATACCACCTGCTGTAGTGCGTGTATTTGCTAGATTTTAGACGCACTTGGATTTACTACATATCTGTCAAACCTTACAAGGCGAAAAATCACATCTTCAAACACTTTGGGCCTGACAGATTCTTTTTTAGGAGAAGGATGAGCCACTTCCGCAGTCTAGGAAATGCAATCAAGACGTAATTTAAAATCCCCATACACCGAACTCAGGTAAAGCAAGTGGCACACCTCGCCGGGGTCGGGACCCATTATGCTGGAAACACTGAGGGGTGTGATGACGAACTGTGAACAGTGGTAGCCGTATTGTCAGTTTTGTAGTGTCTGAATGATTAAAAAGTGCGCAGGCACCTTCAGATTGTAGTCCATGCGCTGCCCATTGAAAAACTTCGCTTTTTCCACTCGCACACCTTCGTTCCACTTTGCATGCTTGTTATTCTATTTCAATGTGTAACTCGGTGACAAAAAGCGGTCCGTGGGGCGTATCTTGATGTTTAACGCTGAACAGTGCTGACGACAATTATGTGGGGTTAAATGGTCGTCGAGCAGTATTTTAAAAGTCTTACTTCGATTGCCTAAGAACCAACTAGCAAAAGGTCAATAATGCAGTGGAATTTTGGTGGCTGAACTTTTTCCCACGGCCACATGCAGTCCTATTGCGCCGAAATGTTGTGCGCAAACCCTAAATTTTTTCCGTATAGAAGTTTACCCTTACTTCCGTACCCATCTGCTGGAATTCAGCCGAGTGATCTCAGTGAATATATTAAGCGATAGCTCCCATGTTCAAGTACGTAATCGAGAAGAGCTACTTCTACCGGTTCATTGTTCTGCCTCGAGACTTTTCTTTGAAACATCCACTTCCTCGACCGTAATAGTTGCTTCAGCAAATTCGACGCAGTGTCTTCAACAAGTTGCATATCTTTGCTTAACGTGTGTGTAAACTGTTCGTGTTTCACCTGATCCCACCTGTTCCACACGATGCTAGGTACTTTAAGCCCTGATGAGATAATGTTAGGTGGCCACCAGGAAAAGCAAAAATCAGGAACCACAGAAAGGTATTGCGTCTACTGCAGAAACACGAAGTTATCTTGCTTGGGTTAAATGGGACAATCTAGGTCTCGCCACGGACAGCAGCAGTGCACCGATTTGCCCTGACGTCCGATAAGATGATACGGTGAAATGTCAGAAGTACTGACAAAGTGCGCAGGAAGGGCGCAAACCAAATTCATTCTGATTAATTATTTCGAAGTGCTTCTCAGTCATATCGGTCGGCAAAAACGAGCAGTCAAAATTTCAAGCGCAAGTTCACATGGAGCATTCCCGTAAAGATTTTCCATCTTACCTGAATGAATAATGCGAATGGTTCATAAAGGAACATCAAAGGGCTTCCCGATATTCATCGCAATGCTAATCATTTTTCCTGCCTTAATCGCCTACCGAGTACCCCTTTTTCTTCGGTAACAACAAAAGAGATTTGAAGGAACTTTTTTCGTCGACCATAAAAAACACCGAATTTTGGCTGTTAGGTAACGCACACCCCTTGACTGGCAGCAATGCAGTTCCACGCATGTGGCCGTCGATTCAACAACTTATTGGATTTATTTCCCAGGATGAGCATCGTTCGTTGCTATTCGTGGCCAGATTTAATCCAACTCAAGCATTCACATGAATTTTCGCCTGGCTTGGATTTAACTACGCATATAGATCACGGAATTCCCACTAAACCGAAAAGATGCAATCGTGACAATTGACAGTATGCTGTTTTATCTAGTACCAAAACTAGAAGTAGCTCTACACTAGATACAATTAGCACCAAACATCCGGAGTTATTCTATCCTACAATACTTGCACTAATTTCAACCCATGATCACCAATTATTACTTTTAAAATCCCATCTTTATTCCCTAGCAAATTTCCGATCTTTCAAGTAATTTAACCAAATCAAAATAAAACTACTTAAGGGCCAAATGATGATGTAAGGAGTGTGTCGAAAAATCTATGCACCATGTATTGGTTTTTAATTGTGAATGATATAATGTTAATAACAGCGTTGTTGGTAGGTGCAATACGCCAACGTTTCGACTAACGTGGGTAGTCTTTCTCAAGGTAAATTTTACAATCAAATGGCTGTGGGAACATTCACATGCCAACTGATGTTAAGTTGTCTGTGTGTTTGTGAGTGTGTGTACTTTGAACTGTGGGTCGGGTGAGAGAAAGTTATCCTTCACGTCATACGTCCCGTGGTGGTGGGGTCAACTAGCGTGGTGACCTTTTGGAATGTTCGTTTCTCAAAGATGTTAGGGCTGTCCACGTCTCCGAAATCTCTTCTCCGTCGTTCCTATTGATGCATGTGGGTGGGGGCTTATCGGCAGAGCCTCGGCAAATTTACGTTCAGTGCATGTTTTGAATCCACGTTGGAGTACTTTTGTGTTTTCATAATCTATGTTATGTCCCTCTGTTGTGGCATGCAGAGCGATGGCTGAATCGCGCTCAAGTTTTGATAAGGACGCCTTATCCGAAGGTCTGCACTTTTCTTTCCTTCTGCGTTCTGTCAACAGTTGTCTGTTGGTTTGTCCGATGTATTCAGCTAGACATTCCTCGCAAAGGATTTTGTAGATGTAGTTGTCTTGGTCCTGCACACCGACTTGATCTTTAGCCTTTGATAAGTGGCGCTTTAAAGCATTGTCCATCCGGAAGAAAGTGTGGATATCAAAGTCACTGGGGACCTTTCATATTGCTTCCAAAGTACCCGATCTGTGCGAAATTCTGATCGAGACCGTTTTCTTTTTCTTTTTTTCTTCGTCTTGGTTGTTGACATGCAACTTTTCAGTTGTTTTCTTATGAGACGTGCCGGATAGTGATTGTCTTGCAAGGTGTCGTCTAAACGTCTTAGTTCTTCTTTACTTTCGGTATCATTATTGCATAGCTTTTTAACTGTTGACTAGGGAGGAAATAAGTGTCTGTTTCACGCATTGTGGATGAGCTGAATTAAAGTCTAAATACTTTTCCGAATGTGTGGATTTTCTGTGAATACCAATATTGAACTTTTGTGAGTCACTAACTTTCAGCTGACAATCTAAGAAGCTGATGACTCTACTGGTGTCTTCTGACTCCATTGTGAACTTAATGGATCTGCACTGCTAATTGAGCGCTTGAAGAAAACTATCTTTTTGTGCTGTTCTCCCACCATCTTCCGTTTTATTGAAAGAAGACTTCAGAAGCCTTCTTCGGAGTTTTTCATTTGTTATTAGTGTATCTTTCGTAGCGCTGAAAGAATTATGCAGCAAGTTGCATGATATACAACTTACTTCTAGTTAAAAATTGCTCATAAGATTTTTTCGGACTCGTCCCACAGACATAAACAAGAGTCCAATACAATGCAATACAATGTAATAACATACAAATTATAGTTATGCCATACGATTCCATGGAATGGTCATTGTTTCATAACATTTCAAATTGGAGTTCAGGAAAAGCACTCTGGAATTAGAGAGTGCACATCAGAAGACTGAAAATATTATTCCTAAAAAGGGGCACTACTAATACTGATTTAGTCTGTACAATGCATTTAGCCTAACAGCCGGACTCAGTAATGACGGTTTCAATGGTCCTAAATGAGATCGAGAGAATTGTGTTCCAAGTTCACATAAGGCTTTTAGTCACTTACCGTTGTCGTCAATCGTCTAGTAATGCATACCGCTTATAGGCTAAAATGGTTGTAGTGCCAGTTGCGAAATATGGCATGTAGCTTCTCAATTTCACTTAACTTTTTCCCCACTTCGATATGATATTTTGTGAACTTCATTTTAAAATGTTACTGAGAAATTTAATGAGATTTAGGAAATTTGCAAATTCCGGGGTCTAGACACAAGTGCGTCCAATCATCATCATCACCACAAAAATCGTTCTAATTAACCGCAAGTAAAAGAACATACTTGCACAACTAATTTTTAAATCACGGTTTTGAGATGCAGGTCAGGGACAGTTTGGGACCAGCTGTCGAATCAACGTGATTGGCGAAGCAATTCAGAAGGCTTCCCAAAATGTATCGTTTGTTCCGGTCTACTGGCACCAGCGATATTGAATTTCATAATTTACCACTAAACGGTTAAATAGCTGGAAGGACTCCTCTACATTTGGCATCAGGGGACCGCCTAGTTAGGTTGCCATTCGCAAATTTGACAATGGTCCCAAGGTCCATCCGACTAAATCTTCCCTAGCTGTTATACAATCTCCGTATCTTGTGGGAAACAGAGTCACAGATACCGTAATTCTGTTTAGCCTTCGCTGGTTTTGTGTACCAATGTAATGTATGACGTGACTACTTTCATAGAGGCAACTGCCAAATTCTATCATTAGCCCTACTTACTTTGTTTGATTGATGCAAACTACAAAAATGTCGAGTAACATTAAACGACGCCCCAGCTTCACACACATTTCTGTTATAATACAAAAGCAATCAGTATTCACTCTTAATCTTCTGTTTACCTTTATGTGGTGAATTGTTTGGAGCTCCCAGGTCCCACACAGCTTCAGGCATTCAAACTCCTTGCTGATTACGACGAAATGATCGTTCATTCCGGTGTCCCTTAGGGGGGACATTAGTTTTACGCCTTTTTCGTATTGAAGGCCATCATTGTCAGTGGATGTTTCATAGTGCACCGCAGCTAACACCTCCGTCGAACAAAACAGGTGATATCACAGGAAGACAACTCGATCGATTAGGTAAATTTGACGAAAATTTATTTCAGTGCAGCGATGCCACATCGCTTTAAATTCACTTGATTGATAAATAGTACAACTAATAAATTTAACGACGCTGACATTTACGTAAATAACCAAATTGTGAAAGGAACTTTATGATATTCGTTGGGTTCACGTAAAAATCTATCTGCGCAATAGGTTCGGAAAATCTTTTGAACAAGCCGGTAATTATCGTCCAATAACTGGAACAGTGCACATCATAAACAAAGGCCTGCGTTTCTAACCTATTCCCGTAGGGGCACGAGTGTCAGAATGTGGGTGACCTGCAAGCAACAGTCCGTGAGCGATATGAAATCACGCACTGAGGATAGTACCGCTCTCCGATTTGCGGATCGCACGAAAAGTGACCGGTTGGACGCCACTGTGAAAATCGCCTTCGTAACTTTTATTGGTAGCAAAATGTCAGATAAGAAAACCCTTACGACGAGAACATTGTACACAGATTGATGTCTTCTTTGAACATGGGGCTTTACGAGACGGTCATCATCCTGACAGTGTTAAAAATTGAAATCAATAATGTATCAGGAACACATGGTCGATGTGACGGTGCCAGTGGTAATAACAAAGATTGTGGTAACAGCATCAATATTCATGTTGACAATAAATATAGTGGTGATACAGACGGCACAACTCTCGATCATCTCAGCAAACCGAAGCTTATCTTTGACGGCTCGTCATTCCACGTTCCTAAGAATAAGGGAGATTGTTTTCGTTTCTGTGACAATACAAATTTCATTCAACTTGCTGCCCAAGGTTTGGTTTGTGCAAATCAAGCTCTAAAATAGGCCTATTCAAGCAAGTCTTTCAATTACGGGTTTTCATAACTGGGACACTCTAATGTCGGACAGATGACCTCTTATCGTTGAATCACGAATGGCACGGAACAGCCCGGTTATCCGGAACATGTTCCTATAGATAACGCAACTCTTATCGCTCGACAATTCGACAATCTGCAATTAGACGAATGCCCTAACTTCCGTTACTTTCGGATTTGTGTCACAGTACGCGAATAAGGCCAGACAAAGAGATATGACTTGGTTCAGATCTGGCGCATCAGTTTGATCTAAGCATTGCGACTAGGTTTGCTGCTCAGGGTGAACCAGGCTGTAAACGAAACAAAAATTCCAATTCCTCTATCGGTGTGAGGGTTTTTTCCTAAACTTTAATGGCTTTGCTGTCCATGTTTGGTCACAGCCTAACAAGCTATTTTGGCAAAACTGGTACAATAAGTTTTTGAACATTCCAGACAGTTTTTCCCCGATTGGACACAATTTGCCAAGGTGGAAGAACGCAAGATATTCTGTGATGCACCTGACCTTGTGAATGCTTTTATTGCTCCAAATCAATCGTTAGCCAAAGGCACCAGAATCATTGAAATTTCTCGTCCATCCCATATCTGTGAACTTCTCTCTCCATCTACGATGAGCCATTAGGGTAGATATTACCGTTAAGTTCCTCAGACGAAAGAAAAGGGTTAACATAAGGGTCCCACTCCTAGCCTTCGACCGAACGGTTTCACTTTGATTATAGCCAGGGGCTGAATGATCAGTTCAGCATGTATAGGATAATCAACTCGGTGCACAGTTCACCACGTATTAGCTTTCCCAAAATCCCCACTACTTGTCACCTAGTGTCCATCGCGGCCTACGGTTCTTTTGCGGATGTCATGCTACACAGCCATTCAGACCGATGTAGAGCGGCAAACAGTAAACTATTGTGCTACAGGTTCCTGCTAGCATACTGTCGCATGATTCCCAAGCTCTCTTCTCTAGATTGGCCACTGATAATGAATCAACATGGTGAACAGTGCATTTCATTGAAGAAACTTACGACAACACACCTCATTCTACAATAATTCTCCACCAGAGGCTGCTTTAAATGCATTGATGTTTCCGAACATTTTTAAAGTGGGTAATCGTTTCTCAACCGGTTACTCCCTTCTTTGGTAATGCTGAGTCATTAGTAAGTAATGAGTACATGAATGGTTGATGGGCTTAGCATCCAACGCTCTTCAGTTTGACTGATCATTGATCAATGGGAGAGACCTAGGCTGAGGTGGCCCACTGAAATCTGAATTGAGTAATCCCACTTCAACGGTTTCTTCCTTTTGCAATTAGAGAAAATTTCACTGTTGCCTGATGATCCCACGCATGCTCGGGTCCTGTTTAAAGCCGTACTCTGAGTACAACATACTGAGGCAATTAAGTCCAGTTTGAAATCAACCGCCAAACGCTTTGGCGTGAACTGAAAAAATCAAATTATTTCTGTTGTCTCCTTAAACTATCCAAGGCAACACTAAAGGTGAACTAAGTGAGCGTACACAGTATCTTTAAGTTGTCGAGATATCACAAGCAAACATGACCAGAATTAGATTCTCGAAGGTGTACCCGAGGAAGAAAAGCTTGCTGGGGAAACGTTAGCTTGCGGCAAGTTCCGAATCTAACTCAGTGTGCTTGGTTGTGCCCTTTCCAATCAGACAAGAAGAATTTCGATCTCGCATTTGGTCAAACTAAGGTTGACCGGAATTAGCGCTGGCATTGCCAATGTTTTCAGGCCCTCGAATGTGAGTTAGGGCACCCACAGCCAAGTTACACATTCGTGTACTCTGGCCGACGTGCAGCCTGCCTTCACGAATCATATCGACCAACGGATCTCAGCGATGGTCGATATGCGCGCACGTCCACGCACGTAAGTACAAACTGCGCGTTCGTGAGTAATAGAACCATTTACTCTCTCACTTACCCCCTGCCGAAGAGACCAAAGGAAGAAATTATGACAGCTACTTAAGGACTGACAGTGTAGGAATAGTGAAAAATTAAGCCGACAATCAACATCATCGGATCAGCTCAAAATCAGGTGCACAAATGCTGTGTTGCACAGGAGAAAGCTAAGGATGATATCATATTCACCAGTCCAACCCGGGCAAAATAAAAGCTCCTTTCATCTACGATTGCCACCGGACACAGCAGACAATCTCGTCGTCGCCCTAAGTATTATTATGAACAACCAGTGTGCAGTGAGTGTGTCTGATGCTCATACTTATGACGAGGCTGTTTGCTTCATGCGATTGTAGGATATTCTCTTTTCGGAACGGTTGAAATGTCAGTACAGCCGAGGATTGAATTCAAGCAAGATTGCAGTTCAGAGGTGGATGCTAGATGCTAGTCCTCTTGCCGTGGTCTGGCGAACAGACAGTGGTGTGCAGAAGTGCAGCGAGAAATATTCTGGTCTTGGTCCCGATGCACGGCCGCAAATTTCAGCCTTTTATCGCAGACTGCACGCCTGTTACCGAAACAAAAACCACAATCAACAGAAAAAATCAGTTTCTTTCTACTGGCCATACTTTTAGTTGTATAGTGGGCAAATATCACATCGCGGTGGGAAGTGACACAGGATGTCTGTAAAAATAAAAATCACGATGTCCAAACCGTAAATTTATCAAATTCATTATTGGAAAACGAGGTTTTAAAAATCACATGTGATCAAATGGTTCACTGAACCGACACAGCCACCTGCAGCACAAATTTTGGCCTTATCGTGTGTAAAAGTGATTTGATTAAAGCCAAGCCAAACCATGATGGTGCGAATATTAGGGCGAGGTAAAACACCGACGAGAATGACCCATCTTATCAAAATTTTGTTAATCACTTCGCGATTCGATTCGTCATTTGTATGGTTCATGTTTTTCATTCAGAACTGGACATTAAGATCACGAAAAACATCGCCAAATAACCCAAATTCGCATGTAATTGAGTAAAATTCATTGAAATTTTCCTCTGGTTGGCATCCGTTAATGTAAAACAAATAACTGGAACAAGCGAATTTTAATGACTACTCGACACCTCTGTAAGGTTTACCCGAATCCCATTATGGTCATTCAATAGAATAGTCGTACATAATTCGTAGAGGAACTGCTTGTAAGTGTGTGTGTGTGTGCCTATTCCCAGCTTTGGCAAAGACAGATAAATTTTGCGTTTCTATCGGAGCATCACGCGGTTGACACGGTGTTGGATCGAAAGTGCAATTTGACAAATCACTATTTTGGGTATGCACTTGTCCAAGTATATAGCAGGAGAAAGTGGACATTGCATAGAGATAAACAATTGGCAATAACGAGAGTAGACATAAGTGAATTAGGCGTTGAATTTCCAAACCAAAACCAGCGAGTTCGTGTACGATTAAGTAGTTGAATAACGGGACACGTTGATGAGATACCAATATTTCTATCTAAGAGTAAAGAGAACATCCCATTCGGATGAGTATCTATGCTCGAGAAAAAGTGATTATAACATATCGTCCGACATAAATCTCTTCCACAATCGGAGGAGTGTTTCTGATTTCAGGCAACACTTTTGTATCACTCTTTCATGGTCGACTGTACTGGAGAGAGTATCACAATGCTGACCATTGCCGTGTTCCACACGAACGATGCACTAATTTTCTCATCCTACTCACAATCAGTCACCAAAACATTCATTACCCTCTGAATTGTACTTTCATTGATTCTTACGTGTTTTTCCCCATCATAACTTAGTCGACTTAGCTTTCCGCCAATCAATTTGGTTGTTTTATTATAGTTTGGATGTGTTCAAACTGCGGAATTAAGCTTATGGTAACACTGGTCCAAATCCTGTATGTTTGACACTAGGCCATGAAGCGTTTCCTATGTTCGCGGATAATTTCCACCGCAACCACCATTTCCTTATTAATATCCTAGGAACTGAAACACCAACCGCCCAGTGGGATAAAATACAGTTTCTTGATCAGAAAATAAAATCGATCAGTTTGTTAGTAATGAGAATGTGACTGATAATTTTTTTCGGGTGACCGACGGGGCACCTTACATTTGGGTTCAGTACAAGTTCGTAACAGGAAGCAGGGGATCACTTCACCCGTAAATTCGATGGTAAAAAATGTTCGTAGTACTTTCGGGAGGGGCAGATTGTTGTTGTGAGACAGTCTAATGGGGATTTGACTCAGGTATAAGTGGTGCGGTTCTATCTAACCGTTCTTTTTATTCGGTGCGTATCCTCTCTAACTGCAGTTTAATTCAGATTACTGTACAGAAAGTAGCTGGTTTCCTCTTTTTTGAATGCCTTGTGTAAAAGATCCCGAAAAATCCGTCGAATATATATTATTTGTTTTTTTGGACTTAGTCAACATTTTTATAGAGCCGAAATTTATAATAAATGGCAGAAACTTAAGAACGTGGAATACTGCTTCACTGGAGGAAAAGATAAGTGGCATATTTGACAAAGTCTAAAAAGGTTAAATCTTGATATAGAACCGGCGAATCCCTTTTTATTCTGTTCACTAAGTGGGGATCAAAACCATGATACTACGATCTACTCTGCGCATTCCGTATTATCAAAATTACGAGGTCTTATCTTTATTGTGCATTTCATTGTCGGGTGGTCAGAAACACTGCTTGAACCCCACGTGCGCAAATCAAAGTATATAACTTGGCTTCATCTGGAAGTGGCAAGTGGTAGAAAATGAAAAACAGCGTGAAATTTTGGTTACGTAAAAAATGAAGTGTATCGTAGTTCCAGTGAAAATAGGTACCTCAAACTCAAGTGGGGATTGGGTGATCGAATTAGTTACTCCATTGGATCTACTTGGATTCGCACCGCATAAACCTCAGTTGCATCGGATGATGCAAGGGTGGAATGATACCAGCAGTTTGCTCTTCTTTTGTCTGTTCTGGTGCCCACAGCCAGACTGCGAAGAAAGGACTGGACTTGTTCAAGTGGATTTACCGAAAGAACAGTGAATGATCTCATGAGGAACTCGCAACGAATGGTGATAAATCGTGGGATGAGCTATTCAGTTACCGAATGTCCGCGCAGTTATTAAATCGAAAGATGTTGAAGGAACACTGAAGATAAAACGACCAAAATGTGTGCAACAGGTGATTAATTTCTTTTCCCCAATAGCCGATTTCCACTCCACCTTAGTAACGCATTTCTAAAACGGTCTAAACCTATGCATTTAGCACCACTGTCTTTACCTGAATAAAATCAACTAACAAACTGCTGGACTTTCAAATTATTTCCACCAGTTTTGGAACAACTAGTGACAGTGATTGGACTTCCTTTTGTTCTCACAGTCACACTTACTAGGGGGATGCACGAACTGAGTTTTACTAAAAAATTATCTCCATCCGTATCTAACAACATCGTAAACATCATAGTCCATTAATCAGGTTTATACCTCCTCTGACTATGACATGCAGATTCGACGGATTTTTACAAAATGGGTTAAAAGGCTGCGAATCACAAAACAAAGCAGGCTAATGCGCTTTTTATTGCGAGCAAGCCCACAACCCTGAGGAACGATTCAAACGAGCTGAGTCATTGGAGGTACAGGGCATCCCATTTCAATCAAAAAACAGTACAGTCCTCTTTTTAAAAAAAAACAATAAAATAGGTTAGTGCGAAATAAAAGTCATTGGACAAGTTTCGTTAGTTTTCGCCTTCACGAAATCGACGAATACTGCCGTGTTCAAGTGCTCTAATCGGCATCAGCTCTTCTAATTGTTTTCAGCTACTAACAAGTAGTAACATGCAATAAACAAAAACAAACACCAATCTGGCAATTTTGGTCTCTGGCTAAGACCACAGCTTAATAAAAGCATGATCCTTAAACAAATACGCGTATATTAACAAAACGAATTCAGCGATCGAAATGCACAGCTCTGGACCACTCTCTCTGGTTTATTGAGAAATCGATATAAGGTGCGCAAACAAATGCTTGGCGTGAATAAGTACATGTTATAGACAATTATTTGTTTAAAAAACAGTAAGGGTTTGCGTAGTTCCTGAAAATATTCTATGGGATGGCTTGTGGTCGTTGTTGGACAGCCGAGACATAATTTATTGTACACTATGTGATCGCAGTTGATTTATTCTGTCGGAAAATGTTCACGGGATCTGGATGAGAATTTGAGTTTCCTCATGAGACCAATATAGGATAGGTCAAGTTAGTGGGATTAAATGAATGTCATCGGAAGAGTTTATTTGAACAATGCAAAAGGTAAGGATCTTTTGAAAACAGGATAAAAAGGTGATGTTTTTAATTTTTTTGCAAACAACTAAAGTCTGACCAATCCACGGTGAGTTGTGCGCTGAAATAAGAGGTCATAAAATAAAAGTGATCAATTCTTCATCATTTATACTGAAGCAAAAGAAAGATTGTAGTCTTGTTCATATTGTTTGACTTTTAGAACAGAAAAAAATGCGTCAATGCAGGTTGCGTCTTAATTTTTATTTGGTTCAGGTCATAATGAGCTATATATCTGCTAATCAAAAATAAACTGGAAATAAGTATTTCAGAGACGCGAGCAGAAAATATGCGTGGGAAAGCTGATTTAGTTGGCCCATACGAGATCAAATGACCTAAAGGGCTGAACGACAATTCGTGTGATAGACCGCAGGTGACGGACAACATAAGCTTATTCGTGATTTTACGATTATGGATCAGACTACTGAGCTAGCTTTTCCGACCATAGTTCACAAATGAAAAGTAATCATCCGACATAAACATGATTGGTTTGCAGGCAGCTCCAGAATTTTTCGTTTTTATGCACATATGAAAACGCTTCTCGAGGCTGACTGTAGTTTACTAGGCCTCTTGAAACCACTACCAGTCTAAAGGTAAGATGAAACCAAATGCATTTTTAAGCCCAAAAAATCACTCAGAATGACTGTCTTTAACACCTGAACATTATTATCTGGGGCAACAGGCTGTACAACAGACACGTCTAAGACAAGATAGTACGGCGTCCTTAAAACGCTGAAATAAAACCTCACTACTGCATCCACATTTCATACCGCAGGTTTCTGAATGACTTTTTTTTCTTACGACCCGTAAACCGGATCACGACGTCCAGGGCCGAGGCTAAGAAAACGTCGGAACGAGAGTTGAGTATAAGCACAAAGCTGGGTCCAAGTTAGCAGCTGTTCGTTTTCATCCCGGATGGATGGTGCTTTATGTGATACTGGCAAAATACCGAAGTATCAAATCCTGCTCAACGTTTCTGTCAACGCTTCTAAGAATGAAGCCAAAAAAGAACTCAGCAGTTATTCACCATATGAAGCATCAACTCAGTGAAAGCCGTACTCAAAGTTAACAAACGGTCATTTTTCTTGGTTTAACTCCTTTTTACTACTGACAGAATAATGTGCATGACTTTCCGGAAGGGGGTCAAAACCATTCGGAAGCTAACGAAGTGGAAGGCTGAAACCACGAACATGACAGATTCCGGAAACGAATCTCACTTTAAGAATCGTACAAGATTCACTCGTTCGCGCTAGAACAAATAAGATCAATCTTTGCTAGTAAATGAGACGGCTGAAGGCGTCGATTTCACTACTAATAACCCTAAAAACCCAAATAGACTTCCCATTATATACTCGAACCTGATATCCGGAGCTTTTACATCACACTTCAGCACCACTCCAACTTTATTCCGTCCCACCTTTCGTCCAATCTCATTAGTCTTTAGACTGCACCACCTACTCATTAACCGAAATACAATTCCAAAGGATATATTCTGCCTAAACTAATACTAAGCCACGGGACCCGTCCAGCTTCCATCATTCCAAAAGAGCGTAGATTTCGGCATTTTCTATTAATTCATTATTAGTGCGTATTACCATCATCAAAAACTCCATGCGAAAAGAAAAATTAAAGCACCAAATACCATAAACAAAAGGGGGGACCTAGCTACCAGACACAGAGGCATTATTCTCTTCAACATTCTAAGAAAAACATTCGGGTGACTAGAGAAAAAAACCATTCATTCCTTTCTATTAAGAAAAAAAATCCGTTCTCCATTCCAACAGAGATTACCCGCAGATTGAAACAACGAGACGAAACCTTGACGTGGTGTGACGGCTTCCGTGCCTCCATAATCCAACGAGCTATACACGACAGCTTATCTCAAGCCGGAGATCCAATCACGCCTG
>LUCM01011060.1:285635-300660 GCA_008360955.1 Fasciolopsis buskii
CATGTGCTTTGCACCTTCAAAGTGCAAAGTGTTGTTGCAGGACTGGACGACAGTAGTGCCGAACTTGGTGTTCAGCGGAGAGGAACTAACGATTGTAGACCGTTTCACTTATCTTGGTAGCCGCGTGTCGAACGATGGTAGCTCGGCAGTAGAGATAAACACGCGTAATCATCAAAGGCTCGAGCGGCATATACCGGACTGAAGCACTTGTGGCGTCGGCCTGATATTTCACGGAAATTGAAGGGCCGTGTGTACTGTGCCGCAGTGCGCTCAGTTTTGTTGCATGGTTGCGAGACATGGAGTATGCGTGTGGGAGATGTTCGTCGGTTAGAAGTTTTCGACCACCGATCTCTACGTAGTATGACTACGATTGGATGGAGTGACCTGGTGAGTAATGTAGAGATTAGGAATCTAGTAATAGGTGCCAATTCTGAGAATACCTTACCTCAACGTAAGAAGCTTAGTAGAATACGCTGGTTGGGTCACGTGTTGCGTATGGTGAACACTCGTCTACCATGTCGTGCCCTATTTTGTGTTCCTCCCAAGGAGTGGAAGAAACCATGTGGAGGTCAACAAATGACGTGGCAACATGGAATGAGAAAATATACTGCGAATATAGGTAAAGTAGATGTCTCTCGTCTTTGTAGTTAGTGTCCGAAAGACCCGTCAATTAGCTGGCTGGAGGCACTGAAAGATATGGCAGTGAACCGTGAACAGTGGCGCTCATGTTGTCATTTTCAATCGAGTCAGAATGATTGGAAAAGTGCGTTTGCACAGTTGGACTGTATTCCGTGTGTTGGCTACAGCAGCATTCTTATCTTTTCCCGTCTGCGTAGGTCCAGTCCCTGTTGCCCTTGGGTATTCACTGCTTTTATAGACATATGTAACCTTGGGGGAAAAGCAGCAGTCAGTGAAGTTAGCCTTGCTGTTGAATGCTAAAATATAATGTGATGGTGACTGTCATGGTCAGTCTCACCAAAACCCATGATGACGGACAAATTTCGCATGAAACTTACTTATGCATGCGAAACCGAGCCACTATCAGTAGACGATATAAACTGGCTGGAAAATTTTTCACCATTAGTGCCTCCGTTATCCGACAAAAATCAAGTGTCATGACTGTGCCCCGGAACTATAAACGTCGAATGACTTTGTCGTTTCTCCAAAGACGTCGTCTACAATGGCTCGGTCACGTCCTCTGCGAATCGGAAACAGAATTACCGAAAAGGGGCCTAGTATCGTCATTCTATTTAAACTGGAAATGTCGTCATGAAGGTCAGTACAAGACGTGGTCAAGCACTATTAGGACGGAAATAGATCGATTAGGTCTTCAGTCGCATTTAGGGGAACCCAACTGCCTCAGACCCCGATGCAGACTGCAACGCATAGACGGCTGTAATCAGAAACAATACTTATCCTTTCGTTGGAGCTAGTCGCATAAAAGGAAAAACTATATAAAGGTGGATATATACATATATATATTTCACACAACGACCTGAGAACAAGCAAGGTGCTAATGCACCAACATGCAAATGGAACTGAAAAAAGAGGGACAAAAAGAGAATAAACAGAAACAAACTTTTTTGTTTTCATTGCAAATTTTTTGTAATTTCTTGATTATTTTCGGGTTACGTTTAAGGTGGAGGACTTCTACAGACAGGCCACACAGCATTCGCACCATTGACTTCCTTTCCGAGCCATATCCCTCAGCGTCCCCAACCGGCAACAATCCTCATCTCTTGGGAAGCACCAACCGAGGTCAAAGCCGAATCTAACTTCCACATACCTCTACCCTAAGCCATAGCCTGACATCTACATTGCTTCTCCCAGCCTTGCTAAGCACGTGCAAAAATAACAATGGGTAGGCAGAAGCAATACGTGTATAGTGATTATGTCAGTCAAAGGACAACTGTCTGCACCCAACATACGAGTACGCCGCATTTTGAAGGTGTAAAGCACATTCCGTAACAGGATACTTCAATTGCTAAGCGGTCCAAGGCGCGCTGAATTGCCTGTAAGACAAAAAGCTGACGGAGTTGCAACTTGTTAATTTTTTACCGGATAATGATTCTTTTAAGCTATTTAATGCTGCTGTCCGAAACTATCTTCACCTAAATGGGCCTCAGTTAACAAGGTCAACGTCCGACAATGAGTTCACATTCTGCAAAGGAATCAAAAACAGTGCTAGAGGACTCGCAACCGATTCACCAATGATATAGAAAACTAAGTGACCTAAAATAGGTCCCAAGAGAATTTGGTTCGCAACACAACACACCTAGGCTGTGTTACCAAGTTCAGTAAAGACTTTATACCCAATTACGAGAAGAAAACAAAGTAGGACGAATAAAACAATATTTCCATTAGTTGTATAAAATGCTAGGGACCACGTCATTAATTCACACCGGATGATGTGAGAAGAGTGGACGAGATGAAGGCGATTTGCAAAACGCATTCACCCATAAACACATCCTATTACACGGTTTGTGGGAGAGATCCGAAAACAATCCCGGGGGTAGGAAAAAGTCTGTCAAGAAAAGCTAAAGCAAAAAATTTCAAACCGAAAGCTCTACATGGACGTGTCAGAAAGAGAAAAGTAGTAAGCAGCTGTGGGCGAAAGCAAAACAATCGAATACACACACAAGTGACGACAGCAGCATTGAATGGTTGAAAAAACAAATGCTGATAAAATTTACTCATTCATACACGCACATGCCGATCGATTGAATCAGTTAGGCCAAACGAGATCGGCCTTTGGGACCAAGGTACGACTCTGGGGAGAGAGCGCTCCTAGAGGAACAAATTTGGCCCTCTCAAAGAATACTTCACGGATGAGACTGCGTAAAGAAAATACTCAAATGAATATTATGCGCTCATTTACAAAGACACGACGAGAAAACATGATGAAGAGGCCGAAATAGAAGCAATGTTGAGAGAATTTAGGAAAAAAAACAATTCACAAAGCAATTACACAAATGCATAAAAGAAAGAAACCCAGTGAGTCACAAGAGATAGACAGAAAGGATGAGGATAACGAAGAATGTGAGAAAATACAGCGGTTTCTTCCATAAAGGACAAAACCGTGGTTTAACCAAGAGCAAAAATTGAAAAGGAAAAAACAAATTCAAAACAGAAATACGAACTGATAGTTTACAAAATCATAAGTAAAACGAGCAGAAAATCAGGGACCTGCCAGGAAAACAGTGGTGAGGATGAAAAACCAGCCGGGCTACTTTGATACAAATGGACGATGAAAATTTACAAAAAATGAAAAGTGAGATTTTCTTTGGGATCTTTTTGAGTGATGTGACAATGCATTTCCACATGCCTAAAGCAATTATCAAATTTCTGGTGGACAATAAAGTACGGAGTAAATGGAGGGACAAAAAATGGACGGATAGAAAAGGGGATACACGGCGAATAGGATTGTTGATTCGGACCATTCGTTGTTGTCCTGAAGGAGGATCGATACACGAGAACGCGCAGATTAGACACGTTGTCCGAGAAAATGGGCATTGAATGGGAGTGGGGATTCTTTCCGACTACCACGGATAATCAGACAGCCAGCAAACAGTAAAATGAACGCCATGGCAGAACCGACAGCAATACCGACAACCTCTCCGTTGGTGAGGAGCATTGGCCGTTCACCTCCTGTGAGAAATGAAGTCAAACACTGTGAAGTTGTCTCAAAATTGGGTAGAAGGAACTTATCGGCCATTCTGTATCAATGCTAACACACTCGGCACTAACAAGATTGCGTTCTAGGACAGAAAAGCAAGCAACAGAGAGAGAGAGAAACGCCCACTAGATCATGCAATACTAGTCGACGAATAAAGGTTAGCATAAATGTTAACAGGCGCAGTGAAGTGCATTTTCTTCTCGTTCTTGACCTCGAGAATACCGTGGTGCTTCGATTTCTAGAATTGATCAAATTCCTGGTAATCTATGGAAGCACAAGGTATCAAAGCTCCCAGCCTGATTCGTGGTAAACAGCATAGAACTGCCCCTCATTTCACACATATTTCCATTTCCGTATCCTCTAATAAAACTCAAAACGAGCGAATGTATCAACGGCACCGTACGACATGGGGAATTTGAGAATGAAAATATTTATTGTATGACAATTAGCACAAAAAACAAGAAAAGATGACGATAAGAGGTATAGGAGACCCTTCAGCTCAGTCCCTGTAGCCTATGCAACCAACATTTGCTGGAGCATGTCGGGATATCTGCACGACATACTTTCAACACGATCAATGATTGTTCAGCGATCAACATTTATCCAATATCAATAGTGTTTATTATTGCACTGTTTGACTCCTAAGTCATGTAATTCCTGTACACGTTGCATGCAAGCAAAACCGAAAAGTTCTTAATCGGATTTAAATCTGGGCCGTCGCATTTCCAAGATCCTACGGAACAAAACCAAACATCGTGTCATTTATAACCAGTCGACAAAAAGATTATCATGTTAAAATAGGACGAAATCATTGAATTTACAGACCAACATGAGTGTAGTACGCAAACATACGCGGAGAAATCTACGATTCCACCAAATACAACTTGTTCGCTTTTCAAGTTGGCGGAAAAGATTGCCAAAATCCCCGTTGAGCTTCTGTCACCGTTCCCTCAACCGGAAACGCACTTTTTGATGTCGCTTCAGTAATACCTCGCTTCGAAGCACTGACTTAACATAGACAAGGAGCATGCTATTGAAGGTTACATGAATTAATCAGAATTTGGTTGCTTTTCAGGGAGAAAAATCGACTCGTTTCCTAGAGGCACATTGTTCCTACATACACGCACAAAATAGACGCCGTTGTATGAGGTTTCCCGAACTCTTGCACTGTCTGACGATTTAACTCAAGTTGACTACCACTTACTAAATTTCAGATGTTCGTCAGTTGCGTTTAGTGTGGGTTTGTTTAGACAAAATTCGGCGAGGGTTTCGTCAGTTGCGTCAGCATAACCAACATGGCAATTAGGGTGCACCACTAGTTCCAATGATTGTGATTCATGTAATTCTGGTCTTCATGTATTTGCCAAACCTCAAATTCAGCGACCACACTAGTGGCTTTGTGATCAGACACAGTTATTTGTCTGTACATACTAAATATTCGACGCGAAAGCTCATGGGAATAGGGGATCCTATGTGTCTGTCACCCCCTTTAACCTTTCGTTCTAAATTTTGTCATACCAGTTCGTATTAAACATTTCGTTATTCTGGCCAGGTATGATTTTGTCAGACAATACAGAACTGGAAATGTGCAACAAAACGACGAATGCCTTGTACGCTTTTTTCGCACCCTGTATGAATGAAGTTATCCTAAGAAGCCAAAAATAGGTCCTGACCAATCCCTACTCAATTTTTTAACGAGTGACAGGTGAAAAAAAGCGCACTAACGAGTTTAGTTATTCCGCTAGGCAAAATAAATGCCCATTTAGATATTAGTTGTCCCCCATAACTATCTCCCTCTGAAAAACGCAGGGTGATTCACGGACAAAACAGCCCATAAAAGAACGAAAGATCATCCACCTCATAAATCTGTCAACCCCGCACGAATTGATAAACCTAGGTTCCTGCATGGGTATGTTAGGTACCTCAATTTTTCCCTTTTACGTGATGTAGTCATTCACGCTACGCCCCAGCACCACCATTACGACAGCCTGATTACTCAGCAGTGTTTGAACTAGTGTAAAACACCCACAGAACTATAACAGAACCGAGCATATGTGTAAAGGTTCCGAAAAACAACCGGACTGGGAACAATGATCTCGACAGACCCGATATCCGATTTTCTTAAAGCGAAGGAGTAAGAATCAGGTTACAAAACACGAGACAAAGGGATTAAACTAGGTCAACAATCCGCATACCGTGTGTTCCCTCATATCGAGTTTCAGATATTATATGGAAGCCGTGACCAGTAAACATCAGTGACGATGTGAAATCAAAACACCAGTGGTCACGGTTACTAACCGACCTAGCCCTCAAAATTGAACATACACACTGACACCCTAAAATCCACAAAAACTTCCACCTGAGCCATGTGCCCATAAAAATCACCGTTTCCGACCAAACCTATTCATACACAAGGTTTGGAATTTCCGTGGCAATCACGCGTGCATCAAAATCAATTACTCTAAACATACGATGAACGCAGGCGCACAGGCAGACACATAAATGGAACAGCGCTAAACATCAAAGAGGTGTGCGCACAAGCGGGGGAAGGGAGAACTGAAAGTGAAAAAAGCAAGCTGTCCAGGTCGTTCTGGACAAATGCAACTGGATAATCAGAATCATGGCACAGTCTGGAAGATGCCGGGAACCAAGCATCAAACATGATGAGAACGTAAAATTTGCATCCCCCTTCCTTAAGCTCGCTGGTTGCGGAGACATGCAAGGGTTTAGAATCTCTACTTAGAGTGGCCCGTGTTACGTACGTCGACGATCTGGTGAGTCGGCAGACAAACCCACAGTCTGACGTTGCTGGTTCAATTCGCATTCGTCTGCGAGGAAGAAAGATAATCGCACGCGCACAACGGTGAAGAGGAAGTGGATAAATCGCCTATCGGCCTCAACACCATTGACGATAATGAAAAATGATGTCGAATTCTCTAAGTCCGACCCCTACTGTTGATGGACTTCACTACCTTCATTACAAATACTGTTGTCAGTAATATTGCGACCGTGAACGTTTAGATAGGAACTGCGTTAGATTTAAAAAATCTGCTCACAGGATGTTGCAGTTCTCAAGTTGAATATGGGTAGCATGAAAAGTGTGTGAAAATAATGCAACTGAGGATGTCATCAAATAATGAACATTTAAAGTAAGCAATAGCTATTCTTCCAGCTAACATCAAAAGTACATACTCTATACGTCATATTTTGCTTCATACCATTCAAAAACAAGAATGATGAGAATAAGTTTGAAAAGCTAGCATTCAACTACAGTTTCTGTTCAGACATTGGGTCTGCAAGCCGTATGTGAATGCCAAACGACATGAATCCGAGCAACAAACGAATGCTAAAGTGAACCTCATACGACAATTCGACTTTGAACAAACTGTTGTGGCAAATTATTTTAGAAAGTTTGGTAGGCAAATTTTGACAAATGTTGACGTGAAGCAACTGTACAAAGTCTTCGGCCTTGACCGGATTCAAGCCCATGTATGCACGCAACCCAGGCATTTGGACTGCGTGTGCTTCATCAGCTGATATACGAGGATACGCCAAACGGTGTTCGGACATGGTTAACAGTCAAAATTGAGCAGTCAGATATGGCATCCACCAAAATGAACTTCGGGCAATTTCACTGTCAGAGCAGGATTTCCCTATGAATGATAAAAGCTGAACTGTTCTCACTACGTTCTATCAAGGGACATCGAAAATAATATTCAGATCAATTAGACACTACTGATCAAAAACTTAATAGTGTCGGGCCCAACTGATGACGCGTCGAAACCAAATTGGTAAAAACAACATGATGGTAATTAATGATGTACCCGAAGTGTTCTGCTGGGGATTCCGGAACGCAAATTGAGCATCCAACTGGCCGAAGGAAAATTTTGCAAAAAATAGTATCTGGTCAATAAGCAGTGGGAGAGGGAGGAACACTGGTTCAGTCCGGTTGGCTAACAATTTAAGTAGTCCGTCAACTTCTCATCGATAGTAGACAAATACGCTAACGTCAGAATCACTGTCAAAACCTACCGAATGGAGCCTGGCATAATCGGCTTTCTGCTACAGACAATAACTTACCAGTTTTTGCTTTTCATCTGTGTCGCAAGTCATATAAGGGAAAAGGATAATTGATCTCATCCGTTTACATAGATTCAATGAGAATATAAATCACGGTTTTACTGTCCCGAATAACATTAACTGCGAACTAAGGCAAATCCAGTTGGGGCTTCTGCCCGATTCCTTTAACTGCAATCATGCACCACTTGACATGCGATCAGAATTAGCGGATTTGATTCCGCCTGTCCAATGTTGAACGGCTGGATCTGGAAGATTCCAGATGCTAAATGACCGTATCTGGAGATTTTAACGACCATCACAAGAAAAAGCCGTTGGATTCCCTAGACATACCGATTAAAAAACGCAAAAATCTGAGGCTATTGCAGCAGTCAACGAACTAAACTGAGTGATTGACCTTATTACAAACAATTCGATCGGACTGAAAACCATTTCCACATCGCTGATCTCATTCTTAAATGCTTCTGTTACGGTGACCTGAAAACCAAGAACCAATTCTCGCCTACCATTCAGATAGCTAAGAAAAACTCTCTGTGTCGCAAAACAATTTGCAAACTGTCGTCAGCCAAACACAGTTGGAAATTCTGATTTACAGCCAACACCATTTCTCGTAGTTTCTGTCCTTTCGATTAGCCGCCAATTAGCAATTCCCTTCTTATTCTGTTTTGTGGACTTATGAAAAACAGGATTTTCTCCCGCAGTAACTGTAACTCTACTGCACCAGTTAAATCTATTTACTTTCCTTCTCATCCTCCCAATAGCTCTTTTGCTCCTCGATTCGCAGCCAGCAGAGCTAACCGAAATCCCACTGGTTTGAATGTAAGAACTTCGATCCACTCGGTTACACCAGTCATATTCAAACTGTGGTCCAGAATTAGCTTCAATCACTAGGTTCTCGATAACCATACAAACTAGATTAGAAAACTTCCAATTCTTAATTGTGGTGAACGTTCTGACCCCAAAAATCTCGAAATTCATTCTCATCAATCTTATGATTCTGAGATACTTTGGAAACGACATTTCCTCCAAAGTAAAATGAATACCGAACGATCATCAATATAATTTTCGTCCTTGCCGCCCTATGACCTTGTTTCGTAACCGTGGCCGGCTGGACCTAATAAGTGCAAAGAAATATATTCATTCGCCCCAAAAATCACAACAATTTCTGACAGAATATAGCAAAAAATCCTTGGTCAAAAATACTAATGTTCGGGTTCCATTAAACTCTTGTAATGGGCCCGTCATTCTTCCTCAGTAGTTAAGTCATATCCGATCGAGTGAACGAGGTTTTACTTTAAGCGTCTGATGTAAATGTTGATGCTTGCCAAACCTACTGCTTCTGTTTAATGGCTACGTTCTATCTAGCACTACCAGTCCAGTCTATCCCATCACTAAGAATGCCACTGCTTCTTATCTTAGCCAATTCTCTGCTAGGTTATAATAATCACAGTTCGCGGTCACAAGGACTTCAGTAAATAACTTGTTATCGCCCCATGGTTCATCGCCGCATGAGACTCAGCCACCCTCTAAAAAAGTTCCAAAGCTTAAACCCTTCCGACCTAAATCAAACATCCGCATTCTACCAAAATGATTCAAGATCGAGAAAAACCTGAAGTTTACTTGTTTCTTTACTTAGTAGAAAAGCATTGACCGCAAATTCTAAATCAACAAATATCAATGCCACTCTTCTCACATGAGGATAGGATTACCTCCATTGTCATCTTAATGACTACATTGAACAGGAAATACAAAAGAAGATAAGTCCGACGAACAACAATTGTCGTGATGACCTGAACTCGGTTTCAGCTGCTTGCATACCCAGGGTAGGTGAAATGAATTTCTCTGACACCCTTCAATGAGAGGCAGTGCAAGGAACTGCAGGATCAAGGATACACGAAACGTGTATATGTTCTACTGTCTCTCGCAAAGTGAAGATTTGTTCAATACGACGAAGGTCGGGACAGAGACCGGTTCGATTCTAAAGGATACACCTTTCGCGAGCATTAGATAATTGCCGTGGGATAAATGTCCTTGAGCAGTCTGGATGTCACGCTTACGAAACTACTTCCTCAACGGTCCTCACATGAGAGCCAGTCACCTTTCTCGTGAATCGATACAGTCACCGATTCTGTTTCCCTTCCCAGAATGACCTCAGGAGTTTTGTGAACTCTGATTTTAACACTCCGTCACCGTCGTTGACGAAGGGCGGGGACAGCCAAACTGGTCCAGCTACCCTAAGCCCTTTCAAGAAACCTACCTCCCTGACCGTCTGGATTTCAAATGGAGGACTGACATCTACCTGCAATGATTCTCTTGAAGATATAAATGGAATGTCCCCTGTGGTTGTGACCCAAGAAAATTGCTCCCTAAAGTGTTCCATCCAGTGCTTCAGTCGACGCCCGCAAGAATGAATTGGTGAACCGTCGGATTCTTTGATCTCGGCCAGTGTTCATAATTAGTCGGTTGCCACAATTGTCGATATCCCTGGGTTTTCCATTTCTCTATCTACCGCTGCTCACGGTCAATTCCTAGGCTTTTAGTCAGCTGATGCCTCAAATATTTGCGCGTCTCACTGTATGTGGTACCCCGGGGAAACGAATCTGTGAGCACCAAACAGAGCAACTGAGGTCGATGATATCCATAGCATCTGAGATTTGCACGGCATGGGTTCTGCGTAGCGGTTGCCACAGGATGGAAAGCTTCCAGTGTTCGCTCGCATCCTGGGAAATTCGTTGAAAAAAAAATCTTGAACGTTCCAACCGGAAGTGAAGTTATGGAATATCGACTAGAATCAGTTCCCTGCACTTATCTGTTCACCACTGTTTGCCGTCATTTCCAGTCTCAAAGTTCTCTATTTTCCTGGGCATTTTGTTGCAACGACGACCACCTCGAAAGTTCCAACCAGAAATGAAGTTCTTGGGTATCGTCTAGGATCGGCTACACAGGACTCGTGGTTTTTGTGCTAATGTGACCACAGACTGGGTGCGAACAAAAGCGAGTTTGCATCAAAGCATGATGTGGGTCCACACAGCTGTGAGTGCAAAGTAAAGCGCCAAGAGACCCGATGTCATCTTTTATGATGACAGTTTGTGTGAGCCAGAAACAGCCTATATTCGGAAAAAACTTGAATGTGGAGATCACCATTGTCGGTGCAACCGGTCTCAACAGAAAACACGGGTCCGATGACCCGTTCTGTTTCAGCTAAGTACTTTGGAAAAGAAATTCTCTAGGAAGCGTAATTCCATCATCTTCACGTAGATACGGTCTCCACATTCCAAATAAATACGATCGGATAACTAACCCTCCACTGGTCCAAGAATTTCTCAACAATGAACTTCGCGAGACCAGGAACAAGATGGAAACTTTCGGATTCATTGGAAAATAAGCATTTTGGTTTTACAACAAACCAAAAGCGGAGCAGAATGATAACATAGAGATGAATCAAAAATGAGCAACTAAAATATCCGAGAAAAGCATCAATATCGACAGTGAACTCTTAGTAGATTAATAATGGTAACGAGATTTGAGAAGTAACTAAAATGACACAGTTGACAGTTTTCCCTTAGTAAGCTCTGGTTATCATTTAGTAGCCTCGGGTTGTTAATCGTACTGAACAGCCCATCTTAAGATCACATCACTAAAGTCAGCACCTTCGGCTAACTCAGGGAAGAACAAACCAGGTGGCCTCAAGCCAATCAGAACACCTCATTTATTGGTCAAAAGTAGATACGATATACAAATTTGCGCCAGCCGTAGCAGAACTCTGTGCGTAGATATTCGGTCCTATTTTTTATTTGTCCCGCATCTTCTGACTGGCCAGTTCCATGTGCATTCAGAGCATTCCGCCATTACGCGACGCTGACTATTGTTGCAAGCCGAATAGCTGGCTCGGGCCAACTAGATATGTTCGTATCACATGAGGGAAGGCCGTCATTGTTTATCAACTTCGGTTCTTTCTTGCCAGTCAGTCGATAGGCATGTAAATATGGTAATACTTCAATGGATTTGAAAATTTGTGTTGATTGTAGCTCAGGTTTTTAGTTTTCATGGCGTTCTAATGATTTCGGCTATGTGTCATCCAGCTGTTTAATGGGCGGTGGTCTGTTTGACTTCCGACGTCCCCGGTTCCGGAGATGTTTGATGATGACGAGCTCGAAAACAGGAGTTTCGCACTGAAGTTGGGTCAATCCAGTCACCGGTCAACCACATTTCCTCAAACTATGACCAACAAAAAATGAACACGTTTTTGGATAACGCATACTACAAAGTGGTGCATCACGTGTGAATTGTGGAGCATAGTCACGTAACTTGGAGCTGCAGTTTGAATTTCGTCAATAACTGTGTTCAGCGAAGACGTGTGCTTATTTTAACCCAAAAATTATCTAACGACGGAAAACCTCACAGTTGGTTTCGCACGCTACTCGATCGCCACTGGATCACAGTAGCACTTCTATGGTGCGCTCTTATCACTGCTTACTAGCCGAATGAACTGTGAAACGCAATGCTAATAGCAGTAGTCTGAAAATCGTTAAGAAATAAACATTGTGCCGTTCGAAAACTAACTTCCAACTGAAGTTTTCCGTGCAGTGCTTTATAAAATGGTGATGCTGTACAAATGTCAACAATAATCGCCCCATGAAGACAATCGAACAACCTTAAACAAGTGCAGCATCGCTTAAGGATCATGACCAAAGCAGCGAGAACGTTTAGGAATGGCAAAATCAAGGGTCACGAGGTACTACAAAATTTTTCCGTCCCATTTTATCGGCTACGGATGGCATTGTTGAATGCTACTTGCTGCATTACCCGGAAGACGAACAGGATCCACAACAGAGACATTACACCAAATAAACAGTCATGGACGACCATTCAGGTCTTACGAGCTCCCTATATAAAGGTCACAGGATTTCCTCTATGGTAATGTGACATCGATGGACATACCCCATCACTAAATAGGACTAATGTCTTAGGCACTCATTTCAAACGATGTATGATCAATCTGAACATCTTGGACACCTCGGGCTGGAATGTAGCCATCGAAAAAGCGTATGAATCTTTCGAATGATCACCGCCCTACAAAATGATGACTTACTCAGCAGACGAAAGACAGCTGTGGGCGGAACAGAGATGCTATACGGAACAAAAGAAGAGCAAGGCCGAGGAGGTCGCTTCCACCTTATCATCAAGATTCATCATAAATCACTCATGCAGTTGGATTATACTCCCAGAAGCTAGCGAAATACAATTAAGAAACTGTGTTAAAGACGAATGGACGAGTATCCGCGACGAGTTTATGTTCTATGCGTGTTCCAGTGAGTCAATAACTGCGCGAAAAACCTCGACAAGAGAGAAGAAAGCGCAACTACAAGAGGAATTCAGGGCATATTAGGACCTTCAATGCAGTACTGTTCGTTTGCATCAAAAATCAGACGGTACTCTACGGTCTCATTTAAAATTCTGTTTAATGTAAAAACAACCGCCCAGCGGTTACGGTCGAAAAATTGCTCAGATAAACAAACTAAAAAAGCAGATTCGTTGTTAATTGCTGCTGTTCAAAATTTTCGTAAGTCCACATAAGCCAGAACTCACAGTTTGACGGAACGGTGTAACGCGTAACCAATTGGCATTCCATTAATAAAAAATAAATGAATTAATGGAGCTATTTCTGGTGAGTTAAAGACCTGCTTTCTGGCAGAATTTTCGCAATAAGTACAGGTGCCAGTAAAAATGCCATATAACAGTAGTAACTTGACATGGAAACAAAGAAACACAAACACTTGCGTACTTATCCAAAAATTAAATGTTGTTCATGCTCAACCTCCCAGACGGAACCATTTACATTGCTTAGAACGGGACTGGTGATTTATCTTTCGAATAAAGTACTGAGAAATTTGTTTGACACTGGAAAATTGGGACAGACAAATGTAAAGTACAAACCTGGACACAGCACGTAGACATGCCGCGTGGGACGAGGGTCAGAGTACTGCGCCCCACTGACAGCACATTCAACCTGATTCAATCCGACCAAGCCAATTTGAACACATTGAACAACTAGCGTTGACCTGGTGGAGGTCATCGAGTGAGTCGATGCCGACCGATTGCACTCTCTCGAGCTGATATGATTAGGGCCAATTGTGGTGTTGAGGAGTTTCGAAGTGGTCTGGGACAGAAACGGGCGGGGAAGCAAGAGAGGGACAAGAGAGCGTGAAATAGTGTGGATGTACTCATGGTTTCGATACAGCATTCGGCGGGAGTTGTCTTAATTAGTTGGTTTGATTACTACTGTCACGCCTAGTGAGTGTGATTAGTAGCTGCCAGGACTGTACATTTGTAAAGGAAACGAAAATTCTGTCTACAGACTGAGCAAGGGTAGACACTAAGTCATCAGTTAATTTATTCAATAATGAATGAATGTGCCAGAAAAATTAGGTGCACCTCATCCAACAAAATCCGTTGTTTATAAGACGTGAGACTAAATCTCCAATACTTCAAACACAACAAAGAGGCGGCTGATCAGAACCACATATGAGGTTCGTGCAACACGCAGACGCACACGCACAGAGTGAGGCTTGAAAACTTGTACGACGTATACCCGTTTTACTGCAAGTTCCGACAGGTAAGTTGACTAGATAAGTTGTATGACGGGATGGATACTAACGAGTTTTTTAGCGAACTGAATGCAATAAACCTGCTTGTAATGTTTGTGTCCAATCACCATAATGAGATATCGGTCAGCTTCGAATTATACAGGTTTCGACGACGAATAAGTAAGCAAAAACTACTGTTGGCAATCAAAACCATTGGACTATGATTTCAACAGTCTCCTTGGTTGGGTAGATCAAATAACGGACAGAAACCATTCAAAGACCATCCCCCCCCCCAAAAAAAAAAGAAAATATCGCAGTGGTAGAAAATCCCAGATTTACAAATTTCCAACAAACACTTATCTACTAGTTACACCGAACAATTTATAAGAATCCACCGCTGAAATAGACCTAAGTAGGAGTCGATATTTGAAAACAAAGAAATTGCCCCATCATGGCCTGATAAATGATGACGAACGAAAGACATCATAGTCTGAAAACAATAGCAGATAGCCATAACTATTGTCGCTCGGCGCTAAACAGCAAGACTAACCTCACTGACTGCTGCTTTCCCCCCAAGGTTACATATGTCTATAAAAGCAGAGAATACCCAAGGGCAACAGGGACTGGACCTACGCAGACGGGAAAACATAAGAATGCTGCTGTAGCCAACACACGGAATACAGTC
>LUCM01011061.1:0-58900 GCA_008360955.1 Fasciolopsis buskii
GTGTAAATGGCTGTTGCAGGGTTGGATTGGCCCGAACCCGAGTCTTGTCCATACAGGCAAAAATGGTATGAGATGGTAGATTTAGTTATTTTTATAGCTGCATCGCACTTCCTGGTCGTATATCGGAGGAATTGCCTTCGCGCATATCGACCGCTTGATTGGCGTTCACCAACTTGAGCTACCTATGGTGCCAGAGTGACATCCGACTATCGATCCAAGATTGAGTATGCGTAGCATCCTTAAGGGCCGTGCTGCTATATGGTTGAGAGCAAATGTGGGAAGATTTCCGGTGTTTAAACACCGTTGACTTCATGGTATTGGCAGAATTTGAGAAGGGGAGGGGATAATGTTTTTTGAGTAACTCAGAGGTTAGGGTTTAGGTATTGAGTCCTAGAGTTCAACCTTTAGAAGAGGCATGCGACGGGGCAGATAATGGTTAGATGTTTCGAGGTGGCCATTAGAGGAAATGGGAAGGAGGTATGAAAAATTTGAAGGATAGGCTGGCTGGTTTAAGTGCACTTCAACAAACAGGTTGTGGTCCCAACGATCCTCCAGAATCGATAACTGGAGGTGCCTGATGTATCTCGGTGTTGCAATTGTTGGCATCTAGGCATCGGTAACATTTCCGCTTCTCGTGAAATAACTCACCATGTGACATCAACACTCAACTCGCCACTCAGAAACCATACACTACAGCTGTTTCATCCCTGTTAGGAATCATTAGCAGTGCATGTCTACCGCGCCCGAACTGGGACTCGAACCCGGGCCCGACGATTTTGAGTCGAATGCCTTAGTCATTACGCCACCGGGCAGGGTCTGGACGGTTTGTTGAACTTCACCACATAGTGTTCCGCTTATCCTTAACTGATCTGAACGGTCACGAGGCTTCTGTTTGGTTTCTAAACTTGCTATTTTACTGTCTCTGCTCACCATTCCTCGTTTTTTTCTGTTTTAGTAGATGGCGCCGTGAGACCGCAACCCAAATCCATTGCACGTTTTTACGAGGTTGATGGTTATACAAAATGAACTACATTGTTGTTATGGTCTTTGTGTTAATTTAAACAAGGCAATTCCCTAACTCTTGGTTGCTATCTTTCCTTCTTGATATTTGCTTTTCCATGTTGTTTTTTGTGCATATTGCCATGCCGGTGTTCTTTCGTTGTGGTTCGTCCAGTTGTTTTCCGAAACAAAACGACATGATAGTACAACCAGTCAAACATTTTCCCCTAGGGTGAGTTCCTTAGTGTCCGTTGACGTACGCTACGTTTGGTATAGGTTAGGATTTTGCCACTAGAATCACCCAAAAGCAATCGCCCGCCTCAGAGAGCATAAGTACGATCGTTTCCGACGGTGTTCTAATTACAGGGGACTGTACATTCCGGTCGCCTGTGGGTTGTACAACAGGTTCCACAACCAGTCCATCGTTCGTTTTATTTCTAGTTGTCCGGTCATCACAGGAAATTTTCACTCCGCTATCCCCAAACCTCTCTGATCACTTGTACCTTGCTTTTAGTCTATGGTGCCATGTTCACTGCAGATGACTTATTTCGCTTGCTCTGCCTCAAGTCATCGTTCACATTCGGTCGTTTTTTTCAGGTATCACGTCTCGTTGACTATTCGCGCAACACTGTGCGCAGAGGACGCAACGTTAAACGCATCGGGTATGGAAGTTCTGTTTCACGAAAATATTCCCTTGGCTGATATTACGGAGCAGCTCGAGGGTTGCTCCTGTGAAACACTTTGCTGTTCCACGAGTCCAAATGAATGTCCTTGTAGATTACGTTCTACCAATCCATATAATGCTCAGGGAATTTTGACAAATTTTTCAGCATCTCTTTTTGAATGCAATTCAGATTGTCTTTGTGGAACAGACTGTTCATATCGTTTAGTTCAGACATATCTCGACCGACTGACCTCGTTTCCTGAGGGGAAAGCGGACCACCGGGTGTATCGGGTTGCCGAAATACCGGGCCTAGGCAAAGGCCTTATGGCGGCTCGAGATATTTTCCGTGGTGAGGTGGTTTGCGCCTACTTGGGTGAAGTCGTCCCTCCAGAGGTGGGTGTCCTGCGAGAACGGGCGCAGCTGGAACAACACGGTCGTACGTACGTTCTCACGATGCGTGAGTATGCGCGCGACCGCTTGATCGCTGTTACCTGTATTGACGGTGACGCTGATTTACCAACCATGGGAAAACCAGATGCTCGTTTTATCAATCACTCTTGCGATCCAAATATGACCGTAATTCCATTGCGTGTGGACAACGGAATTCCCTATGCTGTTCTGTTTGCAAGCCGGTTTATTCCAAGAGACACGGAACTCACGTTCAACTATGCGGACGGTATTTTGGCTGCACATCGACTGAATTCATGCACACAGTGTCAGTGTAATACAGCTACATGTATGGGCTACCTGCCTCACGTCCGTTGATTTTTTCGCAATCAAACAGGTTTTGGAAGTCAACACTCACTTACCGGGTGTAAGCGAGGGGATCATGCGGTCGCGTATACAAAGTTCTATCGTATGCGCTTTTGTGGCACATAATAGATACAAAGAAGTCCCCAATGCACACGGAGGTCGTATGGTGGTAAATTTTTCCGAATGTTTACACACTATCCATTGATGACAATTCTACGTTAACCGATAGGGAGTTCTCGTTGTTTCTGTCTCTGGATTGTGTAAATTGTGGCTGTATAATCATTATCGAAAATTGATATTAATAAAGGTTCCAATATTGCAGTGAACAGCCTTTTTCCCGTTCGTTCCAACAAGTTGTTTCTTGTGTTGCTCATCTGTGCATTGAAAGTCAATTAGTTCTTCGAGTGATTTCTCATCACCCGATAGAAGCTTTAAGGCATACAGTACTGACAATTCATAGAAAGGGTCCTTCAGTTCGAATGTTGTTCCGAAGTAGTCTTATCGAAAATACGATGCGAATTACATTTTTACAGCACGCCTAATACGAACGTTAATTGTCACGTCTACATGTACTGTTAGCACAACTTGAATTAATCACTTCTCGCTTGTCATTTCCACTTTAAGACCTTGTAACAGTAGGCAGAAGAAAAAAACAGTCCACATTTTGTTACCGTCAAGAGTTGTTAGTCTTTTGTGACATTTGGTGTTTTCGTACCCATTTATGACAAATTCAGGTCCCCAATCTTGCTAATCTCTTAGTTATCCCCAGTGTTATTCATAAAATTCCTTGCAAGTGATTCATCGCAAATCAGACCTATATCGAAAATATCGATCTAGTAAAATTATCCAAAGCTACTCGTATTTTAATCATCGTGAATTGACACGTACAGTTTACATGGTTGGATAACTCCGAAGTAGCCGTCCGTAAACACCAAACCGCAACGCGAGGCTCTTGAGCCACAGCTTTCGACTCTGAAACTACGGCAGATACTGGAGCAACAGAAGCAGCGAAGCAGAATAGGAAACAGAGCATGCATTACCACCGTCCATTTTCTTCAGTCGTTGGTATGTATTTGCTACCACCAAGCTTCACTCATGGAAATATTAGTATACTCAGTTTTAATTACGAAATATCATACCTCTACAGGGGCATGGTTGATGGGACAATTGCTTTTAAAATCACAATTATAATGTTCCGCTAACCGTTAGCTAGCTTTTTATTTGATTATCTAGTTTTTTATTCTGCGTTGGATACCATTTCACCGGTAGACAGCTCACAAAAGTCGGCTTGCGCCCTAATGTCATCATCTCATTCTGTGACATGAAGGCAAAATCAAAGGCTGTGCTTCTAACTGCCACTTTTTGAGTTTGGTGGAAAATTACAAAGGCAAGCGACGGGAACGGGTTCATCCTATGACATTAGCAGTTCAATCGAGTGAATTCCTATCGTTTGTAAACTATATATATATATATATACATATATGCCGCATTGATTTCCGCGCTGTTTTCGACGTAGTTAGTGGCCAATGTTAGTGGGAAACTGATGAGATACTTTCTGAGTCACGAATCCTAAGGGCTCATTATTCGTCCACCACTACACGAGTGCCAATATACGGTAAGGAATCTCCGGAGTTCGCCATTCATTCTGGAGTTAGGCGGAGGTGTCCGTTTTTCGGCTGTTTAATCGTGGCATCGAGTGGACCAGGATTTATGTGGCGACTGGCTAGTCGGGCCCGCCAAGCGATATCTGGAATCTGGAGTTTAGAGACGACATGGTTGTGCTCCGTGATTCCCCAACCGCCTTGCAACCAGTACTTCATCGAGTCGATCTCTACGCAACAAAAATTGATCTTGAAATCAACACAATGAGAAACAAATGGCCTCTCGGCCCTCTCAATCCTAGGTTTTTATCAATGGCGGGTGAATCAAAAATGCTCCATCATTCAAAGACTTCGAATCGGTTCTGGTGCTGAATGGGAAAAGAAAGAAATAAGTTACTACGAGGATCAGCAATGTGCGTGGTTTTTTAAGCTTTGAAGAGTATTGTGGGGACGCGGTCAAATCAACCTTCAAACAAAGATCTGCGTCTTTTGTGCTGCGGTCTGTCCAGCGCTCAGAAGTTCACGTTCTGTAGGTCTTGATTTCTCCCTTGCTTGATGCAAAAGCCGATCGCGCAATTCTGCGGCGTTGGTTCTTACTCAAGGGCAAGGGAAATTTCCTTAACTTTTCTGATGTCTATTTTCGTAAAGACGAAAAGGGGTTCGCTTTTACGACCACCTTTCACTTGATTCTATCTCGAGAAGTGATGACTGTCAGAACTGTACCCTTTCGTCTTTCTTTTCTCGTTTAACACAGATGACAATGAAGGTAACGCTCTGCTCTCATGGGAATAGTGGCACTTATATGTACTCAGAAAGAAACCTACCTAACTTGGAGCACTCGGAAAATGTTATGCTACTGATTGAATGTCCAGTCATGTTGCAAGTTTTGTCAAACGATTAAGAGAGGTAGCGTAAGTGTTTGGCATGCGTTTTACATCTTCGAAGTGTAAAATGGTGTTGCTGGGAAGGAATTTAGTGAGTGAGATCAATTTAATTACTCGGTTAGTTATTTCTTACCGGGCAGTCGGGTATCGGTTGAAGTTCTTAGGTGGTTGGAACATGTTTTGCGCATGGGCCACACAGCGAGTGCCTCAGCTTACGCCGTTCTCCGAGGAAGGTACTGATTAGAAGTTGGATCGAGGTGGTCAGTCGATGATACGGGGAAAAAGTGAAAATTGTAACCAACGGACCAGCTTGTCCATGTCCAATTAGACCACCAGGGTTGGATTCACGTGATCTTTCCAAGCGGTGGTTGGAGACAGTGGGTGATACGATCCAGTTCAACAGTCGCTATAATGTTCCTTTATTTGAAATCCTGTGCTGCCCTTCAACTGGTTCTTTTGCTGCCTATCTTTCATTATTTCTCGTTCTCTTTATCGTTTGAGTAGATGGTGCTGTGAAATGGCAGCTCATTCTAGAACAGTTTGCTTTTACAGCAAAATAGCCTGTTTTGGTTGCCATTTCACACCAGCATCTGTTCAAGCAAAAAATAGAAAACGAGAAATGGTAAAGATAACCGAAAAATAACAAGTTGAAGGACAGCATAGAAGAAGGATTTCAAATATAAGAACATCATAGCGACTACGACATTGAATCGTGTCCCCACTCTCTCCAACGACCTCTTGTATAGCTGATATAGGCGGATTTGTCGCGCGATAACTAACTGACAATTAACAGCAGTCTTTTTTCAGGTGCTTACCACCGTTGACTGTGAGGAAGTGTATTGTTTCCAGTCTGACACAGTCAATACTAGAGTGATTACTTGAACTAAGAAAGAAATTTTTCTGCAAAGGAAATAGGGATGTACACACATAAAAGCGAGCTGAAGTAATCTCATAACGATTGCTTTGATAAAGAATATGATGGTGCTGTGCGTAAAAAATAAGAGGTTTTGTGATCATCGCCCATCTATCAGAATGCATATTTACTGTTGATAAGTTACGTGGAGCCGCGTTTCGCATCTTTTCTATTTTTGTCAAGCTTCAAGGACAGTCTGATTGCTTATACTCCCGTAGTGAATTGATACTGGGATAGATATGTCGGGTCCATTCGGCTCAATCGGGTGCGCAACACTTGAATCAATTTATGCAAATTATGATTTTCCATTTTCAACTCTAGAAGTGAGTCTTGTTGGGAAGAATCATACGGTTTGTGTTCCTCTCGATTTCGGCATTTGACGGAACCGTTAGGTTGTCCTTCACCTTGAGCATCAGTAGACTGGGTTTTCCCTGCATTGGCCTGAATCCTGAGTGCAGCCAGCTCACGTCGGGCATGACGCAATTCGGTTTTCGTTCGGACCAAATTGGTTTCGACTTGCTTAACTTGTTCGTGTTCCGATTTCAGTGCATCGCACGTCTCTTGCAGTACGGTCGACAAATACTGGCGTTGTATTTTGGTCGTACAGAAAGAAACGGGATGAGAAAAGATAAACATACGATTACTAGACGATGATAATATTAACAGAATTATGGTTTGCCGTTATTATGCCTGTCAGACAGTGTGAAAGGAAACTCCATTAAGTGAACTTGTTGGTCGTAGATATGAGCAGGCGAATCACATCATAATTTTGAACAGTGCGCCATGTTCACCTCGTAGATCATGCTCCGTATTCGAAATGTGACAACACGACAGCAGTTGATAGTGGGCAGCATTTCACCGTCAGTCGGCTAACTAGCAAACATGCGCTGTTGTTTTCAATGGTTTTGTACTATTCTGGCTGTCGAGGTTTTGATTTCCCGATTGTCATAACTACTGTAGTGCATATTTAAGAACTCGTGATGGTTCTCTTATACAGTCATTTAATAGGCACGCATACAAAGACCAATGTTCACCGCAGAAGATGAATGGAACTGTCGCAACTATCTCCACTACAGCTTGGCTAGTGCACAGTCCCACTTTTCTGGCAACACTTTATCTGCATTAACTACTCATGTTATCATGACAGTGAAACAGGGAGCGAGAAACGGTACAATCTTTTTCCACCTCGATTTAGTGAATAATGAACTGGTTGAAAATCCCCGATCAACTTAAAATGTTGTGATTGGGCTTTTCCAGCGTTCTAAACTAAGCAAAGTTACAAGTTATATCAAATCAAGCGAATAGACCGTACCAAGAGCATGTCTTCTATGGATGAACCGAATCGCATTGGAAAGTTACCACAGGGTTACCTGTGTTCATGTTAAAGTTTTATGTCAGAATTCCTTTTCTTTAATGCTAAAACAGATTATTATCGATATTTCATGCACCATTGTTTGGATAGACTTGAATCCTATTTGAACGCCTCAAGAGTCAGGCGATATGGAGTATGGATTAAGTGGGTAATGACAGGGAATGTAGTTATCCTGCGCAATGGTAACAAATGCTCAGCGCGCCAATCTGACAATTCATCAGTTTTGTCGATTGATGGCATGGGATGTGGTGACCCGCAAAATAGTTACAAAATGGACATTTGTAGAAAGAAATTCTCCGAAAATGTTATCCTGCGTTCTTATTCTCGTCCAAGTAGTTTACTCTAACTCGAATAAAATGGGAAAAAGCTTACAAAGGGGTCGGAAAATAAATCACTACGAATAAAGGGCATTGTGCCGTTGTGGTGACGGTGATATTCTTTGGATTCTAAGCAAGTAAACAATGAAAAGAACGGTGGTTGCTACTTAAAAATTTCCCTGTTTCACACTATTCCATATAGTAAACTTGTTTTCTTGAATCTTGTCGGATGTCGATTGATCGTCTAGCTTGTTTACTCACTGGGTGACGCCATAGCATGCCGCTTATAATCAGAACTTTGCAGCAGTTCTCGCTGAATAGCTAACAAAATCAGGAGTTTGTTTATTTATACTGTGGCATTTAAAGCCGAAAGGCTTCTCATGGCGCTTGTTGGATAAGTTTCGGCAAGACCTGTAATGACTGACTAAAGGCGTCAAATCACATTGTTCTTTACAGTTTCTGGCTTTATCCCATCAGTGTAATGCGTGCTCCTTTCCTCTTGGTCGGTTATTTACCTAAAACTGCTTTATTTGTGACTCACTCCTCACCTTTTCTGCGACCGGAGGATGCGTCGATAAACATTAATGTCTGGAACCAAAACACAGGATATTAAACGTTGTTGCTCTTAGATTTGAGTTCAAGGCAGTTCTGAAAAAGAGCTGGACTATTCTCTGAATTGGGGGCTCCACTATTCATTACCTTTTGATATCGGTGTTTTTGCCAAAGTGAGAGCAAAGGCGAACGTCCGAAGCTCTCCACAAAGCTGATTAATCTTTACTGGCAAGTCCTTTGGGAGATGGAAAAATCCTAATTCGGAGTTATTCACAAAGCGCACAGCACTTTGTTCACTTGCCTCTGTAGTGAAAGAGTGTATTGGACAACCAGATTGTCTGGCTTCATCTGAAGGACTTAATCACTGCACATCCAGTCACCGTCCCCAGAGTGTTACGAGACCCTCAGGTCGTCCTACTGCTTTTTAGGTTGGACCCTTTGATCAAATACTCGAGACGAGATACCTAGACCAACCTCCCATTTTAATTTGAGCCACTAAATATCATTTAGTTCACTGGTGACATATATATATATATATATATATATATTTATATATCGTTTGCTGCATGCTGATATTCCTACTGTTCGCCATTATTCATGTAAAGAGAGTAAGCAGAGGGTAACCTTGTAAAGGTGAACTGAAATGTTCTATTCCTCGAATTAAAACATTACGATAACTTTCCGCACTTTTTTCAGAGAGTTAATGAGCTACTTCACTCATTGACGGCAGTTCAATAATAGACGCATGATTATTTTCATGGACAAAATTAGCGATTGATTTGATCACAAAGCAACTCATATTTCGAGCTTTTTCTGCTAGGTTACTTTAAACTCACTATTTATCGAGGGAAATCGGGACGCTTGGTACCATCTCAGTCTCGATACAGACGATTCTAGTGTTTGACCGCTTCATTTCCCCTTAATCAGCGACACATCGCCGATGCGATAAATAGCCGTCCTCAAAACTACTCGCCCTTGGATTGGTTGTCTTGAGGTTATCTATCCTGCTTTTTCTTGGGTAAGCTGCGATGCTTGCTACCTTGAACTGTAGTTGAGGTTTTGATCATGATGAAACAAAAGTAGTGTGAATCCACAGATTGGGGCTACGCAGACTTTCATGGTGCGTATTTGCGCCGGCGTTTGCTGACTCCTATTTTAAAAATGTGTCACAGTCTGAAACATATTCCGGCTCCAATGATAGTAATTTGTTACTCTCATACCTCAGCAAGGATTTCATATTTACAGTATCAAACTCGGTGATTTAATTCCTTTGTTCTATGCGATTTGCTCTCGTGCCCATTCTCTATTGTACTTTATTCAATCTGTCGTTGCATGAAAGCCTTTGTAGGCAATAAATCAATATGAACGGGATTGATATATCAATATTCGGACGTACTTTAATATATCTTAATAAAAGAATTAAAGGTTAACTTGTACTGATTGTCATAAGAATGCCAGATTGTAACGAGAACGCGGATTAAAAAAGCGCAGCGCCTCGATCTGTATTAGTTTGCTTACTTTGAGCCAACCAACTTCACTACGTAATTCCTCCAGCGCTTGTTGTCGTTCTGCCGAATCCGCCTGATCCAGCTGTTTGATTTCCTCCCTCGTTTCGTGTGCTGCCTTTCGTCTTTCTGCACAGATCTAGGAGGGAAGAAAGAAACCTACGAATGTTCGTTAACAAACGGAGTTTATAATGCTGTCGATGTCTCGGTTACTCCTTGTCAGTATACAGAGAAACGATAAGGCAGTGAACTTGTGGTTATTTAGATACCCTCGACTGGGAAGTGACTGGTACTGGCGATGTTGATGCGACTACAATGCCTACAGTTAGCCCTTTTGATCCTTCAGTTTCCTATTTTCGTACTAGGAATGTTTTATTACTTTTTGTCCACGTAGACCAATCCGATCGTCTGTTTTGGCTGTGGATCATAATTTCCTTCCGCCTGGGTTGGGAAAATCCAAAGTCTATTGCAGAATGACTGGTGATTATGCCTGAAGCCATAAAAAACGCAATTTCATCACACCTAAATACAAATGCAGTGCACAGAGTATACGGTCCAGATCTGTGTTGTCACTATAGTTCCCCGAACTTCCATTATGTAGTCTTAGGACCCGATTTATCGTGCTGATATCCGCACGGTCTGAAAAGCCCGTCCATACACAAGCTGCTCGACCTTGGTTTCGACTCGGACACCTGTTTGTTCGCATGTCTACATGATTATATTATGGCGTGCTTGGGTAAAACTGTTTTAGGCTGTATGGGGCTTGGCATGACAGTTTGTCTAAAAGTGTGAATTGAATTGCGTTGGACAACATTAATGCTAGATTCAATTCTGTGCAACGACTCTCAAGTAACCATTCAACAGCCAAGGGATCACTGTATAACTGTTTTATTGGTGTTGGAAACCATCGGCGATGCCTAGCAATGGAACCCAGACTGTGGAAGAACTCGGGGCAAACATTTGTGGATGGACTACTACTAAATTAGTCTTTCAGGTTCCGATCATTTCACTAAATATAAACCACGATCTTTCAATCTTCTGTCACTGTTTTTGCATGACTACAGGCCATCGGCGCACGACAACTAATGTATCCTCTACAGGCAGCCTAGTGACGACTAAAGACTTGGAGACGACTGGCAGGGTCAGACCCAGTCCAACCAGCCTAGAGACAACCAATTTCGGTCCAAAATCGTTCGTCCCACTCCGGATTCGATGGATATGGATTGCTCATGATTCCCTGGAGAGATAAAAACAGCTGTACAATGCTCTCGTGTTCCTGTAGTGGTGGGTTGCGCGCTGATTCCGGATGGTGATTAATTTCTAGAAGTACATTACTCTTCCAGGTTGTACAATTGTTAAACATTATCTTGTTGGGAAATAACGCGTCATGTGAAACAAATGCGCGTCTTATTCTAATCGACTCCAGTTGTTTGAAAAAATCCTTGTTTGTAAAATATTTCAATTCCTAATGCATAACGGACGTTCTTAAACAGCATTTGTTCAGGTTCGATCAATCCAGTCGTTTCTGGGATTTGTCCGTTGTCATTCCGGGCCATCACCGTTTGACTTATCAATTGATGCCATCACTCTAATGTCGATTGTCCTAACGCCTCATATTCTTTCGACAACCTGCTGCCTAAACAAGATACAGTCGGTAAACAAACCAAGATATTCGGGATAATGGGTCTTTCCAGAGCTATAATCTTTCTTTTCCTGCTATTTCTATGACCGGCGGTGGCCATTGTATGGCTTCTCAGCCTGAATGTTGCGGGTTAAAATCCTCCCACCACCCGTCAACTCCTCCATCCAGCAGCCCTTTATTGACCTCGGCTGCTTTACTGAAAGAATGTAAAAACAAAAGATAGAGGGTCTGATATGTCAGGCGGACGCTACTATGAGGCCCCAACGGTAACGACAGCAAAGTATTGGGTGATTAATGGTAGCAAAAATCGGACTGATGTGGCGTAAGACCTATACTATGAACAATCGTTACGGGCCCAAATGATTTAACCATAGTATTGGCAACAGATTAGCTCGCTGAGTAATGGAGTGAATAGGTTCAATTGTTGGTAAGATTATCATTGCTAAGTAATAAATCCGAAAAGATGCGGTTTGTGCTCTTACTTGCTTCATTAATCGATTAATCTGCTCTCGGGTCTTTTTCGCGTGTTCCTCATGAGCTCTTCGCGTAGCTGCCAGCTCTGTTTGAGCTAAATTGGCTTCGCGTTTGACCTGGTTGTTAGTAGCACGGAGTTGGGAAATTTGGTCGTTCAGGTCATCCACCAATGCACGAGTTTTGGACAGTTCCTCTCTCGTCTTTAGACTGTCTTGTTGAGCTTCAATGTATTTCCATGCGATGGTTTTCGACTGGGCTGAGCGAGGCGCAAAATCACACGTGGGGGTGAGGTCGAGTTGAGGTATTTCTGTTAGCTGGTAATTGCACTTTGCTAACAGATCACTCGAAAGTAATGCAAATCTGAAGTAACAATCCCTACGTGGGTTCATGTCCGATTGCTCACCTACCGCTCTATTACTCCTCAATTTATTCAAATTACCATGGAAATTTCAGGCAAATTTAAAACATTGGTATTGCCTGCATACCAAAAGATATTTATTATCTTTGGTCTTTCGATTGGAGTTAGCCATATCGAAACCGTCTCCCTATTTCCCATGTATTGCTCCCCGCTCCTGGAGGATATCTTTTAAATGGATGGAATTTGTCTCCACAATTATGTTCCGTTTCCATATTGGGTGCGGCGACCAGAAACTATTACACTACACAAAATTCATTTTCGTCCGCGAGGCTACAGAACGTCATTAGTACATTAACTTCTGTCAAAGGTGCTCACATTTTGCCGACAGTTCTTCAACGTGGGCGGTCAGATAGTCCACTTCTCTTTCGAGTTCTCGAATTCGAATGGATGTGGCCAACCCTTTGTTGGTCGCTGGTGTTGAAACTTTTCCATCCCGACCAACAAGTAGACCATATTTCAGATCAGCAATTGTTTTCTTCTGAGCAAGTCTAATCTGATAATTTAATAAAGCAGAAAAGAAACAGAACCTGTATCTGAATAAACGAGGCCGATTTCATTCTGATAAGGATACTGTCCATCGGAAACCAAAACGGCTAGTTTAAAAAGAGGAGTTTGGTTTCTCCTATGACATAGGCATGTCTCTATAGTTCATGGAGCGTGAACATACTTCGGAACTGAACCTGAAGATTCGCGCTTGGTTTGGCATGACACTCTTGGATGTATCGTGAAGATATGTTTTCCGAACTACGACGATTTAGTGGAACTCTATGGTTAACAAACGATCTCCAGGGCTTAATAAACAGCCATCTGGCATCCGACAGGCGGTGGACAACTTATAGCAAACGGAAAGTTGCTGTGGTGGTTGCTCAATGAAATATGGTTAATGACAATCTGCTTTACAAGTTTCGGGGATTTCAACGCCTTGTCCTGGGTTGTTCTGTTTCTCCGATTCGTCGTGCTCTTACGGTCACAAATTCAAGTGTGACACTTTCATGTTTGTTCAGTTTTATCCTAGTTAAACAAAGATTCACGGTTTGCACCAGCTCTTAGTCAATTTGGACTGGTCCGACAAAGTTCTATCTGCTAAGTATTATACAACTGACTCATATGTGCTTGCCCACATATTCGATTTGAATTCAGACACAGCTATTACCTTTGCAAAATTAATTTAGCAATCCTGTTGTTTCAGCTTAACGTAGACAGTCTTGTTTCTCGTACTTTGACCCCATCGTTGATCTCGGTCTCGGTGGAGCCACTAATCAGGCATCTCTAATTCAATGAGTCGGTGAGCCACGTAGTAGATTGCTAGGAGACGACAAGTCAGCTAATAACCTTACACGAGTGTTCTGCATTTATTTATCTTCTTTCACAAGACTTGAATGAAGGAATGTCATGACAGTAAATTGCTGCAACGCGTTTATCTCAGTCTTCACCAGGGATATTGTAACTCGATTTTGCAAGCGGGAGTTCTTGCAGACGGTTCTTGCACGCACGTTTGCGATGCTTGATGTTTCGCTGTCGAATGACAGTAAACGGTTTTCGCAAAATTATTCTTTTATTTCACCATTATAAGAAGAACATTTGTAAATCGGATCTTCTTCCGGTTTTGTACCGAAATTAAAAGAGATTATATTGCCTTCACTGGGCTTTCTAAAAGCTTTTTAGTACTGTAAATCGGTGCGTTTGTTTTTGCAAATTCTGCTCAAAATCAAATAATCATATCCTTATTTATCGCGTATCTAGGCCACCGAAAATTCATGTGACCCTTTCAAGGTCGCGATGTCTCTTGAAAGGGCCCGGAAATGCAGGAAGGGTATGTTCTTGTATGATACTTGAGAAGGAAGTGTTTATGTTGCCGTAGACAGCAACCACTAAAGAATCGCCGGAAGCTGGTAAAAAGTTGGATCACATTCATTAAATTTTTTCCGAAAATTGGAACATTGCCTTCTTCTCTCCTAATTTTCCAAAGATTTAAGAGAAAGAAATCAGGGAAAATCCGCCAATATTTCGATTATTCTAGTCGGTACAGTTTCAAGAAAATCGCGCTAGTGGCCAAAAGGGGACTTGTAATCGGTGCAAACCGTGCACAGGTTTGCGAGTTGGCACAAGGACAAATCAGGGGATACGGTAAGATATTACAGCACTGTGAATGACAAGACGTCCAAATTAACGTTCGAATATGATGTTGGGAGGATGGGTATATTACGCGCTCAAGGTAATGCGCCAGGTGGTCTTTAGTCTTCGTGTTTTGGGGTACTAACAAGAACAAATAATTCGGCGTATCCATTCTCTGCTTCGCGTAGGAATGACAAAACGTTTGTACATTTTTCACCTCACAGAACTTTGTATGCAGATGTACAAAGGATTTCGGCGAATCCAAACCGAATGTGGCCACTTGGAATTGCCACTTCTGGGATGCTTATGTAAATGCACGTGAATTTATATATATATATTATATATTATATATATTATATATATATATATCCGTTGCTCATTATCTTGGCTAAAACACTGTATCATCTTGGCACAAGCAATGATGTTCAGGAGATTCGTACCTGATACTAGAGTTTCCGGTTCCTTCCCGAGCTGCCACTGAAGAGCGATGTCGCTGATACACTATTTATGCTCACTACTCAGGAAAAATTACCGATATCATTGTACGACCGATCCCTATTGCCCTACAAGTGAACATCCTGAGATGTGCCCACTTTTGACGAACACTTTTTCGCTATCATTATAAAGGTGACAGGGCATTTTTCCTATAAGACTAAAATTCTCTCTGCAAACATGACCGATAAAAACAGAACGAACCTAGAAAGCCATCGGATTTTTGTTCTGCCGAATTGAATAAGAAACGCACTGTTCCAGATTTATTTAATCAAAATCGGACCTGGGCAAGTTCGATCGAGTTTCGCGATTGGGGCGAAACACTTCCTTTGGTGTCAACGGTTTTTGATTAAGATGGGGTAACACGGGTCCAAAATGACGAAAATAGGCCGAAATTTTCCGTGTCGGCTGAATAATTAGAATTTCCTTCCAACTTTCCGAATCTAACGATGCAACCATCTACTGACCACTCATGCACTGGGAACCCAGTTGGCTTAGACGCTACTGACCTGGTCTTACTGTTGCATTCAAAATTAAGGAGCCAAATGGTACTGAAACCTTGCTGTCCCATAAATCGTAAATCGCCAAAAATTATACCGTAATGAACGGAATCACCGAACTTTATCACTCCAAACCAGAACACGGTTGAGTCCAAATCGAATGTATCGAGCTTGGCAGAAATGCGCGAAATTTCCATTAATTCAATTCAACATTGACTGTATGCGCTTGACACGGAATCTGTTCAAAATGCAAGTGTGCAAAGCAGGTCGAAGAGAATTCAGCTGTCTGGATTGTTAATAGCTACCTCCTGTAATGGAGCAAGGTAGGTAGGAAGAGGCGATTGTGAACGCTTTTTCAGCTAAATTGCCCAGCTGTGTTACGTCGTGTGTATGAAGGTTGGTTGTTAACCATGTGTTCGCGGAGGGCTGAGGATTACTGTGCAAATGCACAATAGATTCGGGTGAAAACCATGCGATTTCAACCCGATTCATTGTTATCAGCCAACTGCAATAATAACCTTTTGGACTTTGAACGATTAAGGATTAGCCTGTAAATCCGCTGCTAGAACTTCGTATCGTCTTCCATTATCTTAAATCTCTGCTGAATCATAGTCATGGATTTGAGTAAGTATATTACGGGAACTGCAATTTATTAGTTCACTATATCAATGTGACCGCTGAATTAGGTGTAAATAAGGTGAACTTTCTAACAATGAGTCAGCCAATCACGCCGGTTATCTTCAAAAATTCACATATATATATATACATATGCACAAATAAATCGTTATTAATCGGTCACTGTTACTGGTTAAAATTTAATCTATTAAGGGAGAAAACCGTTTTATATAGGAGATTGAAGGTGAGACATTTCAATAGCCCACGACCATTGGTACCGACTCTTTCAGGAGATTTTAATGTTTCGCGGTCATGTGACATCACAAGATCGACAGCTCCCAACAGAATAAACCGTTTTTCACTCTGATAAATCAGATTGTGACATAGGGCGCAGCCTGCAAAGTGGCGTTAAAACAGCCCGATTTTATTCTATCCCTACAGCACTGGGTAACTCGCTGGAGTAAAATTTGGCATGAAAATGAAAAAGTACATCACAACATGGTTGTGAAATCAGTTTTCACTAATGATTAAAACGCACTGTCCGCAAAAATTCATCCACTTGGCGCTCGTGGGGGACAAATAAACGCAAATAAATGTCCAATAGACGGATTTTAAAAACTATTTAAGCAACCCTCAAAAAATCACAATTGTGAATCCATGATCAGGTTGCTCGTCATTTACTGTGATCACTCGGCAGAATGAATCTCTGAACAAACAAAGCTGTTTGAGTTTGAAGAGATTGAACGATTTGTTTCAATATCCGAAGAATGTTCATAATAACATGTGATATGGACATCTTTCATACATTGAAACGGTCAGTGGACCCTTGTGTATGAAAAGAACTTAATCAGTTCCTAAATTCCTCCGCCAGAAGCTCTGAAGCGAACACTCTCCTTCACTTTTTATATTATCGTGAACAGGAACATCCAAAGTTTCGTTTTTGCGGTGGATAGATGGGAGAATGGGTTGGTCAGTTAAGATCGTTTTCAGCCAGAGCTAACGTTTTTTAGATTGCGAAACCAAACGCGGAATCCCGGAAAATGTTCCCGACACGGCGTAGCGGTGACATTTATTTTCGTCTGTGACGCAATTATCTATGGCCCGAAGACCCGTGCGCTTCCATGATTTGGATATGGATTTCTATTTTACTGGGGACGTTGACATTTGAATTCCAATTGGGAATCTAGTGATGGAAAATTCATAATGGCTTGTATGAGGAGCTACACAGAAGGAAAATACCAGGTCACAGCTTTTAACCGACGTCAACTGATCTATTATACCTCACAGGTTTATTGGTTTGTGCAAACTCCAAAGTTCCAGCAGACCGGCAGAAAATTTAGGCCTTGCAAGCAACCTACTTTAGCTGCAGGTGGTTTTGTTTTCGGGTAATGAAGATAATGAACTAATCAGCCAATATCCCCTATGCAAATCCGATCGATTTTGACTGGAATGTAGCAAAGAAGTGAGTCTTTAGAAAAAGGCTCGTCTTTCGCATTGTAAAACTACTGAAATCCTTCGCTGAATGGTGTTGTGCAACAAATGATCCGACGTACGCAGTGAACGTGCGCTTTAATCCATTAAAACAAATCTTGATATACTTTATGACCACGAGTTTTATCATCATCTGCCGTGGTGTTTTAATTACATCTAGTGCTTGTGGGGGATTTTTGGCTATCGTTATGTTTTGTTGCCTCCGTTTAATATATGATTGCACGAACAGTGCAGCAGTGCATTTTGTCATCATTGTACCAAATGTTTTCATGTAGTATGTTGTGTTCCCTTTCCTGCCAAATAAAACAGGATGCTCTTCAGACTTCTGCGCTCATTGTCTTCTTAGTACTGGGACTGGTAAATGCATTAGATATTGTCGGGGCCGTGTTTTCTCCGTAGTCATTTGTCCACAACGCGACAAGGGGAAATGGTTGTGCTGTTTAGACGTGAAGATTACGGGCTCCAATCCTCTTACAACCGGTCAACCTTCCCGCTTGGCATCCCTCTGTTAGGGCGACCCTGTTCCTGAAAATGATATACATGGTCATCCCATTAGTAAAGGAAATAAGAATATGAAAAAAGTCTCCTGCTTTGTGTTACTTCAGTGTGAGGTAGATTCCTACTTGATCGCAGGCCTATAAACTTAGGTGCGAGTTTGCCTATGTTTAAACAGAGCAGGGTTCTGCGAGCATAATTAACCAATGCTTATTGTCTATTTCTAAAACGCCTCGTTTATCTAACTTTGTCCAACGCATTGCTGCTACTCTTCATGTGATCTTTCTCGGTGGGATATACTATGGATATGAGTGTATCATGTCCTCGGGCTTTATTTGCGTGAGTAATTACGAACACTGTTGGTGACCTCAAATATGAACAGTTTTGAGCTCACCGCTTGGAGTTTATCCACACGCATTTGAGCAGACACCAGATGCTCGATCAACTCCGCTTCGCGTTTCCTTCCGGCATCCAGTTCAGCCAGAAGTTTCTGGTTTTCAGTAACCAAGTGAGTGTTTTCACGATCTACATCCTTGAACATGAGTAACGAGGAGGGGGAGAGGTGTGAAAAGAGAAAAACTCAAAGTCTAATTATAGAAATAATGAAACAAAATGACCAGATAGCACGAAATACGTAAAAGCTTCCGGGCATTGGAAGCTGGAAGCTATCAAAATCCGACAATAGCCATGTATGCAGCAACTATCTGTGCAGCACATGTTTTACCAATCCGTGAGTTAGAATCCCACCGAGATCGTAACTTTTCACAGTTGGGTCAGTTCTAAATTTATCGGTCTCAACCGAGAAGCTTACCGCAGTTTTCTTCTGGTCTGTTAACACAACGGATGTCTGCCTTAATGATACCTACGGTACAAGTCCACCTTACTAACTGATAACCTTAGGGATGTAACGAATAGACGGCGGGTTACCATTCCAATTGTGGCATGCTTTTGAATGCCGGGATTCAAATCAAATGATTTTGCACACTACCGTACTTTGCAGGACACGAATTGTATGGTCCCTTTGGAGTAGCACCATAGGCATGTGGTCCAGAGCTGAGTATGTGGGATTTCCTTTAAAGGAAATGTAACTCGTTTTTGCTCTAACGGCGAGCCCAAATGTGATCTTCGAAAAATAAATCTAAATAAAACGAACAAATTAGATGCGTCTATCGCATTTTTACGTTATCGATACTAGCATGGAGGATGGAACTACTGGATCTGATCTATCGCATTGTATTACGCAATGCGGACGGAATGGAAGATCACGGTTTCGTTTACAGTTGTATCAGTCGACCACAAATGCAAAAGCGAAAGAGTGAGCGAGTCCTGGCTAGCAGACAGAAAATATAAATGTTATTATTAAACGAATCGAAGAAGAAGAAAGGAGTACAGAGGTGAAAACATGGCGCACTTAGTGCGCCAACAGAGGAGCAGATGATCCAGCCAAAGTAAAGCGGAAGCCGTCTACGACACTGGGATTGGTCAGAAAAGTACGAATTTTGAAACTTTTAGGCTTTGTTACTGCTTGGTTTTGTTCCGAGACTGACGAGGTACTCTGTCTCATCCGACGGCATAACTCGAGCGCACGATCGATCGCATGCATGCAGTCAGTGATTCAGGCAAAAACCAGTGGTTCGGGTTGGGAGATACCTATACGGTTTGATCGGCTTAGAAATTTCGATTTAAGCCGTAGATTCCATCCGTTGAGGCGACCCCATTGCCAAAGCTCGAAGCTCAAGCCCTCTCTCCGCCTCTTGCGCGTTCGTTCTTACATGTCTGTTGACATGGTGACATTGGGTGGATGAATTCAGCTCACGCGTTATCTTGATTGGGGTGGAATATTTCACATCGATTCGTTCTTTTTGGACCAATTTACTAATTGGTGGTCATTGCAGCAGGGAAAGTATACAGAGATCCCATGATTACGGGCCCCGCTCTACACAGAAAAAGTTGAAATGAAATGACGAGGTGTAAAACAACAACAACTAGCAACAGCACCACCCACAACAGGAAGACTGATCGCGATAACAAAGAGAACAAAACAGCCTCAACGAAAATAACAATAAAAACTACACAAACGGTGACAAAAATAACCATAGCAATAGTGACAATAACAAAAGCAGTATCATGGCGATCCATTTATTGAGGATGCATATCAGGAAAGAAAGTTCTGGGAGACTCATTAGTTACAACACACTCAGAACGACCACCACCACATATTTGATAGTGGTTGTTTTTTGCTGCTTTGCACGGGTTTAAAAAAAGAATAGATGACCTGAAAAGGAATTCAACAGTTAGGTTCACTTTTCTAGTAATATCTGAAAATTAAGTGTGTGCACGCTGCCTATGTTCACACCGATTCACAGAAGAGAAAAATCACTCAAAGTGGGTATGGGAAGCCGTTATTCTCGTGTTTTTAAAAAACTGGTAGAAAGCTTAAAGAGGTACTGCAGTTTTTTCAGCCGTCAAATATGGCGGGAATTTTTTCTCAGATATCTTCATTTCAGTCATTTATTTCCTTTTTGGTTCCATGTCCATCCTTGCTCCAGCACATTGCTGAATATCCAAACAAGTGACCGGGTTGAATGTATTCTGAGAAGGTCGTCGACGCTCTCTACCTACCTGTCCAAATAATCACACATATATATCTAAAGGGAAAAAGGAGACCAGAATTATAATTCTGTAGGTCTTGGGCCAGAACTGTTTTGCTGCATTTCTGCGCGGTGCATACCACGGAAGAACGTTACTATCATAGTGAATGAAGGTCTGTCAACAAAGTTACGAACACGCATGCAGGTCTAGCCGTAAAATTCTTTTTTGTTTACGCAGCAGAAGGTTTTAATTTCCGATTTCCAACGTCATAACAAATCTAAGAAACCTGGATTCGCATCTGGCTAATGAACCGTGAAACGTTTTCTGCCAGCGCGATGTCACGTTATTATCAGGTTTTGAACTATTGATGATGATGATGGTGTACGTCTGCACACCAGTTACTTGTCGAGCCCTACCTGGGACCTGTCCAGAAATTCGATTAACTGATCGCTTTCTTTTCAATCGACCCAAGTGATTCCTCGCTTAAAGTGGACTTCGTGGACCCCGTAGAAATCACTGTTTTAAACTTAAAATGCTGTGGCACGCAGGCTGTATGCATTCACAGCAAAACTAGTGACGAAGCAATCACACGACAAACGGCGATTTGACAATATCACGGTCGGCAAGTCTGAGGGCAGCACGACAAGCTGCGCTGGGGAACTCAATTAGGAGAGGGATACGCACACAAATGTCTTTGATTAGATCTATGTTGATCAGTTACTAACCGTTAGCCGAAACCGTGAGTACATATGAATGTTATTTTTGTCGGCTGCTATTAGCTGCTTCATTACAGTATGTGTAGATATCCAATTCGATTAATCGTCGGCTATCTATGACGTTTGCCAAACACAATTTGTATATTTCTGGTAGTGGTATTGTTATTATTATTACTGTTATTATTATTATTCTGTTTGCTATTAGTTTTGCACACGTCAGGTTAAAGCTATGATATAAGCTAAACTTGGTTCCCACAATTTCAAGCCGCTAATAAATAAGATAATCACTCGAATCTAATTATGATTGAACATATACAAGTGACAAAAGGGTAAACAACCAACGTGACCTGGAACTAGGTGGCATTCAAAAGAAAACACGCAAATCATTTCGTCGAATATAGGCTTCATCATTAACGTATTACTCTTGACCGATTGGTCAGTTCGTCTTCATATCATGTTAGCTCATATCTGATTGTTTCCTGGGAGGAAGATGTGAGTTTTTCTGCAGTCATTTGGGATACTGACTATCAGGCTTATAGAAGTATTTGTTTTTTCAACCAAACCAGGTAGTGGCAACCAAAATGAACCCTGTCATTATGGATTTTGAAGTTCGCGGTCCAGCGTACCAAAACTTCCACAGGCGACGGGCAAACGTCCTGGCCTCCGATAGGTAGCTCCAAGGTGCGGCTTACAGGGGACCCGGAAAAATTAGTATGGATGCAAGGGGATACACAACATCCGGTAATGCAGTGTCCTGGGTTCAAATTCATATACTCAGTTACCTTAGTGAGTGACTGATCTTCCGCAGAATCTTCCGAATCCACCGATGACAGTTGTCGCTCTTGCGAATCTGATTCTGTAGGATCCTAGGAAGCGGGCGACGGTCGGAGGCAAAATTCAAAAGGACCAATGTTGGATAAATATATGGTCGGGTTTAGGGTAAGTGCGAAACAAGACATTTTAGGGCAGGAGGCTTGTCAAAGATATTTAAAGAATCTCACCTCCACGAATGCATATATGTAACTCTAAAAATGTTATGAGTGTGTAATCCCTCAAGTCTTTACTGCTGAGACTTGGCTGATTAATTATATTTCTGTAACCTCCTCATTCAAACAAGCATCCTATACCACACAACGCAAAGCATATTTTCCACTATGAGACAAATATTGAAGTTACCAGAGGAGACATTTTTCACAAATGTTTCCTCATTGAAGATCATCACTTCTGGGTGTGACTTCGTCCCGAGTTATAGTAGCAGTATTTCTATCCCAGTTAATAGGATAAAGGAACTACTCTTATGAGGTACTCTTAAAGTTCATTTCGGGTACAGTGAAAAGATACAGACGAAAGGAAGAGGTTCACAACAGTTCGCCCGGCGGCCCTATGCTACTTAAATGCCACGATAGAAACCGCCGCACGTTAGAACCTCATAGACGAACTGTTTTTGTTTTGTCATCATGGAGTTGATATTTTCAATCTACAACAAAATTAATCGGACGTAAATAAGTTATCGGATCTCTTCAATCAGTTTCGTGATGCGATTATTCTCACATCAAAAAGAGAAGAAAAGTGAGACGAATTTCTGTTTATAACGGCGAGCTTGTAATTAGCTAACGAAAGCTCCGTCAGTTGACCACCGTACGGGCAACCAGCATAGCCGACCACTAAACATAATTTTCTAACCTTTGTTTCATTAAAGCGTGAACGTGATCTGGTCATGTTACTTTTGGATCCTAAAAATAAATGTGTTCCCAGATCAGGATCACAAAAGAATTAGAGTATATAAAACACGTGCTGATAGATCATTATATATATCAAACCAATAACAGTTGTCTGCGTTACCTTCAAAACACGAAGAGCACTGAATTTACCATACTTACGTTTTTATACAAGCCAGACGATAAATTTGTTCACCATTTCTGTCGTTGTGATGTAATCACAATACTTACACGATGGGGTCAGCAACGAATTAACCTGATTCGATTAGGTTATCATTTTAGAATCTATTGAACACAGTTTTGCTAATGATCAACATTAGCTTATGTGACCAGGATTCCGTTAACTTAAATCGACCAAAATTGTTTCTCATACTCTTTTCGGACACTATCATCTGGTTGCTTCGGGCGAATCCCATGTGTCTGAGGGAGGTGTACAGTACACGCATAACCGGAAATTTAAGACTGAAACAAGTTCGATAAAATGTGTGCAACTAAACGCGTAGAGACAATTTATTTCACCAGTTTTCGGTGGTATATTTACATGTTCATTAAGAAAAACGATAGGATTTCCAGATATTACGAGCGTGACTGGCTCAAAAAACAGTCATTTAAAGAATTTTTGATGACCATTCCCGCTTGAAATTTTCCAGTACTCTGAAATCTAAAGGAGTGCTACTGGTCATTGATTGCATTCTCATCCACCAAAGATTCAGCATCATTCTTGACCCCGTTTAATCAAGTTAATTGTTTCCACGAAGGCCCCTTCAGCCTCTTTGATCCAGTTTTAACCGTTACTACTCTGTTAAAGTATTGCAAGTGTTATTCTTACAAGCAAATTGCCTGACAATGAAAGCTTAACTCTCGAAATCAGTGTCATCAGCCGACTTTTTCCCTATCTATGTTGAACAATATCATTCACTGTTCTTCAGTGTAGCTTATAGTCAGATAACAGATTTTATTATTTCAACCGATAATTTTATTTTATCGTAATCTTCATAATGAATTATTGCGCTCATCCTGTGGATGACCCTCGTCAGCGTTTGTGCGATGATTCGACGGCAAGGCGTTCAAGGTCAAAAATATCCAGCCACAATAAGTCGGTTTATTGAAGACGAAGCGTCGTCATACTGGATTAGGAGCCAATCAGTCATCTAACCTGGGTGACTGCTTCTGTACTAGTTACTTGACTTGTGCTAATCTCGTTATTGCTAAATACGTGATGCAAACGGGGATCGGTTGGTTGTCAGATCGTGAATACCAGTGCAATTCCCTAGTTGGGGAAAATACACATTTTGATGTGTCGAATTCGAACATTTTCGTTTGACTAAATGACTAGAAACTTTCGCCGGATCGGCCTTGTGATTTTCGAGTGTATTTTGTATCTATGTACACTGCTAATGATTCAAACGAGATTGCAGGCCGATAGCCAGTCACATATTATTTGGATCTTCAGTAGTCTGGATGGTGAAATTTTCCCATTAGTTGGATATTTCTATATGCCCGCAGAACCAGTTCAAACAACCTTGAAATGTAATAGCTTTTAAGGTATCAACAGTCAAATACATCAGAAATTCGGTTATTCAACTAGCAGAAAATGACAAAGTAGTAATTCGACCGATGAGCACAATTTAAAAGCACTTCACAGTCGTGCTGTTGCAGATTATGACAAAATGAAGGTCATCACTATGCACGACGAAGTTTATGGTTAGGAGTCTACTTTTAAAGCTCATGCGTAAAGCTAAGCTTGAACTATTGCAATTCGCACGTATGCGCCTGCAATAACCACGAAAACGTGCGCACATAATCATTCTCACCGCCCGTAGAATTTCCAGTTGATAACTGCCCGAATGATACAAACGCGCGTATACCAATAAACTGGGAACAGCAGCTCATTTTAGCAGAAACTAACCGAAGTCGAGACTTGTTAAAAATGATATCTACATACCAATCACGAACTAAAAAGTGGATCAAGCAACTCAGTTCAATCGGGCTACAGTGCGGACTGGCTTTTCAAGACCAATAAAATGAACCACGTAAAGGAAAGATAGTCGATAAGTTGTACGGTAGCATATAGGTCAATGAAGATACTTTGTTGTCGGCAATGGCTTGATAGTGATGGTTGTGAATCCTTACCACACAATTAACGCATGCCAAACAATCGGACACAAATTTGAGGCATTCCTTGAGTGTTAAATTAGTGTTTTCTGGAGTGATACCCTGCTTATAAACGCTAACGATGAAAACTCGACCTGCGAAGGTTTACCCGCGGCAAGAAAGAAGCAATAATCTAAAACCCTTTTTAATTTGACCTAGTGTGTCAATTCAGATCAGTATCTTGAGACATTCATTACATCACTTATTGTCCATTGAAACCAGTCGAAATCCAAGGGCATACGTACGAGTGAATAAGTATGGAGATAGGTTATACTGAAGACTGATAAATGGTGACTTAACTGTGCACAGCATTTTGTTGTGTTGGCTGTAGCAACGATTATGTGGATTTGTACTAGTTTACATTTCGCACGATCAATGATTATGCCAAACAGAGCGTTTACGTACTAGTCAATAATCAGAAATCTGGGTAGTGAGTTCAGCTGAATCGTCTAAACGTTAGTATGCTGAATGGGAATAAACAAAGGACATCAAAAGCCTAGGCTCTAAAAGTACAAAGGGTTAAAATATTGCTATTCAGGGTGCTAAAATCAGGACCCGAATATCACAATATCTCCGTTTCCGAAGAACCGTCAACCATTTCCGAAGACCTATTCTTTCAGCATTAGCTCTCAAGATAATCACCGTTTTCGCCTCTGATCACAATTATCAGTGTACATCACTTGCACAAGGGCAAAATCGGTAGAAGTGTTTTTATCAAAGCCAACTTAGACTCACAAATGATGCGCAATTCAGGGGGTAAGTCTCAGGCAGGACAAATTTGCGGCCTATTCTGACTGCCTCGACTCGACTACCACAGCTGTAAATAATTCTATGTTCGTGGTCTTTTTAACCCAGCGAAGTGACTTCGATACAACACTGAGCGGAAGTCATCCGGTGGAAAGGGTGGTTCGGAAAACAGATGGACTAGTAATCCCCATGCTAAGTTGATCAAGGTCATCGCGTGAAACTCCGTTTACCCAATGAAGCGCTACCGGAAGGAAGAAGAAAAGATCACTTTGATAAAACTAACCAATCTGACTGCAACAGAGAACAGTGGAAATTGCTAGGGTTCCTTAAGAAACACGTTGCATTCCAACAACTTTCAGTAAAGAAGAACGGTGTTCACCCCAACTGCGGAAAGGGAACAAAAATATTCTACTACAAGGTCGATGAAAATATAGTTTATTCACTTCAGTATCTTCTGACGGTTTGCCATCATTCAAGCTCATGTATCACTGAATGCCAGTATTTACCCTTGTAGCGCCATTTGCACATGAAATAAGCGCCCACTGGCACAACTCTGGGAATTAAAAAGAAGAACATGAGTAATCAGTACAGCACTCACGTGACGTGACTCAATTTTACTCAGGCAATCTCCTGGTGCTGATGATCCCGTGGGCTTTTGGATCTCGACATCCGAAATGACGGCGTCACTGGTCATCATGCACACTGTGGTAAGCAATTTTGCTGTGCCTAACTGTTTATATTGTATATCTTTGGCTTGTGTGATGACCAAAGGTCAGTGTGATCACATGTTACCTCTGCTCGCACGTACTCTACGCCCGGTCGTTAAACATGTGTCATTGACACAACTGGTGCTTGTTTTCAATACACAACCGCAGAATCAATTGTTCTGGGTTAAATTTCCGTGTTTTAGAGGACTAATGCTGATTGTTGCTCAGGGATACAAACGCTTGCACACACGCACAAGCTCCGGGTAGTACAGATGACAGAATTAAAACGCAAATGAATCATTGTCAAAACTAGTCCGAATGAAAGTACTTAGATTCACATGAGTAAATGCGAAGAATCGAAACTGATTTGCATTCTACTCAAATCTGCAACTTTGAAACATGCGCCATTAGGCCGGTCTTTTAAGTTTTAGACAATTAGCGCCGTTAGCCTAAAACTGAATATCAAAGTTCTTGTGAAACGCGCCCGGTCGCTATTTATTAGCGAGCTGCTATAATGGACTGGTTCCTGCAACAAAAATTTCAAATTTCGTTTAGAAAGTTTATTCCACACATGCTCCATGCTTTCACTTTTCTTAATTTCATCACTCTGTTGTACTGAAACATGGTGATGGAAAACAACACGTTTTTCTGTTAGTGATTTTGTAAATCACTCAAACCGGACTAACGTTGTGGGAATCATAAAACTGACAAGGACCAATCCACTAACTGTACCGCGTCTTTTCTCTGGAACGGTGAATTGTTCGACAAGTTGTCTCAATTAGTTCTGCGATGCGTGACAATATTGGAAATTACTAAACTCAGACTTGCACAATTTCAGTTGTAAGGTGTGCAGGATCATTTGGCAAAGTACGTTCATTTGCCACTCGATGAACGGTTTCATGGTCGATGGACTGGAAGTGACGGATTTGTCCCGAATCACGGAGATCTCTTGGTCATAATCCTGAAGACCTCTTCTCGCCACAAAGATGAAGAGTACTGTCTACACATCGCAGACACCGACATTAGAAAAGGTTTGAAAATAACTTAACTTGCTTCAGGGCAGTTAGCAATGCAAGGTTCTAGAAATACCCAGGCAAACTTAATCAAAAGGATTCACAATCGCCTAGACGTTGACTGGAGCATATTCCAGCATTTAGTCTAGATTCATATGAAATCTCTTCCTGCTCAACAAAATAGAGGAACTCAATAGACTCGAGTGTCGTGAATTAACACCTTATGAAGTCAGAATACACCATCACCTGGAGAAAGTAGTATCATATAAGTAGTGTCTTACATGGATGAGACAACCAATTCCACACAATTGTTTGTGTGACGGTTGCCTTTTATCAGAGGTACGCGCCTGTTCAAACATCCCAGTGCTCGTACGATCTGATTTTGGTTTCCGTGCCCGAAAGTGACTAGAATCACCATCAATATACTTGAATGGCGAGTTTACTTATGAACCATAAGGATGATTACGGGACAGATTTCGTCGGCTGGTCAAAGACAACCTTCAGAATGCGCACAACAAAATACAGGGTACATAAATCTGACGGGCGAGAATAGCCGCAAAACTGATGGTATGCTTTTGGGGAAATTTCGTTCGTTCATTTAAGGACGGCAGCATTTACACCAAAAATCGAAAATTTGGGACCATGTGCCCTCATGCTCAAGGATGTCCCCAACTAATAATTAAAAACTCTACTAATTACCACTGGGAATTCTGATCTATCTGCTGGTGATTTGAATAAGATTCTGATGTCCAAAGTAATGTCACTGCGCAAAGTTGTTCGCGTTATAAGTGAATAGACAAGTCACCCACAAACCATTTTCTTCTCCATCATCAACTTCTATGTTATCACTCACTTTAGTCCTTTTATAAGCAACTGGAAACAGGAAATGCTCAATCCACCTGACTCAATTCGTTAGCACCCCGTTTGCCTCGAGACTACTTTATCCCAGAGACTGCGGGTAGTAGTAGTGAAGTAGTCAGCCTAACTCATTTACCTGACTAGATGAACTTGTGGTCATCGTGTAAAATATCTGTCGAGTGTTTAAATCATCTGAATTTCCCGCTGAACTGTATCTTCATATGTTTGCACAGTATGGCGCAACTCGGACCGAGCCTTGGATTTCACTACCACGTTTGTGTCTGTGACAAGCAAACAAAGTCAGCGTCTGTCCATGTTAGTACAAAAAGTGTGACAGTTAAAACGTTCTTTCCTCTTCGTTCGCAGATCGGCTTCTTTACCTTGGCCCATTCTGCAGTTGGCATCGCAAGTAACAAACCTGCCCCGGAGAATTTCTTGAGGCTGACGACAGAAATAAGGCAGCCACCAATAACTTGATTACAGGAGGTAGATGCGAGAGGCATTTGGATCAAACGAGTCACCGACCCCATTGGACCAAATTAGACAAAAAAGTGAGCTTTTCTGGCCGCCGTTCTCACAAAAGTGACCGAGGGTAAATAACCGGGGAGTAACAAGCAGAAACACCCAGAAAGTTTATCGGAGGGGCTATGATAACGAAGAGCTGGATGGGAGAGTAGTCTATGCAGAAACGAGGGAACACGTTCGGGGTCAGAAAACCCACAAAAAGATGATTCTGAAAATGCCAGTTGTGCATGCCGAAGAAGACCGGGACAAAAGTGCATCAATAATAAAATTTGACAAAATGGACTTGGTTATGTTGTTTCTTCATCAAATTTTCGAAAGAGACCCGTTTGCAATAAAACAACCTCCAGCTAATATCAATGCGACTGACGAAGCATTAGCTAAATAGTGAGTGAAATCTGTCATAAAGGGGATTGGTTATTGCGGAAACAGCAGAATTAATTCGTGCCTGGATGTTTTCACGGAGGATCCAACCATTTTATCAAGCTAATAGATGGATAGGAACTTTTGTTCCATTGAAGTGGATATGACGCTTAAGGACCAAACACACGTTCGACATGCATCGAGGTGATCAAGATCTACCATTTGTACTAATTAAACGCTTGGTTTCAAATCGTGCTGCATTATCCAAGCAATTGTTCCGCATCAAAATGATTGCAGCGTACAGCTTTTGAGACGAGAGGAGACCATTGCTATAGATATTGAAGAATCAGCTTAGTAATTCACGCATCGGATAGTCAAAAGCTAGCGACGTGCGATTTTTTAATGCAAAAAATCCAGAAAATAACGATATCGTTGACTGATCATTCTAAATGGCGAACCAATGAAGCGCCTCGTTCCCATGGTGCCCGAATAATAATTATTTGGTTCTACTTTGGCAGACAAACCTCCGAATTAGATTCACTTATGCTGAACACAGCATGCAACATTTTAACAGGTGAGACACCGCAATGCTGACTGTTTGGCCATTGCCCACACAATCGTCGAGCATCATTGGCGTCGTTTCAGTAGGATACTATCAATTTTTTTTCCTAAGGTCTGTTTTGATGAAATCTAAGTTGCGAGGTAGAGGAGGAAAATCTCAAGCACATGCGGCAGTTGCTGCACTGTTTGCGTTGAACAATGGATTTGCTTTCCTCTATGCTGGTTCTCGCGCTGGACTATCGGAAGAATGTTCGCCTCAACCATGAATTGTTGTATTGGGGACGCGGAGGCAGGTGATCAATGCAGTGGTCATCGTGTTTGCATAGTGTAGTCTGTTGTTCAGTTTCAGCATTTTAAAGACAACTGAATACAACTTTCCACTATTCGGGGTATAATAGTACTGACTGTAAAAATTTCCTGAAACCATCACAGTACGATTGAGATAGAGTTAGCACGCAACTCAACGGTGACTGTATATGCATCTACCAGCACTCTGCAGTGGACAAAGGAGCAACAGGGCGTGTATTTCCACGTGACGTCAAGTTGAACCTGAAAACAGTGGGTTCCGTGCGCTGTGTGCAACGATGAGGTCACGTGATTCCGGAGTTCGGCTGTTCGGGATAGCCTTCGGTTAAAAATTCGGATAGTCGGTAAGCTCAGACTGCAATGTGACCCCTGCAAATCTATGGTGGTCTGTGACAGGAGGGTATTGCACGGGCTAATTGCTTTTTAAACATGCTAGAAGTGAGAGTGAGCTAGAAGGGGAGAACCATAAGCGCTAGGTATTGGGCGAGCCACCGAACAGACAACCGCGACCCGGAATTGGGATGGCATAGATAAGTTCCAATTGGACCAGGTGTGATAAGGACCCGGGAGACAAATCGTCTATTATCGGGGATAGGGGATCTGGGATTCGCACCTCTGAGCGTTTTTTGTTAAGGTTGACAGAATCTTAATCCACTTGACCACCTTCTACCCGGGCATGGGGAAAACAAAAGGACCTAATTCCGGGTTTGGATCGATAATTGGAGGAATCATTAAGCAAGAAGGCGAGAAAGATTTTCGAGGATGTCTCCACACATAAACAAGAACGTGACTGAAAACAGAGAACTTATAGAAGTGGGATGGCGAAATCACTTTCTGCATGAAATCGTAAGCCTGCGAATTTTGATGCCATCTAGAATTGCTTGCAGTTGGCAAGCCCTAAAGGTCTAGAACCTTTGAGAATGCTTTAAACAATTAATCGAAAAGCTTCTTTCTGGAGGCAGAGTTTGAGGAATCTAATCGTGACTTCACCATAGGCTTTTTAAACTTCGTCCTTAATTGTTTGAACGCATTACATTGCCAAAGAATCAAATAGACCCACTATTCAGATCAAAACACGTTGTGTTGGCGGACAGATATTTTCCATGATTCATTCTCAAACTGTTGCAATGGTGTTTACTTAACAAATGGGAGTTAGGAGATTAGTTACTGCGCATTCATTTGGTTTGTTATTCGGTCGGTTGGCCGGTCAATCGACTGTTCAGTGCAGAGGATGAGGAGAGATGTGGTGGGCATTATTGTGTGACAGTCAGTGACCTGGATCTTCTTCCGGTTCGAGCACGTTCCGTTCATTGAAATCGGGGCATCCCGTAGTACGGAGTACCACGTCATGAGTCGAAAGCGATAAGAACCAGCTCGTCTGATGCTGCCAGGAGAGCAAAAGCTCATGGCCCATCCTTGAATCTTCTTAACCGTATCAGTGGTGTTTTCCGCTTCAGAAAAAATTTAGCAAGACGAATTTTTGCTGAATATCTTCCTGCTACAAGTCTAAAAAACAATAGCCTAATGCGGAAACCTTCTGTTAAGTGAAGTAATTGCCGTACTGCGTAATGAGTTTAGCGCATTGTCCCCACTACGGAATCTTGTTAATCGCTTTGATTTTGCCAGTGTATTAACTTATATTTTGTAAGCTTCCCCTGCTATTTCATACCGCATAGTAAATAAAATCTCCATCCAAATTAGAACGGCCCTTGAGCAATCACTTTAATGCAATCGAGTAGCCACTAGAAAGCCCAACGAATTTCATTATGCTCCACCGCCAACACAAAGCGTGCGAAAATTCCCCTAGCAGAATTCCGGCTGCTTCACAAGACTTACTCCAAAATGATCCCAGTAATCATATTCGCTCTGCGCACAACCGATACAAAGTATGTATATCCGCTTGTTAGTTCCTAACTGGCCCGTACCTAAATATTCTTTAAGCAATTGGATCAAGAAACTGAATAAGATAAAGCTTCGTGAAAGTGTTCACTTGTACACATTTTTGTTTTCTACACTTTTTCACTATTGCCGCGGAAGACTGAATATCCAACCAAATGAGTGTATGAAACAATTACTTAATCCGACATACATAATATATACGCTTGAACTTAAACGTGACGTCATCGCAAAACTAATGGGCAAAGAAGTTATGCCACAAGCAACGCCTAACCATATAAACAAAGTGTACCAAGCCAATGATAGAATATTCTCAGAACTCCATTCCTAAGCTGTGCATTACTCACGCGATCAGTCTATACGGTCCTAGCGGTGCTATGATGACCGAAAACCTCCAAACAACGAACATCTTCGGGACGTAAACCCAAATTCTCGCCACCATACAAAAGAACTGAGCGCATTGCAGCACAGTATACAGGATGTTCCAACGTCAGTAAAACACCACGCCAACGCTACAAGTGTATCCGTACGGCACAGGCCGTTCAAGCCATCATTATTCGTCCGAACGCTTCCAATACCATAGTAACGTCCTCCGAAAAGCAGCTACCGAGATAAATGAAACGGTGGACAGTCGTTAGTTCCTCTGTATCTAATTTCAACTTCGATATTACTATCCTCCAGTTCTGTAAACAAAAAACTACACTCTGAAGGTGCAAAATGCATGCTAAGTGGAACTACAGTCCTCGTAAGTCCATCCAGTGCAAGTCGTCTACATAATGTATGTCACACAGCATCTGACCGTTTGCCACTTCGACAACTACATCCTACAGGCCTCACAATACAGCCTCCATTTATAGTACATGTTTAAGTTAAGCAGGAATGGCAAGAGGAGACTGCCTTTTCGAATATCGCTAATTGTCTCGACTAAACCTGATAGCTCACCATATACCCTTGCGCGACCATAGGGATGTAAGTGCTGTGCTCGCAGGAAGCTGATGAACTTTTCTGGCATGCCCTTCTGGAAAAATCCACCGAAGACAGCTGTCCGGAGGATTGCATAGAAAACACCTTCCAATTTGAGGAAAACTACGATTGCAGGATGGTGGTGTGCTTGGTGCTTTTCGAGAAACTGCTGAAGAGTAAAATTCTAGTAGATTGAATCTCCACCTGGCAAAATCCAGCATAATGTTCGCGGATGTTGCTTTCTCTCACCGCTGCCTGACGAAGCGACATTATCGAAGCTAAAACTTAGTAGCTATCGCAAATAAACTAATTACACGATGACTGCTACAGTCAATGTGTGTGTCATTCATGAAGATAGATGCAATGGGCGACTCACCCACGAAATCCGCTCCTCAGTCCAAGTACCACGGCACAAAAAGGTAATGCTTTAATCTGGGCCTCTCCATCCAGCTTGAAAAGAACCATGGGAAGGTGGTCGATATCGACCCCACTTCCCCACTTCAGCAGTCGAGTACATGCCTGTACACCTAATTCCGATAGGGGTCAAGTGACAATTCTCAAGCTTTGGTAGTTGTTGTCGCTGGGTTAAATACATTATTACCTGCCCTGCCGAACTGCTTCGTTGCGACTTCAGCTCAACGGTTCAGCCTGTGATATCTATCATGAATAGATTCTTCAGTTCTGCAGCATGCGGTTTCAATAACCACCGTTTGCCGTCCACCAGTGTCGTGTATTAGCTTAAGCAGTCGTTGACTGCTGCCACTTCCATTTCCTCGGCTACCTTAATCATCAAATTTTATAGCGATTGTTAATGCTTATCTTCATTTGACGTCTTAGTTGCCGACTTTTTTTATTCACATCCTTAAAGTTGAGAATTCAGCGACTTTTCAGAGATCCAGTGTCTTTGACAGAGATTAGATCGTGGATCGCAGGCAAAACCTATTGCCAAATGAATCATCAGCTTGTTCTGGTCCCTCAGTTCATCACTCGTTGTAGTTCGCTGGGGGTTATTAGTTGGCCTGATAATTTCTCTTCGTAGCTGAGGGAACATCCGAATCCGTTCATGGCCAATCGGGATCGTAGGTTCCGTCGATGTTTAATACCATGGAACGAAACTCGCATTAAAATTAATTCATGGTCTGATTCCAATTACGTGGACTAGTGCGCTGCACACTTTCGGATAGAATGGTACCAAAGGAAGCTTTTTGCAATTTCGTTTATCTGAGTCAGATGGCCCGTCGATACTGAACGCCATGTTACCGTGCAACGTGAACTGTGTCGGAAATTTGTGTTAGACAGGGATAAACGATTGTCCGCACCGAATTGGAGAACCCTTTCCCCTTTAACTTTTCGCTGAGTAGGCAAGGCGTAGGGCCCACCTAAACAAACATCCGTTGCACGTTATTTTCCAACCTGTGTATTAATATCACCTGCGACCCTATAATATCAGAACCCTTGCTTTTCCAAACAAGGGTTACGAGTTCGGCATAAAATTCGTCTTTTTGCATGTCACTGCTTTAGTCTGTTGAGGCATATGCCTAAATGGAGAGTAAGTCGCGCTTAAGACAACTATCATTTAGTAAGCCGGTTGACCCGTGAAGTTTTATGGCACATAAACGACCACTAAACGAGACCCACTATAAAAGGGGCGCTTCAATCTTGTAAACCATGACTAATCCCACACTGCAGTTCGAGCTGCTTCGACTCCGATGTGAACGGAAAATGTCGTGATTAGGTATTAACAACAATTAGTTGAGTTAAGCGAGCAGGGTCTTGTATTCAGGTTTCAATGGCACAGAAGATATCTATCCAAACTGAGTTCACTTTCAGCGCTAATCATGTCTGCTGACTAGTCTGTTTAAGAGTAAGGATGCTGAGATATCTCAGATTCACTTGCTGACCAGGATTGAGAAAATGCGGACTAGCAGATTCCAAGCCACCGTTGCAGTTGTTGAACATGCTATCAGTTGGGGAAATAAGGGTCAGCATACGAGGTAAAGGGAGTCGGTTTGGGGCAGGGAACAAAGTTGGAATAAAAGAGAGGGATCTTTGAGCATTAGCATACTCATAACTACCCACATCACTCGATGCAATGGACAGCACGGTCCTGATTATCCTCCGCAATGCCGTATGGAATTATTTGTGGATGTGTAACTTGTGGGTACTGCTAGGGAGTCCAGGCAATAAGCAGAAAAACGGTTAGGGTTCTAACAAGAACATATACCCAAGGCAGTAGGGAATAAGCTGGATGGAGGCCCATCTACTTGGATTAGTTCTTCTTCCATTCAGTTTTACGATTGATTTGCCAGCTCAAATCGAACCCCAATCTAGAGAACCAGGCAACTACTTAGACTTGTACCAGTTTATATTCTAGGGATGACTGGATCTTAGTCTTGAGATAAGCCATGCCGTACAGCTCTTTGGGCAGCGGTAACACCCAAGCTGTCACATCAGTTGCCTCATAGTACCGGCAAAATCCATTCATCACTGCTTGAGAAATGTCTCGGAGAAACCGGTTGAATACGGCCAGCCGCCGAGCATGCTGACAGCGAAAGGGCCAGGTCTTATAACAGTAGAGAATACTGAGATTTGCGGCACTGTACAGCTTTTCCTGAGAAAAGGACAGATGTCACCGCTGCGCAAAAAGGTGTCGCATGTTAGTAAAAGGTGCAGTGGCTTTAACTTTTTATGTGGCCCCATCGTCAATACCATGTGCAGCCACAACCAGGCTCTCGTGGTACTTAAATTTATCGGTAGTTTCCAACAGGTTACCAATAAGGATCAAGGAGGACACATGTACCTGCCAGTTTTGGAAAAGTACCATGAACTCCGCAAACGCAAAATATACACTACACCAAGATACCTCCATCTTCAAGCAAACCAAAACGTTTACTTTCCTTTGCATTGTTGCTCGCTGAGATTGCATCATTCTTATACGTTGAGCAAAAGACCGTTTTCTTGGATGAGTTCAACTTCAGTCAGCTAGACCTGACAAAACTTTTCGCAAACTACCCTCTACTCAGTAGCTGAAAAGAAACAAGGCTAAAAGACATCCCTGTTAGAAGATGAATCTGACGAAACAGATCACGGGACTTGTTCCAAAGCAGTTATGGAAGAAGCTAACTTTGAGGACAGCTAAATTCCTTTTAAGAAAATGGTTCACCTAACATGCAAATCGCCGTTGTTGATTACGAATGAAAGCACCATCAACCTCCCAGATAGCTTCGTTCGAACGAGGTGCTCTACTACAGGGGGCTCGGATGAGGTAAACTAATTTATTAGATTTTTCGACAGCGCTAGCATGTCCCATCTTTGATGCTCACTGAAACCTTCAGACCACACGATCTCCAGCTAAAATTGATTTGACGAGCATCCGTACATCATGGTCGCTATCAGCCAGGATGGACTGATGTGCTTCGAGAGACAACAACCACCCAACAAAGGTCCAAGTTTCAAAATACAATGTGCCAGACGGCAAATCACCGAACTATCAGAATCCAACGTATTCTTGCTAGGTAACAAGCTCTACTTGGTAATGTCAAGTGGAGTCATTTCTAGCTGCAGAAAACTCGTAAAGTGGCTGAATTTGACTGCCTTTTGTAGTTTACTTGTTGCATGTGCGCTCCAACCCCACGTAAGCATATGAATGACTAAGCAAAGACCAGCACTTGGTCAGTTTCGAGGGGAACGTTCCAGCGTGACTGGTGATCTTGTAAACAACCACGTCATTCGTGGCTAGTATCAACGTAGTTGATTTAGGTCCAGTGATGACGTGAATAAGGCACCAGGTGATGTAGCGGCGATTCGACCTTCCGAAATTCGTATTTCAGAGGAACAATCAAAGTTAAAGATCGTTTCTCATTTTATGAACGACAGAAATCGGCATCAAATGCCTTGCCAGAGATGAACCATCTGAGAACCACTAGTCTGTTCTAGCATCTTTGTTTCCTATTAACATCACAAAACATGTCCGTTTTGTTATTTCGTAATGGATTATGCATCTTTCTTAGTGTCTTCGATTACGCCAGAGCCGCAACATCTAGGTACGTGTGACCTGAAGTCCTAGGTGCGAATCCCTGTGAATAGAGCACATTAGTGGCTATCATCTTCAACGTTTGAGCTGTCCTATGTATATCAGTTTTTGCACTTTAAAAATGGCTAGTTTGGGAGGACATCGACGAGATTTGGATGCCAACGCGCTGGTTTCAAAGACACTAATGCTGTTGCGACAGAGTAGATTTCCCTTCGAATGTTTCAGTAATATCTGGGAGAATGAAAATAAATGGTTGATTAGATAAGGTGTTTTGCATAGTGAGAATGATCGTGTGTGCAAAGGAAGTGTCAATCGGAAAATAATCGCAAGCTCTCGATTTAAGTTCTGTCATGGTCTGTTACGTTTTAGACTGCCGCAGTACCTGTTCCCCCAATATCGAGTAAGCTAGCTCATACGAGAATGCATATCCAGCTTTTAAGCAGTCAAAGACTGTCTGCAATACAGCCGATAATCCGTTGATCTACTCATAATTTTTTGGCGGATAAAAATTGTGAGGTGGTCTTACTTTCACTCGCTGACCACAATCGCCATTTCAACACTTCTAACGGACTTGTGTTGCACAAGCAGAATGCTTGCCAGGCAAAAACCCATCATGATCTCGACACCGCTCTTCCACAACCGCTTATTAAGTGAATCCCTGCTCGCTTTATTCCTGACTAACCACCAGTTTTGGTGCCTTTTATTTTATTAGCAACCTATCTGACACCCCAGGTTGCATACAGTTCTTCGTAGAGCGCTGGCTTGTCGAACCTCTGTCAGAGACAGCGTTAACTCAGAGTCATGAAGTAGTCTTCCCTCAGGGCATTCAGAATACCCAACGGCACATCTGATTCATTTATTCAAGCCGATTTGAGTTCAGTTCGTAGAACAAATCATTCACAATGTTTTCTGTCACGAATAGTACGCCCAGTTTTCTAATTAATTGTGGTGTTGCGTAATTTGTCTGCTGCTACATTGAGCTTGCACGTGTCGAAGATATCCAGTGCATTCAGCACTCAGACTGGTACTTTGAAAATAAAGTTACGCGGGTAGTTTATTTTTGTACCCCATTAGTTGAATATCTAGGGTCATGTACACTTTCACATATACGCACGTAAGCAGAAATTGCTAGACAGGATTTACAAACAGTCCATTGGGCAACGGAGCTACGCTTTTGTGAAATATGGCCTCATGAGAGAATGTACATTAGGTAATCACAAAACAGTCAATCGATAGCCTGGTGTAAGTTGGAGCTGTTACCAATGGATAAAGAGGGGACAGAAGCAGTAAATTCCTCATAGAGTGATTGGTGTGGACTGTTCAGAATTGCACCGGAGAATTTTCCTAATCTGTGTGATTGCAAAGCATGGTTAAGTAAGATAAAGTCATACAACAAACCACGTGCGCTTAAGATAAGCACTTATGTGATATCTTCATTTAGTGACTATGAGAAGTGAACATGCGAGGATTATCGTGATGTTCACAAGAGAACAGCATTCTGCCCAACAATGCTCCCTCTTCTTGCTATAGCTAAAATATTTTTTTCTATATAGAATGATCTAGTCAATTTTACTCCAGCGGGTTTTTGGTAGTTTGCATCAAAAAACATAGTTGATTGGATGGATATAATGGACTGGTGGGACATCAGTAACAAACTTGGAGATCCTGAATGCCTAAGCAGATTACAAAAATGAGGAAATGTGTTACTTTGCAGAAGACAAAACGAACATTACCATGCAATAACTGACTCCATACGAAAGAAGCTATGCTGAAGTATCGATCATCCGAGTGAGATGAGCTACTAGAAAACACCCGATGTCCGGGAATTTCAAACATTTTAGTCTTGGTTGGAATGAGGGCTGCGTGTTAACAATATCACAAGCTCATCTGTACCGAGAAACATTCAGTTTGAATCACCAAAACTCAAGAACGAACGTCTTTTGTTGCTAATTTGTAATATTTAATTGAATTTTAAGGCTATTTCTGCAAAATAGACATTGATAGACTCTCTGAATTAAAGGATTCGAGTAGAGAAAACTGTGTTTACTCAGCCCCTAGGCCAAAAAAATACTTAAATCAGGTGGGGAACTACTATCATTGGTTCGCATCAGCTCAAATGCCCGCTCGGCTCCCACCAAAAGCGGGTCTGCGCATTTGGTACATTCCTGGGAAAATATTATTAGAACTGTAATATCACTTTTGGGTTTGGGTACTAGAATTACACAGTCTTAGATAGAGTGAAGTTAGCTGAAAACTACGCTCAAAATTCTTCGAGTATTTTTTATTCTAAGAGATGCTTCATGTTAAATAATCAAAATCAAGGGTGAAATCTTTTATTCATGTTGGCGTCGCCTGATAGACGGAAAACGTTCAACGAAGCACTGTTTGATTCTTGAGTAGACCATCCTCCTTACTCATTTGTGAACTATTTTCCGATCATTCAAGCGAACAGAACACTATCTTTTAAATTATAAGAACTCTCGTTTGGAATACACAGTTTATGTGAGGTTGATGCTAGCGATTCTCACTTCCTGGATGTGATTCTTTTTAAATTATGAATCGAAACTCTTGACACCATAACTTTTCTCACTCCTTATTTAGTAGTGTGAATTGCTATTCCTGCACAACTGGGTCGAGCCTTTACATTGGAACTTGGTAACCGATATAAAAATTACTTCGGGCTTCCACAAGGTCACTGAAAACTGACAGAACCCTCGCGTGACTCTGATGCTGGCAAACTTGGCTGTCCTGGCTACACCTCACCTCGATCGAAGGAGACCTATAAACTTCGGGAAGATAAATTGATTTTGAATTCCCTCTTTGGAATAATCAGTAATTCCTAAATAGGGAAAACTTATGAGGACTAGGAAGCTGTTATCGCAGGGTGTTTATTATAGGTGATAACAGGACGAACAGCCCAGAAAAATCACCTGCCGTCCGTGACGGACTATACAGAACGAGAGATTTAGGCAAGCCTGAAGAGCAAACTGGTCCCATCGAAAATCCCGGGATTATTTCGTACAATCTTGTGAAGTTCTCTTTGAGGCAAGCGACCTCAAATGAAACTCATTACCCGGTTCGCCCTCTGCCCTCACTGGGACTGATAAATATGCGGAAAAGTATGCGCACCAATTTCGAAAATTTGCTTTAACTTTAAAAACACACCTATCCTATCGAAGTAACGCCCTTTGAATATTCGTCTTTTATTGCGACCATACTGTTGCTGCACGTCTTGCAAAAATGGAAATGGAAGTTGAGAGAACTCAGTTTATTTGAAAATCTGTGTTTGTCTTAGCTCGGGTTATTGGTTCTCATGCGATCTAAACGTCAAGCCCAACGATCAGAACCCATGAAAGTTGAGAGGACTCTTCTTAACAGTTCAAATAATTCTTAAAACGTGTTCTCTTTATAATTAGTTTCTTCGATGACCGTCGATTTTTACACCTAATCATCGTACTCCCCTAAATTTTTAGCAACCAATTGCACAGCGAGATTAATGAATTACAAAATCCTCGAGATTACCCTGTCCTGCACCACGGCTGCGCACGACATCCTCCTCCATCGGTAACAAAGTAGTTATACTTTATCTTACATTTCATGTAACCGCAGCCTGTTTAAAAGAGCGATCTTAAAACAGAACTACATTTCGAAAATTGCTTTCTTGTTATGAAAAGGCTAAATGCCCCTTTACTGTTAAATGTGATTTTCCCTGGCGTTGACTGAATGCTTCTCGAGATGCTCCAAAATGACCATGGGTTTCAAACGGCCAGCACTTAGGAATTTCTACTAACTTCTTCCTCTTAGTTGAGACATTCCCATCAAAGTGCGCTGAGGAAGACAGATGTTCGGAGCTTGCCATTTGGTGGTTGATGCTGAGTAATCAGATGAGGACAAATGGCTAAATCTTAATTAAAAACCAACCACAGGGATCTGTGGTGGGAGAGTGTAGTGGGAATGCAGAACTTATGGTTGCATGAAGTAAGTAATCGGTCATCTGTTCCCTGTGAGATGTGGGACTCTCACATTGGGGTGCGGATCGCTGTGAGGACTATTTATGCTAGTTTAGGTAGAGGAGTATCACTGATAATACAGAGGAAACATAGATAAGAGTGCTGCATGACGATGTGAAGATCAGTTGTAAAAAACTTGGCGCATGCAATACATGTACAAAAATGCGCTTCATTTTTGTGCATTTTCGCTCGCGTTCCTTTTCGCCACGGTTCTGGTGCATATACTATACTATACTACACTATACTATACTATACCATACCATATATATAACCATCAACCTGATCTGCAAAATACACCATTGCTTATGGACTTACGAAATTCGATTCAGCATCTATGACCAGTCACTGTTTTTGTCTCGTACTTTCAAAAACCATTCTTCTGGACTGAAAGGCAGGAGTTCTTGTTATCAAACACTACCGTATAGGAATGGTGAAATTTGCCGTTTTATTTGTTGAAAAAGAAAAATCACCAAACTAGATATCCGTTTTCTCAGTCCAGCTAACGAATCGTATTACGCGAATTTTTTTAACTCTTCTTCTCGTTTCCTGTTTGAGTTGCTTTGCTATGTACTCACGCATTCCTCCGTGAATTATGCGTAAACGCTGATAAACTAACTAGCGTATGAAAGCGCCGCTTGACTCGAGCTTATTTGTGTATTTTGTAAGCACGTCATTATAAATCCGATGCATGGTAAAATCGCACCATGAAGAAACGTTAAAGAATACCACGAGTCTTGCGTGTGAAATTGTTGAACCCACAAGACTTACCAATAAAGAGAACGAAAGTAGTACCAAGAAACGAGCGCCAAAATAGACTCACCGACATTTGCGTGATTTATTCTTAAAGGCAGAAGCGAGCACACTGTAATTCACAACGAGGATTTCTCACCAAGCAGCACGTTTGATACGTTTTTAAACCGCATAATGTGATATCCCTTTGTGGGTTACGTTGGAGTATATGAGAAAACACCAGGCATACGCCCAAGTTAGTTGTGCTGGAATCGTGCACCACTACACTGATCAGATTACTCTTGATCGTGATACCCCAATCAGAAGGGAGACTATCTGAGTGGCTAATCGAACCATCTCGGATCGTACATTCGGTTTCGCCCTCGGACCAATAATTTATCAAGCGACTGTACGTGTATTCATCCATTGTCAGTGTGTTCGATCCTATGCGGTATAATTGTCTCATGCGAGAGTTGTGGATGACCCACGTCCCTGCTCGAGCGTGATGATTGTACACACGCACATTCCATAACCCAATTGCATCTAGCGATGCCGCAGTGGCTACAAGGATCACGTGATATATTAGTGTTAAAGATCAACCAATCTACCTGTCCCTTAAGCACTGTTCAATGGCAACATTAATTGCAACACCGTACTAGACGTCATATGGGAAAGCAGTCTTGCTGCTGCAAAATGGTTTACAGAATCAATTGGATCAGAATAGGAACCGTTGCGGACATGCTGCCTTGGCGTCATTTTGCACCACACGGGTCAGTCTTATGGTGCGCATTGGGGTCTACGATCGAAACATGTGATGCATGTGCAAACGAAACGATGGAAACAAATTTTAACGCGTCATGTGACGTACCATTGAAGTGGAACAGATAGACCCGATGTAAATTTTCTGAGCTGAATTCTGCCGTGGGAGCCACTAGGAACTCATAGGCTGATCAGCGATAACCAACGGTGGAGGACTGAGAAACGCGTTGTAGGTAAGTATACTTACCTACAACAATTTCTGTATAGAGAAATTGTTTTTCGTGTGAATACCGCATGGTTATGAAACCCATTGTAAAACTTTCCGCGTAAATATTCCGAAGCTCTTCGAATTTACGGAGCTTATCTTGGTATCAGCAAAAATTTCTTGCTGTTAAGGTAGGATGGAAAATATATTGTGAAGGCATGTGACCTTGGTTTCCAGGATAAACCAGTCTGAGCATCAACAGTGAAAATCGGATAGGATGTGCAAATGTTGTGAAAGGTCCTGGGTTATAAGAAAAAGCACTGACTAGCACTGGCTTTTTTACACTTTATCGCATACACAACCTTGCCCCTAAGATCTGAACCCAGGGTAGTTCGTTATTAATGATGCTACTGTAATAAAATACGCGCGCTTTTTGAATGACTGTGCCGGGAGTTGGCCCGCCTAGGAAACTGGTTATTCTTCTGCGACTAGTTGATATTTCGTGCAATCGACGGTACTCAAAACAAGAAATAATACTCCTCCCCTAGAGAACAAAGTAACGGATCTCGCGTATCTCCTTGCGACTCGCAGTCTCCATTATGCTTGTGCTCTATGTTCGGCAGGAACTTGGCTAAATTTCCACATGAACGACTTTACGGTTTAAGCTGAGAGCTTCCTCTGCTTCTGTCGAGACTGTACGTATTTCAAGAAGGAAGAGGTGGCGTTGCTAAATATATCAACTCCAAACAGTGTAGCGAGTTGAGCTATTTTTTCATACACACGTGGTCATAACGACTGTTCGCCTGGATTATAACACTCAAGACTCTCGCCTTCCAGTCAAGTTATCGTCGACAACAATCGCCTACAACAATGGTGAATATTTTCTATGATTTACCTCTTCTTCGCCATACGATAAGAGTCTTCACATCATAATTCGTAAATTTAATCATGTACCAAAACTTCTCATTCGATCTCCCAATACTCTCGACATCCGTCACACACAACGCTGACTTCTACTGGGACCATATGTCGGCCAATCACTCAGAATTTTTCTCCACCAGACTACACGCACCCTTAGCACTGACGATAATAGAACAGGACTTATGAAGTCTGAAATAAGCTCCTCTAGATTTGATTCCCCACCCATTCCCTTTAGCAAATGCACTTACAAGAAGGAAATATTTCCTCATCGAAGTTACTTTTTAACCATTCCCTGCCTGTGGGTCAAAAAATATTCATGCATTTTTAAAAATTGTATAAGGAAACCGATTTTGCGGAATTTCATTACGGAATGCGCCGTGGGAATCATTTAATCCAAATATGGAATGTTGGATTCATTACAAATGAAGTAGTTAAATATGCGGAATAAAACCGAAGCCCATCGCCTGTCATCTTCAATAATATCTGAGATAACATGCCATGATGTCAACCTTTCCAGACACCTTCCAGATTTCTGGAATATCCAAAACAGATGGAGTGAGATTACACCTGAGTTGGGCCGGAGAGACATTTTAGATGAACATAGTTTCAGCGGTTGATTTTTCGATCGACCGGACGTTCCGTTCTCATGTTGCAGTCGAATTTATCATCTAAATTTAAAGTGATGTCAGTCGCGGAGATTTCATATTCACTCAAATAAGTAATGGCAAGGTCTGCCAGTTTAAACTTACTGCCAATAACGGCGCTCAGATAAACAACTGGTTCTCAGTGCGGTTTGACGGCTTCAGTGATTAGCCATTCACTGGAACCACACTCCGCTCTCATTCTTTGTTGTTCCATTTATATTACTCTGGCACCTGAACAATCTCGTGATCCGGTGGAATAGTACGGTTAGAAGCCCCATCGACGAGTTCCTTTTGGCGCACAGAATCAAGCGCAATGCAACCGATGCAATTGCTTCCCTTGTGAAGCGTACAGTTGAATCCCAAAATGATTTCACTGAGAACGCCCTGTTCTTGACCATACATTCGACCTTCAACAGCATTTCATGCTCACTCCTCATTTCCGACAAAGATGTTCTGTTTCGTCATTCTATCGTCGTAATAGTGGGTCCGATTTGTCTTCAGGATAAACAATGAAAGGTTTTGTGGTCTAGATCACACCAATGGCGTTGCCTGTTTGTTCGAATATAAGAAACGTGAACAAATCGGGGACCAGAACCCCATTAAAAACAACAAGCTGAGCCACGACCAACAAGAACTGCAAATCTATTAGGAGTTACAGTAGTCCTAACTCTATCTAACATGCACCTTTCATCTCCAAAAATGCAATCCTATACTAGAAAATCGGACGGCGCCAGTCCCGAGCTTGATTGTCAGTGGTGAGGAAGCAACAACTTCCAACCAATTTAGCTACCTCAATGCGTGCTTGACTAGGGCTCGCAACACGGTAGTAGAAGTGAGCGCATGCAAGTACAACGTGCGAGTGGTATACACTAGACTGAAGTAACTGTTGTCTTGTACGGTTGCGAGACATAGAGTTTGCACGCTGGTGTCTGTCGCTTGGAATTTATTGATCACTGGCGTTTGCGCAGGATCGTAAGGGATGGATGGAGTGGCCACACAAGTAGGTTAGAGATCGAGTAATGGGTATCGGTTATGGGAACATTTTATTGTTGTATCGCACTAAGTAGATTCCGTTGGCTGAGGCATTTGCTGCGTATAGCAAACACCGGTCGGTTGTATCATGTTCTGTTTTTCGTTCCTCTCTCGGAGTGGATGAAGTCACATGAAGGTTATCAGAGAATGCGGCAGTGTGGAACGCGAACATTAACAGCAAGCATAAGTGAATTAGGTTCTTCACTTCTGGGTGGCTGAGGTACAAAAAAGATCCCTCAACCAGAATGATGTAAATTGTTGTTTCAATAATAAGGGAAGTAAAAGATAAAAGAAAGATATGACGGCGGAAGACGATCATATTACCACTTTCTCCAGAACTGGGCTACTTAAAAATATTCCATCGCGCATTCAGACTGCATTTCATGCGTTCGCTACTAAGGCGCTTTTCCGAACTTATATCTTCCCTACATCTTTCTTGTACGTCCATACTTTTCATTGCAACGCGCACCACAGTGAGAAATGCAGCAGTCCGTGGGACTCGCTGTCTAATGCTGTATGTTGAAAACAATAATGATTCCTCCCAAGAAAACTAAGAGCCTTCGGATGCGCCACCGATTCACCAAATTGGCTCAACAACTATTTCACCAAAGGAACACTACACAACAAACCAGGTTGAAAATGTCTCCGAACATAGTTGAACTGTCACCATACTTCAGATTGACGTCCCTTCTTCGCACGCATCTTCAACATACACTAGTGATTTATCCTCTACCCAGTTTGTATCCTTAAATATGCGGTTGATTTTGCTTCGGCTCAGTCTGTTGAAAGCAGTCCCGATTTCGAGTTTACTGGGAACCTGTATAAGCAGACAGATCCTCTATCGAACAATCTTAAGTGTTAAACAAACACTTTCTCCGACACCACTTGAGTCCAATTCACTGAGGACACTTCCATCATCAACTCCATTTCCAGGACACGAATGGACTATGTGAAATATCCCAGTGTTGCAGCACCGTACAATTTGTTTGGATCTTCGTATATGAAAAGCAAAGTAAGAAGAGCTGCGTTGCTCTTTGTATTAACTCAGAAAAATACGGCAGTATAGCGCTTCACAGTTTGCCATTCCAGCTGTCTTAAGACGGAGCGCATAGCCCACCATTCTTTTCTGCTCCTTAACCATTCTCATAGGATTACAAAAAGAATGCCATCACTCTTCGCAGAGATTTACGCATCATTAGGCTTTTTTCTGGTACAATCTCGAGTGACTTAGTGTTGGAGCTGTGCATCAACCGCAAAACAGCGCAGCTCCATGTTTATTGTAAATTAGTACCCCATGGATCCCCGCTTCACTATTAGACATTCCCACATGGTTCAAAGACAAATCGTCTTCTTGCATGTTTTTGCTTGCACAAGAGGTATATTGTATCGTTTATGACACACGTCCCAGCATATTTTGGTTCATCTGGAATGAAATCCTGTTTTGCACGTCGATGTTACTTTTCCGGCATTTAGGTCGAAAAGAATTACACAAGTATGGTGAAGCTAGAATACAAGATAAATAACACTGGAAACCACACAAAGCTTACTGTTAGTTTAATAGGAGCACATCCTGGGGTAAACAAAACAGCCAGACCAAGTGTAAACGTACAACTAAATTTCACTCACCCCGGTTTAGAGGATGAAACACGGGTAATTTCAGCGCAAGCAGAATGTAGCGGCTCTTCCAACACACTAAATTCCTATAAGTCATTTTTTAATGTAGAGTCACGGTTGCGCCCGTTTCCGCACGAACATGCCTAACCAGATCAAGCGAAATACACAGCAACAATGAGCCATCTAGTTTCAACACCAGCCTTCCTCGATTATCTTCGGTCCTGTCGAGTGCTTCAAGAATTTAATCATAGGAGGTTCCTTCATCGGATGCCGAAATCAGTTGAGTGACTCTTATCAGTCACACTGCACCATACACAGCAGATCACATAGAACCGTGATCCGCGGTAGTCCATACATTAAGCAATTAAATTAGACAATACTTAACAACTAGTCGTTTGTTTGAAGCATGCTTGCTTAATTGAATGTGATGCTATCCGTTCACGGCTCAGAGCCATTCCCGTTCGTTGGTCTCGAGATATGTGGAGTACCACCGGTTCGCTGGTATCACTAACTGGTCCAGAACCTCGGCTTTCATCAATAAACGATCAACCATCCTATCGCTTTCGACGTCTCTCATTCGGCTGACTTCGAGAGCAATCGATGTTACAGAGTCGTGAATAAAATCATGACAAGACAGGTAATGATCCTATTGAGGATTTGAAATAGCTGCGTGGAAATTCTGCGACCGGTTTGTTGCGGGAGCAGGGTTGACAGCTAATCGTTCAAGATATCCATGCGATATTTCTAGAGATAAATATTCGGAAAGCCTGTACCACTGTCTAGCCCAAGTGTTGATTGTTTATATGAACAGAAATTGAACATCTTATGAGCCATAACCCCAGCCATGAGGAATAATTTTTATTATGACGACAAAAATATTCCACGAATTTAACGAACGCAAATGGTCTGCAGAAATAATCTCCATGTTGCGTTTCACCAGAATCAGGTAGATAGTACGGATCTCAGTAAATAATTGAGAACCAATGTGGCTAGCATACTGGGATAGTCGTTCACCTTAGATTCGTTCAACAGTTTCGGCGAGGTTAATATGCGCTGTTGATGTTCCTAACAAAGATGAAACAGCTCTGCAGTGCTTCCATCGATTGGCAGCATGCATCTTGGAAAATGTTTCTAGAATAATTTTTGATCTGGGAACATGATGCAACAATGGAAATCAACAGATCGACTGAACTTTGGGAATAATGCCCGATTATAAACGAACTACAACTGTTAAGCAGGTGACAATCTTTATTTGATTTATACGTTCATTGGACGGTCACTCGCGATTTCGTTAGTTCCAATAGTCCACAACCAGGATACCTTAATAGTACTTAGTCAACAGATAACATTTACAAAAATCATACAATAATCAGTAAACAGACCCATTCTGATTGATACTATTACACAATTAAAATGCGCAGACTGCAGGCATTGTGCTACTTGTAATGACTGCCGACCCTAGTTATGTTATTGAAAAACAGTAGGATGGTGAATGTCTGCTTCATCATTTGGAGAGGGCAACTGAAACAATAGCTTGGTATCTTTAGGGTTTGTCACTCCTGGTTACGGCGTGGGATTCACGTCAGGATCAAAGTGAACATGGAATTCAACCATTATGCAAACATGACCACGCCCGAAGGTTTGACCCGAAACTTAAGCTAAAAATCAACAGAATAGCTATTGAATCCGAGGCAGGGGTTTGAGCGTCACAACATGCGGCAAAGATCAATTTTCATTTTAATTCAGTGACCGTGCTGCCTAATCTTCGAGGTTGCCACTTTGTTTTCTGCGGAAAAAGGACTGAACGATCACTTAAGCGTTATTCAGGAGAGCATAGGATAGTTTGATTGTCTTTATCCAAACATGTGAAACAAGGCGATTTATCTCCCACTTTATATGATCCCCATGATTTGGACAGATAACCGGGAAGTTGTCTCATGAAGCTGAATTCGCGACAGAGCCGGAAACAATTGAAATCTCTCGGTGGATTGACTTCGAGCTTGGAAACGGTGAAAGTGACAGAAAGCAATATCCTTCTTTGTGCCACTGAAATTCCACAAGACCCTCTTTTCATTCCCGTCGTCAAGTAGATGCTTCACAATGATAACGTGATCCTCGTTACGCCTTCTAAAAAATACCTATGATTCATAAGGCGAGTGCGAGACGCAGTCTCTTTTATTCTCTTCCATGAGTATTCACTAATACGAACGCTAAACTGTCTCGATTTTACCCTGAGGATGGATATTCGTATATACCTGGAACGCAACCGGCGGCAGTGAAGTGATCAGCGTCGCGGAGTTTTGCTGTCGCCGCAGGTTCTAATCCTCCCATCCCTGACCGACTTCAAACTTGGCAGTCTTCGACTGCCGTAAAAAACGAAAACCAACAATTTGAGGACCTGAGACCAACGCAGACATTCATATCCATTGAGAATGTGCTTCGCTGTATGAAGGAATTCAAAGTAGAGACAACAAAAAACAAGAATCAATCCCTTCAAAACAGCAGCAGATGATTCCGAGATCTCACAAGATTTCGTTTTTTCTGATACCAGTTGCGTACACAAATGAGCGACTTATTTTCGCAGTCGCTGACCACCTTAAACATGCTCATGACATAACTGTGTTGGACTATCTGTAATTTAGTGCTTGTTTGTAATAGTGACTTCAAATTTACTGATCGCTTCTAACAGACGTCCATGACGTCTTAAATTCATGCGGAAGAGAACCTCAATGAAACCACACATGTGCATTGTTGTGTCGGTCATTAACGATTATGCGATTACATGCGCTGTGTGGCGGGTGGAAAAATAACCAAATCTTCATGAGAAAGGACACATACAAAAAACATGTTGTCTTGCTATTTACATTTCGTGCATTTAGGCAATACCAAGAAAGTGGACCGCACATGGGTGACCTCAACAGACTCAAAAGGATACAACATGATTGAGCGATAAGAATGATGGCACGAATTAAGTTCTTTTGAGTTTCCTTGCTCGAATTTGACTGCGAGATGCACGAGCATTGGGTTTGGCGGCTTTCTTCTCCTTCCCGGCCCGACGATCACGATGCCGATTCTTGGCCCCGAAACGCTTGGGTAGAACTCGAGACTGAGATGAAACGCGATTCATCCGTTTGATTCGTTTTGTTGAAGAGATAATAGCTCTCTTGGTATTCGTGACAGGGGCGAGCGATTTTCTCCTAGACGCAAGGGCTCCAAAATCGCGTGTCGGATTTGTGGATGCCATCTGTTTACGTTTTGCTTGAAGTATCTAGTACGAAGCGAAGAGAACACTCAGTGGGCGGATGAAGCAAAAAACACTGGAATGAACGACGAAAGTGAAATTCATCTAACATGCTGACTTTATATAGTTCCAAGAATAAATGGTGCTATGCTCGTATGATAAACAGATCAAAGGGAAATGATTATCACATTAGGGAATGATCAGCCTTTGTTTTTCATAACTCGGGTTGATGTCTTTTATAAGCGCCGGGTCTTAAAATTAGTCGACTTATTTAAAAAACTTCATTATCAACAGCAAAAGTGAAATCACTTGTGAAAAAACGAATACACCAGAATTTCTGTTAGTCCCATCTATAAGTTCGACCTCGCTCTAAGAGATGGCCTCGAAAATTGATGAGTAATAGATAACAGAAAAGCCGCAGACCGTCACATCCTTATTCTCGTATTGTATGCAACATACTGCCGTGACACTAACTTGGCCACGAACTACAAGTTTATTCGTGCTTTCACGTATTCCACACTAAAAAGTGCAGCTCTCTTGAGAGTAATGCTAGCAACACGAAATTACACATGATTACAGAGTCCGGATATTAGGACCTCAGAACAAATATCTGTAGATCAAGAAATGCCAACTGAAAACCGATTGTCTACACATTTACTTTCGAGGATTTATGCTCCAACTCTTTACAGGTGTATCAAAATGGCTTGAGGCAAGAGGAATTTGGCTCCATTAATTCTCAACCCGCTTCTTGAATTAACCGAACTTCCTCATCAAGGCGACGCTTTCATACTTGGGTCTCTCGTCAGCATAATATGATTACGGTATAAGAACCGTGATCGTTGAATGAATAACCTGCTGGCCTTAATCAAACTACGTCGAAAATAATTTACGCTCACTGGTAAGACAAGTCGATGAAAACGGAAAATTCACCAGTCCCAATCATGAATCGCAATCTGATATACATAAACAATCTCTGAAATTCAGAATCTGAGAATCCAAAATGTTAACATTCATACCTCCCAGCGAATTTTTTCGTAGGAAGTAAGCATGATCACAAAATAATCACGACAACAAACGATGCATGAGTGAAAAAACCGGTCAGTAGCGAAGGTGGTTTTTCTATCCAATCTGCTTGGATTTTACGGGACATAGGAATTTAGGCAAGTCGCACAACGCTGACGTCCCTGGCTCGAATTCTGATCCATAGGTCCCGGTGTCCCTAGCCCATAATCAAGCAGTCGGGAAGCATCGCTGAAAGGGAAGCTGATCCTCGTTTCCTCCCCGAGGTATAGCCTGACCAGCGGGTCCTTTATTCTAATCGAACACAAAAAGTGGACGATGGATAGGCCTAAGCAAAATGTTGATGCACATTAACGCCAATCGGGTTAGGGGTGTGGGCAAAAACTATTTCGCACTTTTCAGGCATGTTACCCTGAATTTCACTAAATCCTTATAAAGAGAAGACGTAACCACATCGGACCGAACGATCCCAAGTACACGCGACAGCGAGAAGTCACAAAAAATGCGGTACCATAAGAGTGCTTAGGACACTAGATGACTGCGTTCAATACATTTATAAGAACAACTATGACTTCCAACATAGCATCACGCAAATGGAGGCACTCTGCTATGCGGGACCAACAGAGACCTTATAAATGTCTTGCCGAATTTCAAGGCCATAATTGCTAGTCCTTTGATTTCTGTAGTGGAATTTAACGGTTAAACCAGGCGTGCTTCCCATTTCAATAATCCGTCAAAAATGCTGTGAGAAGCAATATTATGTCTTACAATATTTTTCCCACTTTCAGCTACTAAATATCATTGAATAATGAGATCGGACACTAAACAAATATACGTTTGCATGGTCAGCAGTCAATAATTCCTAAGTCCACTTCGCCGTTGAAAACAACAAGCCACGGTGCAGTATAAAATGCCGTCGGTCAATAAGAACCGTCCAGTTTGCAAAACAATTAAACTTGCACCATCGTGCCATTGACCAGTACGTAACAGCTAAAACCACTCGGAGGAAAACCAACGAGTAACGGTGAAAGATCGAAGCAAAATAATAAGTTGAAAAACTAGAGCGAAAAAGAAAGGTTTCGAATGAAACAACGCCACTGACTACACCACTGAGCAACATCACCACAATCTCCAACCTTCGCTTCGGAGGAGCACGTGGACCCCAACCCGGTGGTCTAACTGCACCTAAACCAGCCAGTCCACCGGGTAAAGTTTCTATACCTATTTCCAATTTCATCGAAGGCCCACATCGAACCATCTTCCAACCCTTAACTGCCTCCGAGAACGACGCACAACGAGGCAGTAGTTCTGTGGGCATGCGCAAAACATGCCCCAACCATCTTAACCTATTCGGATTTAGTACTTGTTCTAAACGCCGAACCCCAGCACTCGGCACCATACGTCTGAACTCTGAGTTATCCACAAAATCCTCCAACCATATTTCACTAATAACATGAACATGTCGGTACCTAAACACCGAGAGTCACCGCATATTTTCTGCTCTCAACGGCCATATTTCGGAGCTGTGGACCAGCATAAACCTCACGGCTGCTGCCCACCGGATGTCACGTCGACGAACCAATGCCTCGAATTAGCGCACATCAGGCGAGTTTCCTGTGGACGCGAAAACACTTCTTCCGATGTAAGACCATCTGGCGAGATACAACTATCCAAATAACTAAATCCATCCATTTCATTCAGTTGTTCCCTTAGAAGGATAGGGTTCAAATTCGAACCAACCCGGTCCTAAAACACCGTTTTACATTTCGAACGTGCAAAATGCATCCCAAACACTCCTACATTATCGTTCAAACGATCAAGCAAAAACTTGTAACTTACTCGGGTCCTCATTCAGTAGCATAACATCGTCCGCATATTCCGAATCAGACAGATTTCTCTCTCAGCAAATATCAATACCACTATTCTCACATGAGGAGAACTATCTCCATAACCATCTTAGTGACAAAATTGAAAAGAAAGGGTGAAAGGGCCAACCCAGACAAACATCACTCCTCTTAGTGAATTCGGGTGAAAGGTTGCCTAGAACACAAACTCGGCTTCGGCTGCTCGCATACAGCGATCGGAGGAGTAAAATGAGTTTCTCTGGCACGCCTTTCAATGAGAGGCACCACCAAAGGATTGCACGATCGACTCAGTCCAAGTGCCGCCTTCAAATCGGGAAAGATAGAAATCATGGATCTGCGAAAAATGTGCCTGTGTTCTAAGGTGTGTCGCGAAGAAAAAACGTAGTCGAAACAATTAACGGGATGGAAACTGGCCCAGTACTCATGCATATACATCTCGCGAGTGTTAACTAATCAACGTAAAATAATCCCCCGGAGCAGCCTGGATGCGATGCTTACTAAGCTAGTTCTTCTGTGGTTTCCAAATAAGGATCTACCACACTCCTCGTAAATCGGCACAATCACCGATTCACATCAGTCCGGATCGATTTTACAAATTTTGTTAACTCAGATGTTAACTTTTCGCCCACCGTCCTTGAAGAAGGACAGCGAAAGTCCATCCGGTCTAGCTGTCTTATGGTTTTACGAAAACTTATGTTGCTCACCACCTCCATTTCAGAAGAGAAACTGGTAGCCACCTGCAGTCGTTCACTTGCAGGCAAAAATGGGAGGGCCACCGTGGCCACCAGCCAAATAAGAACTGCTCCCTAATGTGTTCTGCAAAACGGGTCTGAGAGTGAATCACTGTCATAGGATTCTTTAATCGATTCGCTTAGGTTCGGCTTCCATGGACCAGTATTCCCAATCGACCGGTACGAGTTGTAACAATTACCGACAACCGCGGCGTTTTCTGTTTCTCTGCATTCTCCCATCCATCAGCATCACCGTTACTTAAAGCTCATTTCTACTGTGATCGACGGTATTGAAATAAACATGTTTTTGCACTGCAATCCCGATCATAATATTTAAAGATGAACCTGTTGAAAAATGTAAGGTAATTTGCCAAGAGGCAGCATCTATGACTATCATCACTATCTTAGTAATTCCGCATTTACGCTGATCGCAGCTTCCCACACTGTGGATGGCAACATTTCCGCAAATCTGTGTGCGGATTGTGTCATGTGAAAGGGCGAAAACAACGCGCGAGAAAGGTAAAATGAAAGAAAAACGATGTGTAACATTCACCACATATACTAGCTTCAGTATCTCCCCCACTTCCCCTCACCGGTCATCCATCAGACCGCATGATTCCTTTGCGAGCTGGGGTTCATGGACCTAATACCTTGTGGTCTCAATTTCAGCTTCGTGTCCACTGATGACGTGCTTAATGCTAGTAAAGATGAACACGAACATAGCAAGCATCTCTGTTTCGTCTTCCGACGCTTCCAGAAATATGGTATTTCTGTCAACATTTTTAAGTGCACTGAGCTACTTGGTCATTAAACCAATAATGAAGGTATCCGACTGTTAAAGAGCAGAATCATTGCTATTCCTGACCACCTGGAGCTAGTCTTTTAAGAGTCTACGCCGTCATTTGGGTCTCATCAACTAATGATGGCGATCCATACCCAAATATTCGGAGATCTTAAAACCACTCAGCTTCTAGAAAAAAATCCACCAGTTCTCCACGACTCCAGAAGCCGAGAGAGTACAGTCAAGGAAGCTTTATCTAAAGTGTCCGTGATTACGTAAATAAACAATAACGACAAAGGAATCCCCGTAATGCAGACAGATACTTCTGTTGTGATCGTCGGTGCGTAATTACAGCAAATAGTTAATAGTGCGGAGCAACTACTGTCAGTTTCATCCAGGAAGCTGCAATGATTGTAGAGGACAGCAACTTTATCATCTTCACCAATCATGAGCCGCTGACATATCCTCTAGATCCCAACGATGATCGTTATTCTTCGAGAGAAACTTGACATCTCGACAGCAACTCCCAGCACACCACCGATATCAGGCACGGATGGATGCTTTGTTCCGTCCAGGTTTGTATCAGATTTGTATACCAACCTTATTCAGCTAAACAGATGTTCATAAGACACAGAACAATGATAAGGAACTAATTTACCACCGTTCACCATCCTCCTCCAGGGTGACGAAGCATCTGTCACTTTCTGATGCAGATGGTCTCATTGTTAGTAACATGTCCGCGGAAACCCCGACCGTCTGCTTCACGTTCTATGCACCGCTTGATTCTTGCACTACCACACTTCATATCTTGTCCCGGAGTGCATGCCCCTACCAAATTTATCTCCGACCGCAGTTTGATCTACACAGACAAAAACCTATAGTCCATGTCAAAAAAGCAGGATCCACTGACATGTCCAAATCTCTCCTTCCCAAATCCCCACTGAAAACGAACATTTTTTCAGTCGACCTGAACATCGTGCATCCCCTGCCACCAGCCGATGGCTATCGCTTTCATCTAACACGTACAGACCATTTCACCCGTTGGCCAATGGCCGTGCCCGTTACTGACAGGTCCAGAGAAACAGTTTCCAAAGCTTCTCTACATCAGTGGATTCCTACGTCTGGTGTTCCTTCTAAGGCCACTATCAACAGAGGCACATAGATTCAATCTATTTTGTCCACTGGTTTTTCCACTCTCCTTGGATTTAAACATTCGCACGACCGCATATGACTCTTCATCTAATAGATTAGTATGGAGATACCGTAGACAATTAGAAGCTTCTGTATTCTTCAACTCTCATGCAAATAAATAGACGGACGACCTTTCATTGACTATGTTATGCGTCCGAATCACTTTAAAGGAGGAATTTGTTTTATTTTTTCCAGTGTACATGGTATTAAACACACTCTTGCAGCTATCTGGTGAGTTCTTCTGTCAGTGACCCGTCCATGTTTAACAGTCATTTTCAGTAATACATGAAAACGTTTAGACCCTAACCACCCACCCCATTTTCGTCTCATTTATATTCCAAAAGATCTAACTAAATGCAGACATGTTTTTGTTCGATGCGATTCTGTGAAACCTCGTTGGAGTCTACATATTCAAGGTGATTTCGCGTTATTTCCCTTCACGGGAATTACTGTCATTGATACAGCTGATCACACAGTGTATTGGACGGTTGAATGTAGCATTTCTCGATTCGGACAACATAACTAGAGATTAATTCACAAAAGTACTCGTTTCTGTATTTGATACTGTCAGGTCCTTTGTGAATGGCGAACAGAGCACCACACAGACATTTAACCCTCTACCCACCACCAAAACCCGTGTCGACAGAACGACTTTTAAACCCGTTCGTTTTGCATTTAGCTAAACTGATCCAAGCATCTGCACGGCCTTGATGGATATTTGCAGACGCGCATTGAGGTCTAAGCTCACTGACTATCTGAATTTTTAGCCGAAAACCATCCCGAACAGTCGAGCTCCGGAATCACGTGACCTTACAGGTTTTCAGTTTTAACTTGATGTCACGTGCAAATACACCGAGAAAAAGTTATGGTTCTTTTTTCCACTACAATACTATCCGGTTGCCCAAACCGAAGTAGGGGTAACCTAAGGAATCTTATTCCCAGCATTTGATCAAACGACCTACCCCATAAGCCAGTAAGATAGCATGAGGGTTATGGAATTATCTGGGGACCCATTACTGATTACCCAGTTCATACGCCCTTCAGATGAGGCCAGACATCCTGGGCCCCCCGTATATCCCGTTGCTACGGATGCCGGTGAGCATACAATGGTATGCCTCGTACGCCGCTGGTAGTTTGTTTGAAACCCAGGTTTAACCAACTCCATAAACGGATTACCAAAGAACAGTCAACCGGAGAGCGCCGAAGATTCGTCCTCGTTTTCGTACTTTAGTGGAAACAGCGCTACGAGATAAGAGTGCGTAGGACTTTCTCAGAAGTGGCTACCTGAGGCGCACGTTAGCTTGGGTGCATTTCGATAGACGTTTGGATCGAGTAGCCAACAAACAACCTGAGACCCCCATCCCGACTATGCTGAGACAGTGAGAATTTTCTCAACATTATCTTCAAACGGGCATCATATAGACGGGGGGGGGAAAACATTTCCCATAAAACTGTGATCATGTGGGGATGTCCAAAACTTGCAAAAATAAAATGTACTCTTGGTATTTATCTGTTAAATGTCACCTGGAAACTCTCGCCTATTGTCACTGACAAAATGTTCACATTCTATGACCTTAGGCTCCTCCACATCGTCACCAAAGGGGGAGAACGGGCACACTTGTTTGGGGAAAAATCTCAGCGGATTTTGAAAAACGGATGTAAACTAGTTGCCTAAAAACGACAGCAACACTCACCGCACACCGTTCAGCTCGCTTCTGTTTCTTCTCCAGTGCCAAAATATTCTCCAAAGAGAATTCCACTATGGGGCGCTGTAGGAAAGAGATCGACACGGATATATAGGTAGCACAATTAAAATGAATAAAAACTAATCAGTACCGAGATAGAAAAACGCAGCGATGAACGTCACATTGATTCGACTGTGAGAAAGGGCATTACACGAGAGGATAATGGCAAAATAGCCACAAGAAAACAAGGAAATGCTTCACTTCTTATATCTTTTCTTAAAGATTCACATGGATTCAATTTCAACTCAGATGAAGATCATATGTTGAATCAAACAGCCAAGAGAGTTATTCAAGGTCTCCCAGGGGAAAACTGTCAATGTCCGATAGATGGAATGAATATATACGATCAATTTGATGACATTTACAATGTCCAGCAAGTGCAAGCAATGTAAATAACCGGAGGAAGTGAGAAAAATGAATTAAATTCAACCTTGATAACCTATTACCAACACCCTCGACAGTTCGAGTAATCTTGTTTAAGAAACAAAGTATGATCTACTATATCAAATAACATCAACAAATCCCGAGGTTATCCTGAATGATCACACTTTACATTACTCACACATGTAAAAATTGTTCAAGGTAATAATTTTTTTGTGCAACTGCTGAATGATTGGAACATAATCACTGCATGTGTGACCTATCCACTGACGATCTGAGGACTACAAAAGACTAACGTGGTGAATACACGGACTGAAAGTAGTACAAAGAACACGACAATAGGTGAGTGGATGGGAGATGAGCATCACTGCTAAAGTCCGGAAACCCCTCCATAGTTGTATAAAAGATGGGATTATTGAGTTTGTCGAAGCTTAGTTGTTTTGCACTCTTCTGACAGTTGCAATCAAAAATGCCTACTTGTTTGCGAACCACACGAGAAGGCAGTTTTTGCTTTCTGATTTGCCTCCAGTGACCACCATTATGGATTCCGACAACGTCACTCCACTAGTGACCTATTGGCCCTCGTGTAACAGTCCTGAACAACCGCATCCGTTGGCCATGGAGAAAAATACAACATAAACAACGTCGGAACCGCGATGGGTATCCGTCTGGTAAGCATTTTCCCTACAAAATACCCCGAGTCCACTGACCGCATCGCGACGTAGCGAGTATCGTCTGCAATCCAAATAAGGCAATTAACGCTCGCCGCTTCCGACCGACCCAATAGAGTTTGCCGGAAAAGACAAATGAGCTGATCAACTAGTCGTCAGCTAGCGAGCATTTGACTGGGCATAGGCTAGCGGTGTACTCTCCAAAAAACAGTCCTGCTTTTGACTAGGCTATCGAGCAGCATAACAGTTCCCTACACAAACAACAACGAACGCGTTCTGTTATCGAGACCGTTTTGCATTCCGTACACAGGCATGACAATGACCTATCATCGCTCATCGCCGACCAACCCCATAGTCGAGAACTCGTCAACGACTGCAGTTTCCCTACAGATATATTCTGACAGATATT
>LUCM01011062.1:8256-31957 GCA_008360955.1 Fasciolopsis buskii
GGGAGATTACGGTTTTCGGTTCAGATGGAAAGTTGACCTCCGACCTAATTCTCTGCTTCAATTTGAATCACCAGCAATGACTAGCACCGGCATTGGATGCACGGCACGAAAAAATCTCCATAAGTTTTGGTAGAATTTGTCTTTAGCTTAAGGATATCGCGGTCACTAAGCGCAAACAAAGATACTGTAAGTAAGCAAAGACGCTTCATTTGATTGCATTTGACACTTTCAAGACCTTTCAATCGAACGGTTGATTGGGATCCAGTCTCACATTTCATATTTGGCTCCGTTTCTAAAAACACCAGATCACCTGGCACGCCACGATTAAGTAAAGTGATCAACGCTGTGTTTGGGCCAAGTAAAGGCCGCACTCGCTTTTCCGAGGAGCAGCAAATGTTCAATTTCAAAATGTCGAGAGTTCTGGTTAGAATAGCTGGTCACCATTTCTGATTTGGTGCGTTAAATTTGAAGACAGCCAAGTAAAGGAAACAGTTAGGTTTAAGCAGTGTGCTTGATAGATGCCTTTTCTCTCACTGATCCCACTATTCGATAAATTCACCGGTTTGCAGTGGCTCATGCTATCTTGCACGGCCCCCACATCCAAAAAGCGGAGCCTGGTAAGATTACTCTTTCGGATGTTGATAGATGTGCCATGATGAAAGATACATCATAGCTTTTCACGCTACACAAGAGGTTATTCATTAGGAACCCTAACTGGGGAATTTGGTTTAATAGTCTTACCCTCAATATAGGGCGAAGTCAACCCAGCGTGGAAACGTGGCCGTAGCATCCCTTAGGAGTGTTTCAGATTTGTCGCCCAGTGACCATACCGTTTTTTACTTCCTCGATGCTTTGATTTGCTATTCGCTGTCAGGTTCAGTCCTTTGTTTCGTTCACCCATTGAAGTAAACTTAATGTAGAGGAAGCTTCCTTTGGGCAGGAAGCTGTCCTGGTTAGGGGACTATTGATTCATCGTGAAGCATGATAAATTATTCCACTATCGAGAAAATCTCCAGGTTCCCCTCTCTCACGTACAATTGGCGGAAGTTTTTGACAGTCAAAATAAATCTCTTGGCTTTCGATCTCTGGTGTGGCTGACTTGGGATTTATGTAGTTACATGAAATAATTCGCCATGTGATATCATCGCTCAACTCACCATAAACAAACCATGGAAGCACTGTACAGCTGTTTCATCCTTGTTAGGAATCATCAGCAGTGCATATCCACCGCGCCCGAACTGGGACGCGAACCCGGGACGAACGATTCTGAGTCGAACGCCTTAGCCATTACGCTACCGGGCAGGCTCTGAACGGTTTGTTGAACTTCACCACATGATGTTGCACCTATCCGTCATTGATTTGCACGGTTACTGTAGGGGTCGATCGCTGTGAGCTAACGGACAGTGACCGTGCAAATCAGTGACGGATAGGTGCAACATCATGTGGTGAAGTTCAACAAACCGTTCAGAGCCTGCCCGGTAGCGTAATGGCTAAGGCGTTCGACTCAGAATCGTTCGTCCCGGGTTCGCGTCCCAGTTCGGGCGCGGTGGATATGCACTGCTGATGATTCCTAACAAGGATGAAACAGCTGTACAGTGCTTCCATGGTTTGTTTATGGTGAGTTGAGCGATGATATCACATGGCGAATTATTTCATGTAAACATTCAATCTCCTACTACTAAAAATAAAAATTTATGTAGTTGCTTGTGAAGAACAAAGTGCTGCTTAGTCAGTTGCTTCTGTGGTACTGGGTCTTTCACAATATTTTCCCATTGAACTGTCAGGTGTGAATACATATCCGGCTTGCGAAAGTCAAGCTTTGTGTTTCGGAGGCACGCGAACCACAAGACTACGTGAAGCAGCAATCTCACTGTAACAAGCAATCTTTTCTATCTCTGGGGTTGACCAAAAGTGCAATATTGGCACGCACTAATCGATGCGAACATAGAGCTGAAAGAAGCAGCTCCGAATCTTCTGTCGACGGGGTTAATAAGTGGATTACTACGTCCTTTGAACGACCAAAATAAAAGGATAAAACAAAATACAAGCGGAAGGTTTTCCTTTTTGTTGTCATGACTCCGAGTTGTAGGGGCCCACATGGGCTGGGATGAAACACTTGACGGTTGGTTTAGCTTAAACCAAAAAAAAGTCATTCCGTAGGCAATAATTTTTTACAAAATTATAGTTTCAGGTGCACCAACTCACGATTCTGAAAGAAAGTTTAGCTGTGTAAAGCCAATCAGAAATTTGAACGAAGTCGAAAAAATCGATTTTTCGGCAGTTGTAAAAACTGCTTTGGTTTACCAAAGGAAGTAAATGTTTTAAAAAACAAAATTCCATTCAGGGTAGATGGAGTTTTGGAGTAGCAGGACAAACCAAATGCCACCGTTATACAAATAGGAAACAGGGTAACAATAAAAGTTGTGCCTTTTCCGTATCACTTGTGAAAAGGGGCTTGTTTCATCCAAATCATTGCTGCTTTGAAAAATGGCTCTATGACTGCGGCTTTCTTTCTTTACTCTTCGTTTTCCTCTTAACAATACAACTGGTCAAGTTTACAGAAAACGGCAGATATAAATTTGTGTGTCTCATTGAGGAAAGAGACTTCAAAATATAATTGGGCGATGTAGGTGCAACGGACTAAAATGAAACGGGTCTAGAAAGGTAGAACTGACTGAGGTGCGAATTTTGCAGTGAAAAATTGATTGATTTATTCTCTTGTGGCAAACTCTTACTGACCGTGGAAATATTGTATTCGCTGCATGGGCGTCGAAGAAATTATTGGTTCAGTGTGCCAAATATACAAATTGTGCGGAATTTGTGCTTCGCGCAAGGGTTTCGGGAGAAAATCATCCGCGACGCTTTCTGTGCACGTGAGGGACGGAATGGTGCGGACTGGACTGATTAAGAAGGTTCCACAGTTGAAGGACAACTTCGGATGGGATGTAGAAGTCATTCAACTGACGATTTAGTGTCATAGTAAAATCGAAAGAGTTCGTGGCCTGAAGTGAGGACTCGTAGATCAGACGAGCTGACGGAAGATAAAAGCGCATGCGGGTTGTTGGTTGTTAGTTTCTCGAAAACAGAGCTGAGAATAATGAATTACAAAAGAAGTGGAATATCAATTCAAAATTGACTAAAGCGGCCTTTGCCCTACTCGCTTCGATAAACCTCATATATATCCAGAAGAACCGCTCGACCAGAAAGGCAAAATAGACCTAAGCACTTTATTCATTCACGGACAGTTCTACGAAATCGGATGCCATAGTCGAGTTGGAGCTATTCCGTTAGTAGATGCTGTCTGTGATGGAATACTTCATAATTTCACAGACACAGTGTTTTATTATTTTGTCAAAATGTCAGTATCATATTTGCATGAGCCTGGGAATACAGCAAGATACAGTGCACGAACAACGCTGACTTAAAGTACTGGGAACTGGTGCATATTGTGTTGGATGCCACCTGTGCATTGGGTTTTGTGACACAAGGCATTCAGAGCCCGCAGTATAAATGGCAAGCGTAGTATCAATATGCATCTCATCAGTAGAAGACTTGAAACTACAGCGTGCATCTGCTTTATTTCTGTTAGAAGTACGACGACAGTGACATATCATCCATGAACAACCAATGTGGCGAAATCTGACAGCATTCAATTTTCTTGATGCGCAGCTAGGTTTATGCACATGTAGACAGTTTACAGATAGCTTCGAACTCCAGACGAGTCAAAACAAGCTGAATCATGAGTAACATTCAAATGGTCCAACCCTAGACAAAAAGCAACAGCAATTTGTTTTACAGTCGTGAGAGCCTAGCCCTAAAACCTCCCATTTTATACATTGTTTAACATGAAATTTTAGACTTTCCGAGCAGTTTATGATTTTAACCAGTCAACGAACTAATAGCTGTCTTGCATTTTCTCCAAACTTAGAGAACCCATGCAAGAAACTTTATCCGAAGCCGATCATACGGCACATGAATTTGTAACTCCTGCTTTGGACAATCTAATGAAGAAATAACCTTATATTCAAATTCAAAATGACTGAACTAGGAGCGCACAATAAAGTGCCGTTGTGGTGCAGTGCCTGTATGCGATCATAGAATGACAATCTTCAATAACCACAAAGCCGTTGGAACGCTGTGTCGTTAAGATGAATGTCATAGGCTCTAAGAACAAATAACTCCGCAAACTGCCTTTACCGTTTGCCCAAAAAGTCCATCGAGGTGTGCTTCAAAATGTGGAATTCTATCAAAAGTATAAAAATTTATCCTTCTTCGACATGATATTTCTCCAAAATACCGAAGTAGGAGACACGAATTCAGTTCCACCAGTAAGAGTCACATGATTGTTTTTTACCAAATTACAAAAGAACCATCAGAAGGCTCATCAACAATCTACTCAGTCGTCAGTGAGTCAACGCGATGCCATCCCACCCCAATCAATCGTCAAAAAACGGTCTGATTGCTTTTTATTGACAGATACATGTCAACATGAGGTTCTGGTCGTTGAGCTTGGCGTTTAAGTCACAAATATGTCATCACCAGTCAAGATGACATCGTCACTGCGAGTGTGCATTTGTTGGGAGTTCTCTATTTATAGGGTTGTCGATGCCTTTGACCTTGAACTTCCTCGATGACCTTGACCCGGAAACTGTGCGTCTGATTTTCACTTGATCTCCGTTGGTTTGTCCTTTGACCTTAAAAGAGTGACTCCTGGTCGGAGAAGTTTGATCCGTTTAGTTGTGTGTCGGTGTTTTACTTTCCACTTTGTGAGTACTGTGTGATTCAGTTCCATAGACAGATCCGTATAACTGACTCAGATTTGTGATTATGACTCGAATTCCGGTCCTCCCAGTTAGTTGAGTTATTTGCCTCTAACCTGAATGTACACTTGATTCAATTCAATGCTCCTATTAATTGAATTATTAGAAAAATATCAGGCTTCTGCAATATGTATTCATGAAAAAACGAAGCCGTTTAGATAGCAGTGAGGATGAAGCTTTGTATTGATTACTAGCTGCAACCATGCTTGGAGCAGTTTCGATCGAGACTTGATTCAAAATTGCATTGAAAAAGGTCAGAGTTAGTGAACGACAGGCCGGCTCATTGACACTTCCACTGATAACACTGTCATTGGCAAATACACAGCTTCACAGATCATCTCATCTGTTGGAAGCTCGAGTGAAAAAATAAATCAGGGTGACAAATAACCAGGACAGTTTGTATCCTTGGTCGGTTTAAATAGTAGAAGTGGTAGCTCATCTAACCATGAGCACATGGAATTTCTGGTATCGTCAGTGAAGAAAATTAATTCATGAGAAATCCACATCGGAAGCTTCTGAGTTATTTTACTAGCAGTGGTTTAGCTCGTGATGGTGTTCCTGTGGTATGGAGCCCTGAATAAACATCAACAACTTGTGATAAAATATCTCAGATTATTGTCACAATAGTGTGTTGCAATAAAATGCCTCCTGAATACTGAACAGCATTAGGCAAGGTAATTTTGAAGCCTGGTAGTGTCACCTGAAATTTTAAGTACACGAGTTGATCACGTGAATTAGTTCTTACGAAATATGAGGATCAGCTGATGGATGCAATTCGAAGTTGACTTAGAGAAGTTACCTGCATGTTGCATAATCTAAGCACCAAAGGAGCTAAATATCAGTGTGCCCATGATTAACAGAGATAGGGTTCGACTTAAATTTATAACCAGAGAGAACCAGAGTTTTCATAATAACACGGTATATAGATCAATAAAGAGATTGTTTTCAAATGCGCGCAGGAATTTACCTAAATCATCGTCTTCGAAACCAAGCGACGATCCTAGAACACAATTGATGGACATAATCCATTCTGTTTCCGAATCCGAGACCTGTAGAAAACAGTAAAATACAGCCAGAAAGATGATGCAAATAAGGCTTGGGAGCAGATGAGATGCGAGTGCCAAAATGGATAGCACCAAGAAACGTGGAAAGAAACAATTCGACGAACACTGGAATACATCTAGTGGTTTCTTTTCTCAGCAGGTACGCCTGAAAACGCGTGGGACAGGTTGGCCGATAACGCTGCATTGGGTGTAAGATTTATTTTGATAGAACTAAACTAGCGAACTTCTGTTTATTTTTGTGTGCACAGCTCATCTTGCGTAAATAGATGAAGGTTTGTTAACACATTAGCGGGTAGAGCGCCCGCGTGTGTATGTGCTCATGCCTTGAGAACGAGAGTGAGGAGTAGATAGACTGAAGTAGGTGACAAATTGACACTTTGGTCACATACATTTAGTCTTTATTCCGAATGTACTGAAGTCTATTTTAAATGAACTGTGATTGGAACCAAAAAGCGTCCCACGAACATGAGTGAAATTGCGAGCCATCCTCTATGATCGAATCAATAAAACTGCAATCTTTTCATCAGTGTTTTTTCACTAAATTACCGTTGATCGATTAGACGCATCAGTTGTTCTTCACTCAAGCATAGGCTGTATAATTTTTACGTATTTAGCTCACTGAATCTGGTTAATCTGATATTTTGTACTACTATTTGTTTGCGAAACCGTGGATGTGCCATATTACGGTAGATTTAAAACTACGGATATACAGACAATAAATGCGCATTGGATGCAAGAAAATGATAAACTTCCATTGAAACAATCACTGCTAATATACGGATAACGGTCGCTTGAATGTGTTACGCTTGCACAAAGATAAACCGTGTGGATTCAACCTGTTTTGGGCTAAGAAGAATGAGGAGGATGACTGAATGTGATCAGCTACAAATAATCCCAAAGAAAAAGAAAATTATTCTCGGTGGTTCACGCAGAACCACGCAGAGCACCGAATGGCCACTCACTCCAGGTCTTTGACTACAATTCAAAAAACGAAACTCACGGTTTATTGTCACTTAATCATATTTCCATGAAACCCTGTTTCGTACTCTCTTTCTTTATTCGCATCTTTCCGCTTTTCTCCCACCGGACAGCAATGCGAATTAGCAAGTTTAGTGTTTAAACTGTTAATATTGAACCAAAATGCTCTTATTTTACTTGCTACCTCACCATATCAACTACTCAGAATGGAGTGAGGAATAATAAACTCCTAACGGCCAGGTGATAAATTGAAGAACTACATAAAACGGCAAAACTTTCAAGTGCAAAACGCCACTGAACACTGTGCTGAACCACATTATATCATATCATATCTCTATATTTTTTCCGTGCCACCGAATAGCTACTTTTACCCTTCTAAACTCCGACTGCTTCGAAGATCAGCATGAAGCGGGAGAGCTGTTTTGTGGGCATTAGCAAAATTTCCCACAATCACCCTAATCTATTCATACTTGGTGCTTACTGTAGAGATTAAACCCTTGGACCCAGTACCTAAAGTCTAACTTCGGAGTTATGGACAAAATTCACTCACCATATTTTGCTAATACTGCGAACGCAAGTGTCCAGTCATTGAAAGTTTCCGTACGTCTACCCTCAGCCGCCATTATTCTGAACAGTATAGCAGGACCGACTAATTAATTCCTTAGTGGTGTCCAAATCGACCGATCGCCTTGGTATTCACCGCAACTACGTTTCGTGTAATGAAAGCTAGAAGGACACTGCCTGACCGATTAGCTCCACCATGTCTGCAATGTAGATGCAAACCTACCAATTTTTTTAATGTGACTGTCATTTTCGTTGACACTTTTCGAATTTGTCTCTTATGTCACATAGCGCCTCCAAGGATCTGGTTTAGGAAATACGATGTAGTGACTGTCATATCGTCTGAAAATCCTAACCAGTGATTTGCTCCAATTATGTCCTGTTATACTCTTATTATGGGACCCTATGGGTATTAGGTGATATGATTTGGTGCAACTCTCGGTAGCGGCCCAACTTTATTATTCAGTAATATGGTTTTGTGTTCCTTCCATCTGTTCCCAATGGTAGCACGGATCATAAACGTTTGATTGTGTCGATAGCCACAAAGAAATCGACTGGAACTCAGGCCGGCAATTATCACCCATAATTGCTTGTGCAATTTTGCGGTGATGGGACCAAATATTAGGACCATCGAATGTGGGCAAATACCGTGGTCTGATCTGAGTCCACAAATGTGGGTTAGAATAAGCGAAATCCCTATTTGATTTACGCCACTGAGGTCAATTGAATTCCAACGGTGTCAAGGCGAAGGAAGGCGTTGTGTGGTCGGAACAAAACTTGGAGGGGAGATTACGGTTTTCGGTTCAGATGGAAATTAGACCTCCGACCTAATTCTCTGCTTCAATTTAAATCACCAGCAATGACCAGCACCGGCATTGGGACCCTATGGATATTAGGTGATATGATTTGGTGCAACTCGCAGTAGCGCTTCAACGATTCATCCAGAGGGGCACCACTCTTGATGACTCCATCAAACTGCTGAACATGGACAGTGACAGGACTAAAAAACCAAATATTTCGGCATACCGTTCATAACAGTGAACCAGGAGAAGAGAGGATACTGATCACAGTCTGGATAAAATAGGCCTACCATGTACTTTATTCATCCATATATTAGTGAGCCAAGGATAATGTTCAATCAATCACTGTTCAGTGAACAATGAAACCCAACTTCATGGAAAACGGGTCCGATCACAAGCATCAACTTTTCCATCTACCGTAAATTTGATCTGCAATGTTACCGTAGGTAAAACATTTTCACTTCCAGTTAGAAATAAACTTGAGGATAACTGACCCCAAACTAGATAAACTCAATAACCTAACATTTGGAATAGTTCCGTGTACATCTGTCTTTGGTAAACGAACGACTTTCTGGTTATGATCATCCCAATGAAGCTGATGGCCACTATTTTATGCTATGCAATTAATAGGAGTTTATATGGTGAACCCTTGACTAAGGAATTTCTCGACCAAAAGCATATAGTCCAAGGGCCTTTTCTACCATGAAATATTGAACTCACTTAATGGCCTCGTTCAACGAAGGCTGAGAGCGGTATTCAGCTAACTTGGGATTAGAACATCCACCGAAAAGAAGTCATGTTCTCCACCGTCGGGTTCATAGAACACTGCCGCCATTTTGATGGCTCTCTTTCGTTAGACGTAATCTTTGGGTTTGCTGAACGGGACTGTTCATTGCGATCACACAATTAGTAGTTGTGTCGATTTTCTCGTAACGAAGTACTAAGATTCTTCGTACATCCGCCGATAAAGAACAGAGAGCAGATGAGGCAGATTGTTTAAGCAAGTTCTCAGGTGTCAGCTTCCATTGTGATTCACCAAGCTCCTTGAGAAAAATATATTCACACACTGCTTTCATAAGTGTTCCTTCGGTCGCAGTAAGTGAATTCTAATGGCTACTTTCAAATTCAACTGAAAAGAGATCCCTGTACAGTTTGTCCATTCAAACAGTAAAACATCTTCAATAAGTCTGATCGATGTGGAGTTTTTCCTGGAAGGTTTGTGGCTATGTACAATGATACTAACTGTTACTGCCATGGATGGATGTATGGAGATGATCAAAACATCATTCCTTTTGGGATAAGAAGAAAAGTGGCATGTGTGCATATTAAATAATACCAACCCTGAAATCAATAGTTTGATCCCTTTGATTTTTTCTGATTCTAACAAGGTTATGATAAGGAGTGGGCGTGCGCTTGAACCTGAGAATCATTGTCTCCGAAAACATGTATTGCGTAGAGTTCACTTTAACCACCACAGGTGTAAAAGTATACGCGATATTAGTTGAAATGTACTAATGACAAAGAATGGAATTCAGCTTGGAAACAGTGTGGTTTATCAAGTGTGTACTAAGTGGATAAGGTTGCATTGGTGATACGAAGTACTGCTTAGAGAACAATAATCCGGAAATGTGGTTCACGATTTAAGCTGTAGTGAACTATATTCAACTTTCGAAAACACAGGAAGAAGAGGACAGACTTGGGATAAAAGAAATCACGGTTACCTCCTTTAGGTATTAATCAATATTTCTCATAATTTCTAGTTGCTGCTGTTCAGCACTATAGTTACCCGTGGGAAAATCTTCCACAAAAGTTATTTCATGCGTAGGTTTTGGAATCGCAGTTCGCCAACAGGCCGTCTAGTGTTTTCAGCCTTTTCCATAGTTTACTGCAGCACAATTTCTCAACTTCGTCAAATCGTTTCCCATCTGTGTGACAATCTTTACTCCTGAAAATCGGTTCTCATATGGTTTTCTTCTTCTAACTACTGCGTGGAGACCTGTTCATCGAAAACTCGTTAGACCACATTAATTTATCCAAATAGTCTTCAAACAACTGATTTGTTTCCCGTGTAGTTTGGAGATGGACATCCATCACTGAGCTTCACAGTTTTGTCCACGCGATTGGGCTCCGCTGAATTTGTAATGGTTTGGATAGGGATGATCTATCAAATTTCGAAATGTGAGAACACTTGGGCTGAATTCAGAAACCTTGTTTTAAACAGAATACTGCACTTCTAATTTCAACCCAAGTGCACTCATTTCTGACTTTGATAGACCGATGACATCCAAACGAAACTAAGTTAGAATCCATCACGAAATGGAGGATATAGGAAAAAATTGGAATTCAGGTGATTTTGGAGCACTGCCAGTGTGGATTTTAAATACTGGAGGAAGATATAGGCTTCGGATCAGCGGAAAACTTATCAGAAAGCACACAATTGAAAGGCAGATGTTATGTCAGTGAAACAATCCTTATCCAAATCAGTACAAATTCAGCGGAGCCCAATCGCGTGGACAAAACTGTGAAGCTCAGTGATGGATGTCCATCTCCAAACTACACGGGAAACAAATCAGTTGTTTGAAGACTATTTGGATAAATTAATGTGGTCTAACGAGTTTTCGATGAACAGGTCTCCACGCAGTAGTTAGAAGAAGAAAACCATATGAGAACCGATTTTCAGGAGTAAAGATTGTCGCATAAATGAGTAACGATGCAACAAGGATGAGAAATAGTGTTAAAAGAACGACGAATGTTGCACAATGAGGGAATATTCTGAACTGAACATATTTCATTTAAACAGAACGTACTAACCGATTCCCAATGTTTCAACATCCAGTTTATACAAATCTGTGTCTACAAGTTACGTGTTTGCACTCGTCCGCAGATGATGATCATTATTCGTTCCTTGTTTCTACCGATTATATTTGTTTGACCCTAATTTTGTTTGCGTCGTGCACACAGTTTGTTCTGTGTTGTCAGCATTGAGATTTATCAAGCTATATGGGCGGGTAAAGTCTAAACTACCATCCATGTCTACGGTTTTAATGGAGCAGTAGTTGTCGTACAGTCATATTGACGAGGTTACGTTTGTACTTGCTGATTTCATATACTTCCATTCAGGCTATTTGACGTGCTAACTACCCCTTCGGCTAAGGTAAAAACCGGAGTATATATTACCTCATATTCAATCCAGTTAAGTTTTTACAACCATTACCCATACACTGACCTGTTCTAGCTTTGGGTCCGATTTCAAAGCATCCTCTACTAGAAGAAACGAAAAATCATCAGACCCCAACTGCAAAGCAATAAACTGGGGGAACGCATAGAGGCAGAAGAGTCCTAAAACGTCACTGACTGCGACAAAGAACCATATTATCACCGTTCAACATTGTTGTCGATCATTTTGTGTTGGACTTGATGGACTGCAGTTCAGCAGTCCTACTGGACTTATGCAAACTACTCCACTAATTAAGGTTTTCATATCATTTTTTCTGTAATAAACTGAGTACTTTGAGGGATCTTCCAACATCTGATTGCCTCGATGAACAAAGTCCAGAGGAGCAAACGACTGTTGACATGTGGGAAACATGCACTAACAACCTTTACCTAACTATGTTTAGCGTTCCTTCTGAAGATTGAACTCTGGGGTCTAGTATCTTACGCCTTACTTCTGATTGACTGAGACAGCTCCCTTCTCTCACTCTACGAATACTACAAAGACAACGGTATTCAAACACCGTCAATCTTCGCACATGTACTCTCAATGACCATGGATCATAACTTTGCACAATCCAAATGACCAGCAATAAAGGAAACTGTTTTTTGTTTTATTCGTTCCGGAGCTTCATTTAAGGCCTAAGTAATTCCCCAAACATCTCGTTTGCAGTTTTCCGGTCAACCTATTTTTAAAACCAAGTAATGCAAAAGCCTATAAGATAACATTTTCTACTTAATCTCATTTTTTAATGATAAAGTTTCTGCTGTCGAATTTCCTCGGTGTGAAGTACGTCATTTTCTACGCTTGAAAATTGATTTCTAACCAATGAAGAAACATCGGTCCAAAAGTGCATTATTTGTGCCAACAGATCTCTAGTGGTTGGACTAATTGATCGATCTTATCACCCCTCTTTCACTCGCACACTAATTATAATCAAATCCATCATGGAGTAAATCACCGATAATGTCCTTCCCCTTATTTTATCGGTATTTCGGGTAAAATCACAGCCACTAATAATTTAGGACACAATTTTGTTGCTTTTTTTTACCGTTGCCGATGTTGGTCGGAAGTTTTCGATGAAACCATATGAAGAAGCGAAATAAGTAACACTACCTTGAAGTATACTGAAGAAGCTGTTCAGCTTAAGGTTCGACTTCTGATGTGATATAATGAATGGTAAAAGTTTTTAAGAAAACAGCGTGAAGTACGAGGAGGAAAACATCAATTAGATGATTAGAGCAGACTTAATAATGATTCAGTTGATCAGACTAATATAACATCCGGAAACTAAAGTCGTTAGCAGGAATAAGCAACGAAAATAAGGGATGCAGAGGTATGTAAAACAACAGTTCGTAATGTTTGAACACAGTATTATGCCTCTAGGGAATAGACAGATCTGCCCAAAACAGCACCACCAAATTTTGTCTGTGGCACCATTTACAGTTAATGAACGGTCCGGAGCAAAATGTTTGAATGAACCGAAAAACAGTAGTCTCTCTCAGTATTTCGGATGCCTCTGTTGCTACGCTATAGAAACTGTTCTCAACTAACTCTTCCATGGTTTAATATGAGATTTTAGTAAAGGCTGCAAAATAGCCAGACTTAGTCACGTTTAAGAATAATGACTAGGATACAAGCACCAATGGGTCGCCACGCCGCAATCCGAAGGTGATCGAAAATCAAGTCAACTTATTTAGTCAAATACACCGATCGATTGACTTAGTGGCATGTACATAGGCGCATGCATACGTGCAATTGCTAGTGCTTCTGCATACACCTGTGTGCACATGGGTAATTTAGTGTGTTCATGTCATGCACCGCACACTGTACTAAATCTGTGAGAAAAGCAGTACGTTTGAAAGATGTCTTTTAGAGATTGGAAAAATTTACAGATTATCAGAGGCATATTTGAAGAAGGCAGCCAGGCCAACTGATTTGCGCTATTTCAATCAACTTCAGCGAAACTGTTGAGACGACGAATGAATTAGATGAAACCCGGTTAGCTGTCATTCTGAATGAATTAGGATAGACATCCGACGGAATGGATCCTTTCTATCAAGCGTAGAAGATTTATAGACGAAGGGATCTGAAAGCTGTCTGCCATTATCAAAGAATTCGAATGAACAGAACGATAATTTTACTAGCGTAAATGGCACTTCCTTCGTTGTTACCGTAATGAGTTGGTGGATAGCTTTAGACAAGTTCAGCGATACACTGTCGACTGCCTTAGAGATTTTGATTTCCCCACTGTATTTTGTATCACGGAGATGCGTCTCCACCTGGCCAGTTAACGCCCCTTTATTTTTCCATATCAGCGTATTTGAGTTAGCTTCGTGAAACGTTGTTACACCTCTAAAGCTTACCAAACACGGTTATGCAATTAAATGGAACACGGTTTATCTTTTGGGTTTATTCGACTCGCTGATCTACTGGTAATGCGTGCACTCAATAAGGAGGCAGGAGATGGTCATGTCCTAGCTGTTCTCACGCCCCTAGCTACTGGTTCTTCTGTCGTCTAGTCACCCCTCGCTGCAGTTTGGAATGCCTGACTTTGGTTTAAAAAAATACACTTTTGTTTGGTGAATTCACAATGGCTAACTACGTACTTATTAGGTTGCCAAACTGCTGTTACATACTGGCACAAGTGATCAATCTCATCCAACAAACAGACATTTGCAAAGAAGGAATCCATAATTACAAAACGTCCTTGGTCTCTAAATTGTCCGGTCCTCAACTAATTCCACGAATATGTGTGCCATCATCTTACTGCACCGTATTGAACATGAGGGCACTGATTCTCGTATATCGACAGACCGTCAAGTAGTTGAGTCATATGATGAATTACTACTGTCTAGTATCGATTTGTATATCTTCAGCAGGTCCGAAGCAAAAAGAATGGTATTACCCGTGTACCTTAACTGTTGAAAATTGTCATTTGAAATTGTACTCTGATAAACTTTAATCCGGAAAAGTTAAAGTTAGTTGCTCCTCTGTAGGGATGCTTCTACCGTTTTCTGTTGACCTCTAAATTTTGCCTATTTAGTCCGAAAGAAATACACCTATGGACGCAATCTAAGCAATTCAACAGAAAAAGCGCATTATATCTTGGATCTAGGAGCAAATTACACCTTCGATTCTTGTGTGATTATTGTTTTCACTCTGTGTGGGTAATTGGAGTACAAGTATGATTCTAGAAGTCCAGTAAAACTATAAAAACTGGAGCTAATACTGTGAACACGCAAGACAAAATGAACCAACTCCATCACTCTCGTTTCGTCTCTACACCAAAGCATTCGGTTTCGACATCCGAGTAGTGTTTGAAGATTTGGCATCTTATTACAGCCGATCTTTTGCCATCCTGATATATTTCTCCAAAATATGTACGGTTAAATTTTTTTCTCTGAACTTTATCGGTAAACGTTATTTTGTCGCCTTTTCCTTGCACCTTAATGGATTTAAAGATCAATAAATATATACATTAAGTAAAGAAGCTCGTCTTGCTTAAACGTTGAACAGATGTAACTGAATTATTACAAACAGAAATCAGTACATATTCATCATTTTTGTCGCTTAAATGCTGAAGTAGAATATTCGGTATCACCCGCCGAGGTTTTTCTGTGAAGTGTTAATAACCCAGAATAGACCTCAGAAAATTCTCTGATTAGTCAGCTGGTAAGCTTAGCCGTGTATGCTAAAACACGGGACTCGCGTGGTTGTGTACACCGTCATGTGATTTTAAGAACTGTTTAATTGCAGAGTTAGTAACAGATTGTAATTTCGAGATAATTCACGGCATTTGACGTGCCATGAAAATACCTAATGTCTTTCCAGTGCCGGGAAGACCCGGCAGTTCGCTGACGGCTTAGCTGCATGCATAAATTTCTATACTGAACGCAATGTCCGTCTCTTGCAGTTTTTAAAGAGAGGCAATTTCCTGCGACAATATATTTGGTACCATTCCTTTTGAGTCGTCTGTTACTGAGTGCTTTAATACCAGTGGTTCATCTTTAAAGTAGTCCCAAAATGCGGTTATCTACTTCAAAACATCATTTCCCCGCCTCGATTTGTGGTTTTCACATTAAAGATGTTGTTCAATAGCAGACATTTCCAAAGGGCAAGCAAACCTGGTCCACATGGATACTGTTTTAACTAGGCACAGTGACAGAACAGCGTCATAAAAGTGAAGTAGAACAAACATAATTTGTCCAGCAAAAATTTAGCTGCTACGGAATAAAATACTTTTCTGGAAATAAATTTCAGATAATAACACTTGATGGATCCCAGAGCAAAGCGGGTACCAGACATATCAATGGATTTTGAAACTGCTGTTGGTCAACGATCGGGCTGTTGGCTTTCTTTCGGGTCCTGATCACTAGGCTTGACATTCAAATGGAACGATGGTATCCACCATGCATAATAAATCATTCCGATAATATCAAGCAACGATTTCATACCCTTTGGATGGGACATTTTGCTTGGGGTTCATTCGATTGTGTTTGACCTGATTTTTCCTGACGATATAACATAATTCAAAAGTTGTATTTCACTAACAGCCTTGTATTCTAGACATCAACATTTTCTGCTCTATCCTTGAAAGGTCGCCTAGGGTTTTGGCCCCGGTCGGTCTTTGTGAAACCGCAAAAACGTGTAGGTAAAGGTATCGTCGGTATCTTCCACTTTTAGGATTGCCTTAGTGGTGCTCTGAAATCAGCCCAAACTGTTAATTACTCCAAAAGGTATGCGTTGGAACTGATGAAGATCCCCGCACGTCTTAAAGGCAGTCATCTAGATCAAAAAACACTCTCTAAATACTGAGAACCGAATATCAATTAGTGCGATATAGCTTCGACAATCTTATCCATTAGTGGCAATGAGTAAGCATCCAACTTTGGAAACTGGACAATTATCTGACCGTAATCCACAGCCATTTGTTTATTATTGGTTGTGCACATAGTTATCAGGACGTATGTCCTCTAAGAGACGTTAGACAATTCAAAGTTGCCGTCAACTAAGAGACAATTTAGGTGAAGATGAAGCAGTCATTCTTGTTAGTCTTTGTGGGACCCGGTGAAAGTGAACCTACAGTAAGGAGATAAGTGTGCAAATAAGAAACGGGACTGAACTTGGTAGCATTTAAGTAAACCAATAAAAGTGGTCGGCATTTGCCACCAATCGGTACTTTCTATTTCTCGGGTAGTCCGAGAAAGTCATGAAAAAGAAAAATATCAGCGTAAAGGTTGTTCATAACTGAAAGTTTATAATTTTCATACGATATATCACGATAGCAGGTTGTCATGCTGCACATGATGATGGAACAAAATAGAGTCATACTGCAAATCACTTCAATGATATGAGTCAACGGTTGATTGTGGAACATAATTATAGGGACCCCTAGCTTCTATGATATCTTGTACATAGAGACCAGTAACAGCATCAGGCAGATGAGGAGGTGCAGCAGCTATCAAGACCAAAGACAATGGTTGGAAGAAGTGACAGACGATTAGGTTGATTTCGACTGACATACTAGCTTGAAATGACCTTTTTTCCACAAGCCTTACAAACACCGCTTTTGGCGAGTCACTTAAAGCGAGTATGTTTGGAGTAAGCGCAAATTAACAGCTACGGTTAGTTCAGTTTCGGTCAGTACACTTCAAGCAATTAGATGAAACCCAAAGCGAATCAGAATTAGCTACAGTTATAAACAAGTTCAAGGTTCTTCTCGTTTCACCGAATAAATGCAATGAATAAATATTCAAAAGCCATTGCAAATAGCACAATTCCTGATATCGGACACATCTTACTTCAATTATCTCATCTCGGTATCGTCTCATTTGAGACTAAGTAAATCTGAACTGACGCAGATTAAATTCAAGAACTAGGCAGCTTTACATGTTTTTCATAGCTATCAGTGGTCACGAGAACTTTGGCTATACTTGATGAAGCGTTGTAAATGGAGAATCCATGAGAAGTCAGAGTAAACTCACTACCCAATAGCTGTAACGAGCAGAGTGTAATCGCGGTACGGTCCCTGGACCTAACAGTCCTTCTTTACCATATAAACACCATTACACTTAGATCATTAAAGTATATTAGGAAAACTCTTGTATTCCAGTAGTGCAGTAAAAATTAGCGTAATCTATGCAAGAAAATATCAGTACGACTTACCTTACTGAAATGTCTGAAATTTCTAAATAGAAATCTCGTGGTTCTCAAATCCTCAACGTAGAAGTTAAGTATTTCAACTTGCCGAGAAACTAACGAGATTAAAATGCCTCAACCGCAGTCATTTTACACCAACTGCTGTGGAGTTCAGTTAACGCATTCGGAATGCAATAAACCTCGGTCTGACGAACTGGCTTTTTTAAAAATGCCACGATTTTAATGGCAGGTGAACAGACTTATCATGAACATACCATAAGTGGGATTCTAAAGTCTTCCTAAAGCAGAAATTCCCACTTGAAGAACAATTTACAAGACATTTTGGTTGACTGGTTTATGGCATTCCGTCTCCGTTCCATAACTATTCGTAACTGTGAGCTAACAACGTAGTTGAAGAGAATAATGTGTTAGGTATTCCTCCAAACTCATCCTTGTGATTCCAAACAATCTTATTCCTCGGTCTCCAACTGGAAATGCCACAAGAATAAATCTATGAACCTATGCCCACTTGATGATAAGAATCAGCATTGGCCCGAATTCTGAACAGTCAAATCCGAAGGATGAAGCACGACTGAATTATCCACACGTGCCGAAAAAAGCTAACCGTGAAAAAATTACACGTCACAAAGATGACCGGAATGAAGCGTCACAGATTGCTTGGGGAACATTACGTGTGTAAGGCTAGTCATGTTCAGAATTCAAAATTGGCCCACCATTTAAGTCGTTGATTATAGCTTAGAAAGATATGTACGAGTCTAATTAAATCTCTAGAATAATTTAAGCCATGTCCTTCTTTACCCATCTTTCTCACTAGCTTGTCTTGGAAATCAATAATTGAAAAAAATAAAGTAAGCTGTGATCACACATGTCACACATGCTTTCAGTACAAACAAAACAACCTTAAACATTAACCGAAATCTATTTTCCTAGCTGAAATGGTGGATTGCATTTTCAGTGGATTCATTCTTAGCTGTGGCCTTCGTACCACTGAGGAAAATCTCGAAGATGCAAGGAAATGAACAATGAATTCTTGTGAAGCATGAGAAACTTAAGGAAAATTAGCGCAGATAACCAGTTGCGAAGTTTGCTAAGACGGTTTAAAATTAATGTATAACAAGGAAAAACGAGTTACAGTGAAAAGGGTAGCGTCATTATTAAGTAGAATCCTGATTCGATTTCAGTGCCTTGGGTGCACGAGTTAAGCCTCTGATCTGAAGAATACGAAGATAACCGGATAAGTACTTCAGAACGGATGTTGCCACCAATGTGTCTAAACATCTATGAATAAGGAGTACTGCTTTGAATTTCTTTCCTCAGATGATTCAAATCTGGCCAGTTATATCCAAAATTATATATTTATGTCTGTATTACACTTCATGCTCTCTTCATACTGATTCTGCAGATCAGGATTTTGTGGCTCTCACACCGTGGTAAAAATTAACCGTCTGGCCTAAATAATGGCCAGCTTGAACGACTCCACTTTGCACATATGTGAACGTCAAACTTTGTAAATTAAGGGTCAGAATCGCCCATTTTAACATCAAATTCATTGCACAAATCAGATTGGTACTATCGATCACTCAAAGAATTTCAAGGTCTTCATCTTCAGAGCGAGACGGGCAGATCGGTATGAGACAGGTTTAACTTAGTTCCCCGGACTAGCAACACACGCACTCTAATTAAAAACAGGCATCAACGTATAAGTGAACCGAACAGAGATTCATGCATTCATTCTTCATTGTTCAAATGCCTTGACAGTTATCTAAATGCAGATTAAAATTTGGTATAATTAATTCGCATGAATTTTTTGGTCGGCTATTTTTAAAAATTGTTTTCAGTAAAAATTTGTAACCATTCTGAAATAGCGATTTTCTCTACTCCCCCTCCCCAAACGCAATGCAAATCACAGAATGCTATTTTAATGTGTACAACAAGAAAAGAGACTGTTTTGAAACCCTTGCCATGCAATAAAAGGGCATTAATTTACAAAGGCTGGTTAACCCTATTCTTAATTCGGTCGCTCCAGACAAACGTCTCGCTACTTAATGTTTTGAGAATTCTACCAAGCTTAATGTAATGGTTCTCATAATTACTCCTTTACACTGGGCCCATTCTTTCAAATCTATGCTTTTAAGAATAATGTCACTATTCAGCCGTACTCCCGCGGTTTATACCATAACTTGTATGATACTCATAATTTTTTTATTTGGTCACTTTCTAACATCCCTAAGTTTCACTGATGTATCCCCTTCGTCAGGGTCGCGCCAGTCAGATAAATCCGTGTTGGCAAGCTTTGCTGAGGGAATCAAATTACGGAACATTCGCTGCTGCGCATTCCACTTGTTTACGTGACTTGGGTCAATGACTCTTCACTGAAATGTTTCGACAACGACCAACTCGGTCTCAAAGCACATCCGCTAAGGTACACTTAATCAGCATTGTGTCAACAAATAAAATTTCAGTCCCGCCAATGGGATTCTGCAACAGGCTTCCGTCTGTATCTCAACAGTTCTTTCTGTACAAAACTTGAGTGTACACAATGACGGCAGCAGAAATGCTTTTGCTTTAGTCTTTTTATTTAGTAGATTCACAGTTTATAAAAGTTGGGGACCGAATAGACTGATATAACTTCGTTTGTGCAACCGGATTTCCTACTTTTCCTACTCTAGGGCATTCGCACCCTCTTATTTATTTTAGTACAGGAATAGTAATACGAAGAACAATCGAAAAAACTCTGCGACTCATCTTTGTTCCGTATGATGCATGAGAATTATTCGCCAAATATTAAAAAACTCTTAGGTGTTGCATAGTAGTTTAGCTGTCATAACTTGCTTTTTGATAGTCTCTTATGGTATCTCCATCAAACCATCACGTGTTCCTCATACCGAGGACAGCGAAACACTTGCAAATATGATTCTCACAGATGTCACTGTTTCTTTGCCTTACGGTTCATGTGTCAACACGCGCATTCCATTTCCGGTTGTTTCATCTCACACAACAATTCACGGACCGTGTAAGAACCAATCTAAACCAAGGTACCGCTTGCGGAGGTGTTATTCTCATTCGGATAATGAGTAGTTTATCATAGAGATAAATTAAACACATTGCTATTAGCCAAAATTTTGTCTTCAAGAAGACTGCACTAGGTAATAATGCAATTTAAAAAGTAAGTTTTTACTCAGGACGACACATGCGCATACTTTGCTTTCAATTTGTGAGCATGAATACAAATTCGGGATCACTTGTGATCATGTCGAAGAGAATCCCAATGCCGTAGTATTCACTGCCAAATGAAAACCCCCAGCCAATATCTGTGTTTCTATTATTTTATAATTTCATGTGCATTCACTTAGCTAATCATTTACATTTAAGGAACTAAACTATCTTTAGACTTTTCATCTTTATCTTCTACTCTTTAGTTTTTCTCAATAATGACATAATTGCAAGTTCAAATTAAATATGTATCACCCTCCACGTCCTGTCGCAGGACAGTTGCGTCGTATAGCCTGTCGTATAGCCTGTGATTAGTTTAAAGAGCCTCAATTTTCCAGTTTAATTTCCAAGATCAGCCAAAAAGTGGCCCAGGACCAGATAGTGAGAATGAAAGTTTGAAGACATAAGTAAAAGCTGCACGTGAGATCACGTGGGATAGTTGAGTAGGTTGTCCTCCGTCATCGTATTTTGGAAGTGGCTGGTCACCTAGGTGAACGTGGAGCACCAGCTTCGTTTGATCGTTTTTGGTCGTTAGCAAGGGGTATAAATACGCGAGGTACAACTTCTCAGGAAACGTTATTTCTACTAACCGGACGCTGTGTCTACTTCAGCTAACAAACGCTGTCATCAGTCTAGAGTGAGACAAAGGAAGTCGGACAGACGAGGTTAGAACCTCGGGCGAGAATCAGGTTGCATTTAAAAACCATGTTTACCTTTTGGGTCCACTATGAAATGCTTTTACTGCCCAACGGTCTTTAGTTGAAGATACTCCATAGGGAACCAATCAAGCAACAAAACCAAGGTGCCTAAGATCTACGGCGTGATCGGAACCGTGTAACTGTCTGTCTGATGCATGGATTGCTTTTATTTGCATATTGCCATCAGTAAACCCTTTACCAGTACTTCATTTTCAGTATCATACTTGTCACCATCTTCAGGGGAGCTCTTGCCAGACGTGAAAATAATAAAGGGAAATTTGTTATCAGGTAGGCATCCACAAAACTGGACTGACTGTTAATAATTAGTTACCTCGGTTAGTCAGCAGCTACCGTGATATACATTCATTCTTGTCACCGAAGAAATAAAACAACCGTATTGATCTTATCGGATAACCTAAGGATTGTACGTGAAACAAGCAGTTCAGGCTCCGGTCAGCCAAACGATCCCACAAACCACTAGACAGTAATTGTGAGGACTGTATGAATATTATCCGCGAAGTAAGTTAATGGAACATCCTCTCGTCGTGCGTACAAGGTTCGAGGTGGTAGAAGGCAATTAAATGGAGTTAACGAGACAGTTATGTTGTATCCCATCGAAGCTGTCGGGCACTCCTGGGTGTCTTTGAGGTCGACGTTTGAAAAGAATTAACGCAGCTATTCGACTCAGCCTCCAAACCTCCCGCCGACGGGCGTTGGATGACGCAGTGATAACAAAAGCGCCTTCAGGTAAAAGGCCGTGGAGCAAACACGGGTTAGGAAGTTGGATACGCATCCACGATGGGTTATAGCAATAAGAGCAAAACGCGAACCAGGTGCTTCTGGGTGTAAAGATAGCTGTATAACTGTAGAAGTTTGCCTGAAAGATGAGCTCAGCCAAGCAAATCAAAATGATTTTGCAGTAGATAAACTGTACCATCTTCTAAATGAAAGCGTACACTCTTACCGGTTGGATTTGAAACATGACATAACTCAAACATGGACCAGGAGAACAACCTAAATAACAAAACCCTGTTTTTCTGAAATATGAAAATTTCCGATGCGGAGCACTGTTTGCTCCGCCACTGGTAAGATCACGTGAAGGATCCATCCTCAAAGCGCACGTAGACAAATCCCGATCGTTTTGGTCCCCGCCTCTGACGATCCCACCGCGGACCAGAGATTGACCATTTGACCGTTAGAAAGTATGGTATTTTCAGAGGTATAACCTATGGGTTGGTTGCTACAGTGGAGCGGGTATTTAATGGATTTTTTAAAATACTGATTCCCGGCAGAATCAGTACTAATCCATTAACAACGTAGACAGCCTCCGATGGCCATGGATTCGCAAAATTACGTTCAATTTAAGCGCTTTGTATCCTTTACCTTTTGACATCCAAGAAAGGTTTCAATGTGAAGCGGAGCCACCTCTTCCAGATCATTCTACAACCCGTACGTAAGAAAAAGATTCCTTGGTTATTTATCCGAGACAGTGGCAGCTCTGATGGGTAGTTTTTGTTAGAAAGAGAACAAATAGCAATTCCACTTTCCACATGGCCTCTTTTGCAAACAGTCTTCCAAAAGTGTATCCCTTTTCAAGTCATAATAGAAACATGACTTCAAGCTTAGGGAACAGTGCCAATTACCGTTTTTTTATTCAGTTACAAATTTACATGCTGGATCAAACTTTCAACGCGAACTGGCTATATCACTTGGTTACTTCACTGAGTTGTCTACCTTGTGAAATAAACGAAAATGCAACTGATGCTCCCTTTCTATGTACTGTTTCAAGCATGAGCGTAGAGGAAGGGACATGTCCTATAGAGAGTGAGGGACACTACACAGCGGTGTGGCCGGTAATCATGACCCCAAAATTTAGTGGTACAGAGCCACATAAGGTCAAGCAACAGCGAATTGACATCCGCAACCAAAATGACCAGTGAATTAATATATATATATATATATATATATATATATATATATATATATATGAACACTTGAGAACAAGCATGGTGACAACGCAGAAACATAATGGAACTGTAGAAACAAAACAAGGAGGGAGGAAAAATAGACAACAATAGGGAACAACAAATCAACTGTTTTTTTCGCCTTACACATTTTGTAATTGTTTGGTTGTTTTCGGATTATTTTTAGAGGAGCTAAGTTCTACAGACAGGCCACACAGCATTCGTGC
>LUCM01011062.1:32989-65241 GCA_008360955.1 Fasciolopsis buskii
CGAATGTCCAAGAACACGATGATCGTTGGCCTTCGGAAGGTAAAACAGTGCTCTGACAACTGTCGGAGCGTGAAGATTTGATCGACGTATCCACGACCAGTGGGAAAGCCGATCTGTTTATTCCGGTGGATCTGGGGTTCGAACTTGTGACCCCTTTAGTAACAGCACATATGCCGCCTGGCCAAGGCAGGTATACAATCGAGTGTAAACCTGCTTTGAGGAAGGTTACCCAAAGTAATCGCAACGTCGGCTCAGTACAAACATTCCTAGTCACTTTGTTTTCATATTCCATAAGCTCTAGTTCAAATATAACATGGTAAATCGTTTTCCACTGCAATCCAAAATAAAGCCGCTTTTCATATAGGAAGCTTTCAAGTTCATATATATATATATATATATATCACTTGCATAATATTTGTCGTGTGTTCAATGACTTTTCTACAGTCCACTCGCCCTTTTTTGAAAGTTTCAATTCCTGATCATCTATTTTGGGTGAATTTGCTCCATGCGTAAAAAAATGGTTAACGCTGAATACACAAACTGGCACTTATTGCTGTTATGGCTATGGATACTTCCATCTGTCTGATTTAAACATGCTTTATCCTCAATGTTATATTAGACAGTGTTGTATTAAAATACCACATAAAAACATACCACTCGTTCTTCCACTATTCCGTTACTTCTTAACCGGATTGTTCGCTTTTTGCCCGCAATGGCCACGGAGGAGGCGCTCAGATTCCCTCGTGGGCTAAACATATCTAAAGAGTTCGGAAAGGACGGGAATGTGAAATGATGTTAGAATGACCCGGGGGTATGAGTAAACTCAGTGGCGTTCCAGAAAAAAGAAATCCGGTAAAACATTCTATTGTACACTCCCAAAGTGAATCACAAGAAGTTAAAAGTCGTTTGCACATTGTGGTGAATTACGCCGTGAGTTGGCATTCAGAGCGAATAGTACTGTTACTTCGTCTCCCTCGGCAGTGATTTATTTTGTCAGTCCTGCTTAGCTCAGTAATAATACTTGAGGCTTCTCACGGAGTCACTTTGTTTTTGGTGCATGATCCGGTAAAAGAAAAAGTTATAATTTAAGTGTAAAGTCAAAGATAGTATTATCAGGAGTTCTGTGCAGTGTGAACGTCCCTCAGTGAGCCTAGAGTGAATTCTCGTTTAGATGTTTTGCCATCCAAAAGCAATTGGCCACTGGTGATAAAGGAGGAAGTTTACAACTGTTTTCTTTTTTTCAGGATGCTACTCGCTTACATTGACTCTCACTTCTCCGAACTGAATTTTAATTTGAGGTAAATACGCGCAAACGGGGGGCTGTAACCGCTAGGAGACCGAAGGCTGACCCCTACCAGCTCGTGTCAAATCAAAAATGTATAAAACCAGACACCAGTTTCAACTTTTGAGTGGTTAAAGCCAACTTCTCGATCTCCTTAAAAGACCCTATGTAAAAGAAAGATGAAAATTATACAATGTTCTCCGGGTTTAGAGATAGTGATCTGCGGACTAGAGCTGAACTTGTAATCCTATCGTGGTCAGTTCGAATCTCCTAGGAGTAAAACTTTCACGAATTTGTACAGTCAGCTTCATTGCAAACAAAAAATCGTAAACCTGTTTACACTTGTGCCTTTGTGTTGAAATAATTCCGTTTATCCGCACTGCAGCCTTCTCCAGGTGATGTACGCTACGTATACATGCAAATATCTCGTTAACATATGCCTTTCACTCCTTGGTTTTGCAACTGAATTAATCCACACTAATTTCCGATAGAGTGCGTGCCCTCTGAAAAGATCACAAATGGGGAAGTGATCAGCGATGAGATTTCAGCCTCGAGACTGCAGGGGTTCATGATTGAGGTGATATGCGTCAAGCCAGTGCTGATCTTTCGTTTGCGGATGAGCCAAAAAATAAAACTGTTTGAGGACAATGCTTTTCATGCTGTTCTAACTCTGCTCTATTGGGACCTTCATTCGTAGTTCAAATTATTCATACTGGGAAACAAGAATCCAGTTAGTTTGCATCGATAGCCGAAGTTTGATCCGAATAAACTGTGTGTTAAACTGCCACATTATAAAGAATTCAGAAAATAAATAATCAGTTGAAGAATCTTAACCAACGGTGTTATGGATATGCAACCTCATAAGGACTCACAAATAGTTAACATTTGGATCATGTTGTATTTGCTTCCCACAATAAATGAGTGATTTCTGAAGACGTGCTTGTCTCTTGACCATGATCTCATTGTATATCACTACCCGACAGTTAAGCCCGTGGTCTCCCCACAGTCTTCTTAAGCGCGTTTAATTGAAATAACAAATGAAAATATGTTTTGTAGAAAACCATAACTATGTTATTAGAATGGGACAAAAGGTTGCAGGACTTCTAATCACTAGGTTGCAGGGATAAAAGTACAATTACCCCTTCTGACTGATGCTAGCTGGCGCCATCTGTTTGACTGAAGCCCCCTTCCGCTTCACAGAATCAGTTGATAGTCAATGGAAAATAGCCACAACTGGTCTTCTCATGCTCTACCGACCGTGCACTCAAGAACAGCTTGTGTCCACACAAGATAGCCGGATTCATTCATAATACCTAGGCGGGTTCTAGACAGCCCGAAAGCAACATCTTTTGATCTGACTTCCTCCGAATTTTGGAGCAACTGCATATCTCATCAAACGTTCCTGCCGATAAACAGTGGCCTAGAACCCGTGAATAGAAACTCAATGTATTATATCGAAGGCACACTTTCTTCTCCAGTTTCCGTTCTCAATAAAGGTCCCATACATTTGTTTTACTGCTATTTGTGAACTCCTCTCATGTTGCTATTCTTTCCCACTCCGGGTCGCAAATTATGCTAAGCTTTACGATACATATATATGACAAAAAAGTACGTCTTTCACTGAAGGCGGCAAACAATGTAGGTACCATATTTTAATCTACTTTATCCAAACGTATCCTAAACCCTCAAAATCCGGAGCAGAATACGTTTGAATCCTAGCATCTGTGTCAGTCAGCTCCATTTCGTTTCGGTTTAAACCTGGGAATAGGGTAGTGATCGTGTGGATTCATCCGTTTTTGCAACGTGAGAGCTACTATTTCACATAACCGTACCGATACACTCAGGCAGTGCCGCTTGCGAGAAAGTAGGGGCACACAAACACGCACAAACACCTACGCATACTCATTTTTAAGCACGCACAAACACACGATAAGAGCAGTGGATATCACCTAGCTCTCATATCGATTGCCTATGGAGCTTGGCATGCGTCCGCGCAACATGTGACAGTTAAACTTCGAGAAAATGAAGCACATCTGAGTCCACTTTTTCAAAAATTGCCCGTCTACCGAATGTAAAAACATGGATGCGTTGTATGGAACGCATTCAGCAAACAACCGAACAGTTGACATCATTTTCGTTTCACCGACTGCAATGCAAACTGTTTCTTTTTCCCCAAATGTTTCGTCATCTGTGCACCCAAATGAGGACTTTAACGACCAAGACACGTCTTCCAAGTCCTTAACTATCTAAACTGTTTAGGTGATCGTCATTTTGCAGAGAAGAGTACGACCACAACTGTGGATATTGTTCTTCCCAAGATCACGCTCACACGAGGTCCATGTTCTGACCAGCTCAGCACTCCAGGGCCGATTCAACCGTGTACCGAACTCTCGTTCTTTTAACCATCCCTCTGGTTGTTTTCGCCCGATTGTCGAGGTTGTTTGAGGTTTTTGGTGCAAATTTTCGTTTAATCAGTGCGCGCCAAATAACTGAAGCCACAGCATACTTTTATAAATAAGTTTCAAGTTTATTATTGTAAATTCATTTCGCCAAGATAACTCACGTGACTTTATAAGGATCGCGTTAACAGTCAACTATCTGTGTGGCAACAAATGACAGTCTAATTTGGGTCTAAACTTTGGCTGTGAATATCATGTGACTTAGGAACTACGTTGCTAGTATTCGTCATTGGATATACGATTGCGTAATTTCACCAAATGTTTTCTACTCTAGCGTGAAAAATTGCGGGAGGCACCGTAAAATCAAGCAAATTAGACTGTGAAAATATTTTTCATCAAATAAGCATTAAGTATTTAAGCATGTAATCTTCTAAGCTTTAATTCAAACATTCACGTTCTCTTTGACTAATTTGTGACCCTGTGATTGTGGGTGGCTTAGTTAGCTTTTCGTCACAGTAATCTAACTTTATAAGTTCCACTGATAAGCCAAATTCCTCTTCCTGGAACTTTTGATTTGAGCCACTAATCGGTTTCCTGGCGTTCGAAACAATCCTTCTTCTCTGTTGTATTCTGATCTCCAGTTAATTCTTTCAGGGGTAAATGGTCTATTGTCCTAGTTACGTAGATGTAGTAGGTACTTGGAATGAATGCTTACATGGACGCTTAAGAAACTATAACCGGCCTTCAAAATTCGTAGGCAGAGGTTCATTTCATTGCTATCACACATTCTGAAGCTCGTATCATATGTAAAACCGCATTTTTACCCAGGTAGTCTTTATGGAGATTAAACTTTCCACTCTGGCACTCCACTTTTTCTAGTCAGCCGTTTTTATTTCTTGCATTATAAAAACGGCAATCATCAGAAGCCTCAATACGAGCTGGCAAAGTATTTGTGAACTTGTCCTTAGATAAAAAGTCTAACCAAGGAAATAACTGTATTTTTGTTGAGCTTTTTGAAAGTGGCATTTACCTGCGTTCCAGGTAAGGAATTCAAATTCCCAAATTCCCAAAACGTCCAGTTATTTTGATTAAACAGAATCGGCAGACTTGAGACATTTCGAATAAATCCACATTTGCAAAAGGGCTGAAAACGCTTCTATACTAGCACCTGACCTCGAATCCATGATTGACTACACCTCCAACTCAAGACTGTCTCAGCCAGCATTAGGAAGAGTACAAATCGTATATATCGCGTCACTTTCGTGAACACTGAACAGCCAACTGACGAAGATAGGCTATTGTTGATGACTGTCTAGCAGTATAACTTTAGTTTGGTTTATCGATTAATGTGATAAATACAGTTTTGCTGTAGTTCTTCTGATCGTTGATCTGCGTAGGGGATATGTTGATAATTGTGCCATGTCTTCGTATACGCAGTGAAACTTACATTCTTCGAGCTAGATTGGATTACACGACTAGATGCTTGTCTCTGTACCTATCGCTTGTTCTCGACCATTTAGATTAGAAACCAACATCGAAGGACACACTGTCGAATTGTTAACCACACAGCCGAGTATACAGCCAGAAAATCAGCAAAACTTTAGGACCTTAAAATACATTCCACTCAATAATTTACCCTTTGCCTGACTGCCGTTTACGATTATTGAAAGAAAACCTCAAGCAATCTAGTCTACGATTGTTATATGAAATTTCTAACATGTCATAAATTTGTTGTCAAAATAAAAAGATTATCCGTGGCTAGCGGAACTGTCCGTTTATAAGGCGTTTTCAAAGGTTAACAGCAAAAGTGAACGTTCAAGCACTCACTCACATATGGGCGACTTTTCCGGAGAGATCAACCGGAGCAAGAATGTTTCACCTATAGGAATGCTTCTTAAGTATCCAGCAACTTCGTAGTGCCTCCGGCCAATAAAGGAAATATTGTTGATTTTTTCGATTTGGTCTCCGATTTCAATCATTCCTCCACAGGATGCGGAGGCGAAAGCCATCATGCCGCCGGGAATTATACGTTTGATGAATACAACACCGCAGCCTGTGTCAGTCAGAGTCATTCCGAATGCTTCGCAATCTCTTCGGATCCGGATCTCTTTGGGTTGACTTTTGACATGGGCGAACAAGAAGTCATTTAGTCCAATTTCGCGACCAAGTACTCGTTCCACATCCAGTTTATGTGTATTTAATGTACAATACATTATCTGTAGCAAAGGAAAATTGAGGTGCAGCGCATCCAGTTCGAGTTTATGTAAACTGTCGAGAACTAGAACTTCTAATTTACTGTTAGGATGTTTGAATTTTGATTATCCATCTTCTAGGTTTCTAGCCCGTTTTGATAGATCGGACATGTAGTCTAAAGAAATTGTAATTTCAGCAAAGCTACAACGATCTAGAGTCGTCGATAAATATTCTCGCATTTTTTAATGAATCAGATCATAAGTGTAGTTGCAATTTTTGGTGTTCCGTTTCCTTCGGTTAATTTTTTTGTTCCCCCATTCAGTGCTTATTTCCCTGGTATTTGCTTCGTGCACAAATCTGTAATACGTATGTGTACATGCATATGCATATATAACCACTCCAATAATGCTAGGAAATTAACATTTAAACCACCTAATATTGTTTATTTTTCGCTGTTTACGAAATACTCTCCAATTCTGCAATTCTTGGGCGTAAAATGACGATGATTTTGATGGAGTTCGTGTTCACATCCGGCCAGTATGTTTATCTGATTCCAGCTGATAATTTTTTCCTGTGGTTTCAACAGAGGTTTGTGTGAACCTGCACTTAAACTGCGCAACAGGTGTACGTAATGGTTTATAATACTTGACACCGCTTCAAGATTCTCAATTCCAGTGGAAGAGTAAATCCACGGAGGAATATGAGCAATACGATTGCCTAGATAACTTTGCTTGCGACTCTCTATACAACAACCTTCATATCTTCAGTAGACAAAACGACTTAGATAATCTACCCTGAAACAATTCGGAAAGAACTGAAGGGTAATTAAGGAACAACAGTGGGCTTAGAAAAGGTGGCGCGTTATTAATGCAAAGTTGTTTTCATGATCATGCAGTAGTCTTCAGAGCTGTGGCAAATGTAAAGTTAGAGGTACTTAGTTTGTGTATTTTTGATGGGAATCTTATGTTAACTAGTGTTATCGTGACGTAGCCATAAACGCAAGCAATATTTTTTCCAAGAATAAAACCCTCTTTGTTTCACTGTTTTGCCATACTTTGTCCCATTACTGCACTGTGAACAATAGTTAGAAATGGAAAAATAATGTCAAAAGCAAGTCAAAAACTCTTTAGGTGTAAGATTAGTGAGCCAGGAGTACAACCGATGGAGACTTCAAATGTCAGGAAAATTTAGGTCGAATCATTACCCTAAGTTAGCGTATTAATGAAGAATGAAACGATTCGAGAGGTAAAAATAGAAGACAGAATAATAGAACCGAATGAGCGCAGTTAAATTTTAATCTAGTCAGCTCTACTTAGGAGACCTTGATTTACTGGTCAGCTATTTTCGTTTAGATCAGAGTACTTTTTGGGGTGTGCCCTGAGTATCTAATAAACGACGTTCAAATTTTAGGTATTTCAATGGTTTTGGTCGTCTATATGCAAACTTAAAGTACTTTGTATAAAACACATTAAGCCATTACAAAAATATAGAGCAAAATACGAGAGACTTTATCAGTTTAGTGAGTTACACGGAGGGAAATATTCAGGAGCACAGGATAAAACACTTCAGTGTGTAACTATCGATTCAATGAAGGTATGTAACAAGTGATCTTTGCCCTATATGCTGAACAGCAACATTCGGATTGTGAACTATTTCAGTGAGATTCGTTGCTGGGTAAATTGGTGACGGTTTTGCTTAAATCCCAGACCCTAGGACTGGCTCGGCTTCAATTATTGAGCAACGTTTACCTTAAGTGAATCAAGAGCAAGGCGAGATTACTCTTTTAATGCCTGCCGAAATGTACAAAATTAAAATACCAACTAAAGCAACACTCGTTGGAGGTTCACAGATAGAATCGAAAGTGATGGAATGACCGTTCATTCCATTAATCACCTGGTCATTTGTCTCGATTTCATTCCTTTTTCTGTGGAGTTCATAGGTATGGAATGTGAGCTTTCGTTTCACATGGCACTGTCAAGGTGGATAAAGCTCAACGGTTACTTCGCTACATCTAACTCTGGCGTTCCTTAGAAGATAAGACACAAAGACTATCATAACCGACGGCTGAATAAATTCTGTGGAAGTAAGGTGTAAACCTGAAGTGCTGAAATATCAGTCCTCGATAAAGGGCAACAAATTTGAACAACCCGACAATTTAGGTACAAAGTGCAATCAGTAGCACGGTTCATTGAGTTATTATGAAACTGAAAGCACACAACACATACACGTGCATTTACTGAGCAGTACTTTACTGTGTCCTGATGCGATGGTCCACAGAATTTTCTTGCAGATTAGTCTCTACTCTGATGGGAGTTCGGTTAATCCTTGGCATTTAGACTGTTGTTTACTAGGCATTTTGTGAACAGAGTAGAGCGATGGCATTAGCCATAAAACCCCGTGCGGCTAAGTGAAACTTCAAATCTCGAAGCCAAAAGTTATATGGTTAGTGTTGAGTCATGGATTTTTTCCAGATTCAGTGAAATCTTCCGTGAAAATCATTTTTGGGCACAATAGCGATTTTTGAGACGCAGTCGGCAAAACGTGTTGGGATGAGCCCGTCAGCTGATAATTATCAGTTGACGACAGCCATAAATCCTACAGGTAAGTACTTCATTATTGAGTGTATGAAGACTACTACTTCACGATGTATCTTCATACTGTAATCGGCCGACAGACAGCGGAAACAACTGCTTTCTTTTGATTATTACCTAAGCTCAGAGGAAAGTCAATAACAAACTGTCACGAGATGGGTTCACCGATTCTCGAAATTCTCATCATATGATTCGGTTTGCCTTAAATGAACCGAATCCAGAGTTATCTGCTGTCTGGAAATTTTGCTTTGATTTTCCATTGCTGTCATAGTTTTTCGTCCTGGCAGATTTTATCAGAATTTTGGCACTGAGCTCAAAGGAAATCTAACCCGTGTAATTCAGCTCCGGTCGTTCAGTATATGACCTAATTCTGGTATGCTTTTAACTTTGACAAAGAGTTTTCGTTAAAATACGATCATCCTTTTTGATGAAGCATTCAGTGAGAATGCGAAACTAATATTGATATTTTCGATATCACAGTGAAATTTAGTATAGTGTTCATTCAGTCGCATTTTGCCTAACACTCATGAAAATGAGGAATGTCATTTCAATAAGTGCTATAGCGTAGATATGCTAAAGGGGATAAAAAGTGCAACGTTCACAACGGCTAAAATGATGCAAATGTTAATTCCAATGTAAATTGCAAGTATCGCTGTCCTGTTAGACGAAAACTGAAAGCACAGTGCCAAATACTTAGGGCTCATCAAACGTTTAATTGATCCCAACTAGAATGAGCAGATGCCACTAACGTAAGCAAACTGTGGCCCCAAACAGTACAAGAGACAACATTCTCACTACTGGATGCTAAATGGAAAGAAATTCAACAAATTTTGATCCAGTTGCTTATTACACAGAGTGTGAAAGCAGTTCCTGATGGAAGGCGAAGCAAATTGAATGACGACCACAAATACACTGAATAATACCTGAATTTGTAGCACCATACAGCATGAAAAGGAAAATCAAGTAAAACTACGTTTTTGTCATTTTATCTGATAGTCAGACGTGTGATCCCAACCATATCCTGGTGAAAAACTTGTGTCTAATTTTCTCACCCGACGAATGAAAATCAAGGCGGAAATGCATAGTTCTAAAGTCATTCATGATAAATGAGCAGATCACTAGTATAGTTACCACACATTTTGGATAGTGGATTACATCAAAGTATTTCACATTTTATAGTCAGTTCCTTTCGTTTATCCCTTCAGCGTTATTTCTGCATACTGTTTAGACTTGTACGGTTTGATGAAACATTGTTCTTAACCAAAACGCGAGAGCATTAATCAGAGCAAACGGGCTTGAAAATAGGAGTCGCCTTTCTGTGGTTCTTCCATATTTAGTTATTAGGTAAATGTTGATCGAAATAGCACAAACGTATTTATTATTAATATCCTCCGGTGATGTGTGATAGCTCGATGCACTTAGACCTTGGATCACGGCAATGGGCTTACCGTTAGCCCAATGGTTTTTCTATTGTCACTTTTTGTCGTCCTTCAGGTCAGAACCATAAATTTCCATATATTATGTCTGTTTCACTTCGTTGCATCTCAGCTATCAAATCACAAGATTTCATGACGATTTTGATGCTTCCGTAGAATGCATTGGTTAGCATCTGAAAAGTGCATATTTATAATGATTGGAGAATATATGAGCTTTGGTTAACAGCTACAAACCTGACATCCCTTATTTCGACAAATTACTGGATATTCTGAGGTTGACAACCAAAAAGAAACCTTATTTTTTTGAAACTTGGAAGCCATTTCGAAACTAGCCGTTCCCTTATTACATAACCATCGATGTTACTGGAGATAAATTTGCATGCATAGCCAGCATTTTGTGATTATCTCAAGTCCAAGACGATAAGTTTATCCTGCATTCCATTGATTAACTGTATTGTACTTCTTTTGAACTGTCTTAAAATTAAGAAAGCCGTAGACTGAAAAACTCATAAAAACCTGAAACTGGATTGTAAAAACTCACAAAACAACTGGGTTAATATGCCCACGGGCATAGTTTTCGAGAGGGTCAGACATACAAAGAATCTCATTTATTCATTATTTTGTGATGTCATCTAACAGGACCGGTGGTGATCAGGTTGTCAAGATTCCTGTCACCTCAGAGGTCACAAGACTGACGTCCACACCCGCCAGCCACTTTGATAAGAGAAACCGTTTTCCAATCGATCGGCGTGCTACGCCCACCTGATTTTATATGGCTTTTTGCCACTCCGAATTTCATGGTCTCAGTTGACTATGTCCTCGGTACGTTGCGAGCAATGGAAATAACGGTATAGAGGAAAAATTCACAAACTAAAATTGCAGCCGCAATAAGCATAAATGTCATCAGTTTTGATAAGGAAAAATGTAAAATCAATGGGATGAATTGGTTGTTGCTTATCTGTGGCGTACAGCAAATAGCCCAGGTCATCCGACAGATCTTTCCGGTTAGTGTTTACGCTGCTTATTTATTTTTATTCAAGTAATAAAGTCCCAGAATGCAATTAACCTAATTCACCGGTATAATTTTCCACGGGGTAGCAGGTTCCAGAGATCCGACCTGATAAGTGCCGTTCCGGAAGAAAACAGGCAATATTCTTATTAGGATTAACTGAGTTTTCTGACGTTTTATTAAAATTTGACCTAGGCTACTGAACTTGGCCCTATTTTGGGTAAAATGTATTTTGTATGCAATCAAAAAAGGACTACGATCTAGGATAAAATATATTCACCCAGTAGATAGATTCGAGCCTTAACTAACTTCTGCGCACCAACAGTTAGAGGTTTTATTTATTTCTTAAGCCCACTTTCTTTAATAATACTTCAAAAACAAAACGCAGCATAACAAATAAATCATTAAAAAACTGACTTTGGAATTATGATAAAGGCCCTTTTTAAGGCTCTGTCCAAAATGTCTATTTTATTCAGTCAATAATTGATTTGATGTTTCTCTAAGTAAACGTTTCCGCTTCCCATCCTAAAGTGAAACTATACACCTGTTACACTCTCACATACAGGTTTGCACCCCTACTGATTTAGCTTTTAGAGCTTTATCTATGTTCAACAGACTACTTCAACCAGGTAAGCTTTGTCACTTTAAATCTTTAAACATATACCTATAAAATGCACTGATGTTTACTCGATTTATTTCGTTTCATTGAATGCTAAACCATATTTTGCGATTAACGCTGGTAAATTTGATGAGATGGAAATATACCGCAATCCTATTTCCTACTGATGAGAGTCCCACTGAGATGAGAATGAAGACATATATATAAGATAGAGCGCCGTCTTCTTCCATATGAATGCACGAACTAAACTCGAGGAGAGTTTTGGTCTAGGTCTAACTACATACGACAGCCCAAACATCTCTTAACGTGCTTGGCATTCCCAACGGCTACCCGCTTTCTACATAAAGCCTGCAATAGTTGTTTCAGGGATCCAAAGACCCAGGTTCATCCGATCTACGTAATGCATACAAACATGGTGCATTTCGGCCTCTCAAACTCAAAAGAGATCAGCCATCTCGATTTTAACCACACGAGATGACTGATATTCAGCTGCGCAGCGTTATCACTACATGTAAAACTGTTCCACTGGGTGTACACAAACCCTGACAATGTGACAAATATGTTCTGATTTTTGTAATCTACACAAAATGGTTTGAAGTAAAATGAGTAAACCTCACAGTCAAAAGACACCGCAAGGAGATTTTTGTAGAAAGTTCATATAATATTCAGTTTTGGATATCGATTATGGAAAATAACGTTTGCAGGTGTTTAAAAATAAGGAAAGAAGAGAAATGTCCTAAATATTTGCTTTCTGCGGAATAAGAAAAGACTGAAATGAGTTGAAAGTCGAAAAAGAAACCAAATTTACACTCAGCACGCACATCTAACGCGGGTAAAAATGAAGACCAATAATGAAAAGAATTTGTAGCTAAGCCAAATAAAGAATGTGGGCTGGTTCAATGAATGGAAGTGAAATAAAAGCACAGTTTGGAATATATAAAGGTATAAGCAATCAAAACGGAGGGAACCCTTAAAATCGACAGACAGGGTTATTAGGACCCAAATCGAGATTAATCCCACATTGAAAATAAATGGATTATTGTGGACTCCGTGATCATAATTTACATTGAAGATGGCCGACAACAAAGCAGACTGAAGGAGAAGCAATGAAAAGCGATGAATTGTTTTTGAGGATGATATTATGACATTGACGGTAATCAGAAAAAAGACAGAAGACTTAAATATTGAAGCATTTGGCTTAAACAGAAATCGATGGTTTTCCCCGGTATTTATGAAAAGGAGATATAGCCGGAAACACGACAGGAAGACGGAAATGCATAAATGGGGGCAGAGTGGGATTTTACGCGGACCTGTAAAAAGGATACAAATAATTTGCACAAAACTTCACCGGGATATTGGGTAATTTTAGTTGCGTCACCGGTGGTAGACTAGATTTTAAAGAGGAAATGTCAGCTAAACCACTCAGGGGACCATCGGTTGCCAAATTTGGTGAGATGTGAAAATGCATACAATGAAGAGCTGTTCCAATGAAACTATAAGCGAAAACGAAAAATTTAGACGCAAGGCAGCAGCTGCTTCAGAGGTAACAGTTCAGGAAATCAAGAAAACCAAACCAGTCATGAGAATGTCAGTTCCAAGAGTAATGTCCAGATTTAGATATTTAACAAGTGTAACAGTCATTCCTTTTTACCAACATTTAAGTTCACGAGAACGGTAATTTGACATCCATGGCCAGTTGAATTTTATGGCTTGATATATGAAGTTAATAACTCAAAAGCAAAATAAGCTTTGTTGCTGGGGTTTGATGAAAACAACAAAAAATATTGGCTGAGAGCTCAAATAGTTGGTTGGAAAAATGGACAACTGAAGGCAGTTATAACGGTGGCTATAGACGAAAAAATTATCTTTGGAGAAAATGGGTATGTAGTTAGTGAGTGGGCTACTGTAAATGCCTTGTGCCTGACGAGTGGGCAATTTGTCTTTCAGTCAATAGTGATGCGGACGGGAGATAATGACCGAAGCTAATGATGCAGGAAGTCAGGGTTGAAGATGAAACCATGGATGATCTTGAGACCAGAAAGTGTTCTATGCGAGTCACTTGAGTGAATATGCGTCGACCAACCAAATGACTATTCATGCCGTTAGTGAAATCCGCATCCGACTGAAGGAACCAGCAACATAGCCCCAGGAATTGGAATGGGAAATCTCATGCGGCCTCCGTTGGTTGGGAGTGGTGTTGAGCCGGGAGATAACGGAGCGGTACAGTAACATGACGTAATGTACGAAAGGTTTTATTGTGAGCGAGCCAATCAGACTGGTGAACAGAATCAGGTTTTTCTTGCAAAATAAACCTGTCAGATTTCCATTGTAATTGATCCCTTTTCCGCAGAGCTGTAGCAGTCTGTTACAAAATGTATCCATTGTGCACCTTCGTTTATACCACGTGATGGCTTTCTCACAAGCTGAACTTCATTTTCTTAATCATATCAGTCATGTCCATACTAAATAGTATAGAACTTCCAAGACCTGTCGGTGTGCATGGCATGAAATCTTATTTTTAAATACCAAGGAATCAGTCATCTGAATTCCATTACCCAGAATAGTCGCTAGGGTCTGCCTTTTGTATTCACTTCAGATGATCACTTTCGCCACCCCAGGTTCCCCCAATTTTCTTAACTTCAGAAAATCTGATCTTGCCTCGAATGTATTCCAAAACCAGACAAAATTGAAGACCGAATCATTAGGGGAGCTATTAGTATATTTTTAGCATTTATTTAACTATCAGCTTATTCCGCTCTCCCAATTTCGATATTCAAATCTTTAAGATTAGCTAAGATGAGTAACAAAATCATTTGACGTTTCTCATTTCATTCAAAGTTGTAAAACTCTTTGCCTTCAATGTGTAAATACAAGTAGTTTTCGAAACTTTGTTGTTCGTCAAACCTTTCTGTCAGTGACACTTTCATTTTGCTTCTCTATCTGTCCTCACTTTCACATCGGTTTCTGTGGCAACATTGTAAACAATCTTATACGTTGCGCATTGGGCATCTCAAATCTAGGCGGCCATGACCGATTGTTTATTATTCTGGAGTGCAAAATTACCAACGTCCATTATACGTGTATTTTTAGTGGTGCTTTCTTGAATCAAAAGTTTTCCCGACATTAGATGGCAGAACCATTTAAGCCCATAGAAGTGACATATATCCATTAATAGGCTGCAGTAGGATATTAGATATCAAATTAAAGCAATTTGGTTTACAGTTCCATAAATCAATTTGCTATTACGAGATACGAAAGCTGTTTTTTACGTTAGGAGCCATCAGCAATGTTTATCCACTGCTCCGAAACTGGGGTGGGAACCTACATCAACTGCACATCGTCTGGCAATTCTGAGGTTACTGCCATATATTAATTGAAATGTAGGTACTTATGTAGGGAAACGTCTATGCAACAAAAGGCAATGTTAAATCTTGCATCAAAATCCAACTAACAACATGTGATTATAGTGCGAAACGTTATAAATTCAAATTTTTTTTCAGTGGCCTATAGAGAGTGCTGGTAAAGCCCTTCTTACTTTGGCTATCGTTCAACATAACTAGGTAGCTAGGTTATTTCGTGAAAGACTTTAAATAATCAAGAGTCTGCAAAAGTACAGCGAGCACTGGTAGATGAGGAAGTATGGGAAAATGAAAAAATCTACCGCTGCCGTGAATAATCGCAACATTTGCCGACTGTTTAATAATACTGGACCACGGAATCCAAGTGTAAGCTAGGTGACGTAGCAGTCCGAGGGCGCATTGGTTTACTGTTAGCATCACTAACTAGATAACTGAGCAGAAAACTGTGGGGATCAGTTTGCCCAACCCCAGGCCTCAGTATTTTTTACAATTATGACTTCGAGTGAGCCATTGCTAGCAGACACCAGTCCTGCACGCAAAACAGAAATCACCAGGACGGTATATTTTCTGAAAATAAATATGGCAAGGTGGGTTGTCTCCGAAGACGGAGGTCATAATTTGGCATAAGAATGAACAATACTTCTGAAATCAATCTTCTCAATCAAAAATGTTCTTAAAGACTTATATTAACCGGTGATTGTACCGATTCACAACAAAGGCTCTAGGTTCTTCCGTGGAAACGACAGTTTGATAAGCAATTTATCGAAAGTGCCTTTGGGTGTTAAGCCCTGAAAAACAAAAGTTGAAAACAAAAATACCACTAGTTTAAGTTACACCTATATCTACTTATAAAGCTCAAAATACAATAGTCTTTTCTTATTTCCAATGTAATTCAATTGACTTACATGTAAATCATCGGTAAGCAAGATAAATGTCTCGTATTAAATGCAAAACCTTTTGTACCAGTTCCAGACAGTGACTAAAATAAGATACATAACAGAAACGACCCTTAAGCATCTGAAATCAGATTCAACGTGAGGGATTGAAATTCGACCATCAATCCCAAGAAAAGTGGTTATTCTGGTGAAATAGTTTCTCCTAGTAGCCGCTTTAGCCATATCACACAGAAGGCAAGTGGACAATCGAGGTTTGGCCACCGGATCTCGATGTTAACTGGAAGGTAACTAGTGCTTAAATAGATAAGTTCCAGTCTTATTGACCACTGGCTTACACTTCTTTCCAAATCCATCAATCGAAAAGTAGACCAAAAGCAAATTTATTCTCACAGTGCCGGATTTAATAGATCCATTTTTCATACTCAAGGGACAAATAATTGCATCGTGTATGGACAAAGATTAAACTAAGGGTGACTTTTCATTTAAAAATCTGTTTTCATTTATAGACCCATTGAATCTGTGAGAAGCTTCCCTTGTTTTTATGTAAATAAGTATAATTTTAAAAATTCGCTAGCAAAAATTGCAAAATATTATCAGACGTTTCCTAACACGTATTTGAGACAATAATCGTTCCATATTTCCCCTTGAATGTCTCCGGCTGCGACTACTTATAATAGCCCTCAAATAGCAAACATGATCTTTAACATATTAAAACTGACTGCTGTACAGTATTTGCCGGCAAACCAGGAAAGCGATGGTCTACAATCAACTTGTGTTGGTTTCTATAGGCTTCTACTCTTGCTATTTGAAACCCGATCGTTTAAATTCATTACTCAGTCTTGTCAGTCCAATTTCAAAGGCACACGAGGATCTATAGAAAGTTCAATAACCAATTTTGTGATGACCATGCCCGAATTAATCTGTGGTTTGTTCAACTAAGCATTAGAAGTCTTGGCCCAAAGGGTTTTGGTCCTTATATAAATATAGTTTTTCTAGGTTAGGGCCATATGCCAACTTGGAATTCTATCTGTTGAGCTGGGGTTGTTCACAGAAAAACTCGTGATTCATCGTAACTTCTGAATGTCAAAAATACCACGCTGCTGTAAGCGTAGTCACTTTGGAATAAGCTTGCGAAAACCTGGATACTGTTTACTGCAGTAATTTGATAGTGCTTGTCCTTTAATAGCTAACAATGGAAACTCATTTGTTTCCCAACACAAGTTATTATCCACAAGTAACCTTTTCTACGCTATGGAAGGAGCACTTTGGAAAGGGACTCTAAACTACCTGATTACAATATATATGCAGCTACTCATGCAACACGTCGCCCGCCATGCTACCCTAAATCACTTCTGATAAAAAGGTTTTTAATTTTTACCTAAATTATTTTTTAGAAAAAAGGATTTAAAGTATACCAGGGCTACATGTAACGTATGACGTCAGTTATATAAACAGCCGAATTACGTACATTTACTGAAAGTATGTCATCATAAAGAAGAAAGAAAATACATGAAAACCAAATATAAACAAAAATTCCTAGTTTGCTTTAGGGTAGTGAGTTACACATGATCATTAATGTAATAGGAACTTGAAAATTTCGTACTCCATGGGTCGTAAATTTAGTCCCCAAAAAGACCCCATCACAATCCGATAGATTCTGTCCTGAAGGCGGGCGGACAGTGGTCGCCGGAACCGCCAAAATGAAGTGTCATGGAGATTACATAAGGACTATTTTGTAAATGAATAATCAAGAGAGGTAGCCCAGTGGGCAACAGCGCAACTGAAGATGAAGTCCATAGTCGGGAGTAATACTTAAATAAGTTTTTAAAACATCTTGGCATTCGGAAATACTTTGTAACTTAGCCGAAATCATCCAAATGTGAATACCAAGCGGCAAAATGACGTTAAGTGACTGCTTAAGTAATAACTTGGGAAACAGTGGTGGAATGATTCCCAGCCGCAGTTATGTGACCACATCCCCCGGGCTGTCTATTGCTAAAGTGTACGCTTCATGCACGCGGTGACCACCTGCCCAACTTTCGATCGGAAACTGTGTCGACACAGATTTGGTGCACCCCACAGTTTGGTTTCTGTACTTTATCCAGTTCAAATCACACAAGGTTGGCACCATCTGACGTACGTCATATTATCATACTAGCTTTCGACGAAAGTTAGCCTCGATTGGGCATTTATTACTTGTATATACAGAGTCTTCATTGTTTAGACGATTCATATGGATATAAGAGGACTGAAATATTTAAGTTCTCTTATATCCATGGCTGCTGAAGCATTAAATGGTCCTGCTTTGAGGTAGCACCTTGCGATGGCAATGACCCTGGATACCAGGTTCTGCAAGCACAACAGAAAAGGTTTCTTTTCTTGTGGTTCCAAACCGCAAACTTGGGTGCATTCACTTTCACAAACCAGATTTGAATTATCCCCGTATATTTTAATATTCAGTTAACTTCACGCCATATTTATATATTCTCCGAAAACCACATGCTTATAATGAAACAGTCGCACTTCGAAAACACTTTCAGGAAGTAGTATAATCATTAAGCAATGTAACACACATATAGCATATGTTATATGGATATATCCGTGTTACATTCTAGTTATATGCATGCAGCAGTACGGTATTAACATACCAAAATATATAAATACATATATATACATATATATATATATATGTAAATATACTTGTCTATAAGTGTATATACGACCATTATTGCAGCTGCAGCTGCTTTCATGAAGGACAACAAATAAACGCTGACATCCCATTCGAGGCACATTTTTAAATAACTCACGTCCGCGACATTCAGGTCGAAGCAATCGGCGATCTTCTGGTGAAGTTCTCGTACGGTTTTGAAACCAGAAATTATTCCAGTGGGGCTTCCGTGTGCCAATTGGCAAAAAAATCTGTATTCCGGTTGTTGGACTGGAGGAGCTGAATATGTGTCACTGAATGTTGGCATTCGACGTCCAGGCTGGATTTGGCCATTTCTCATCCGTCTTCTATTATCACGTTGTTGAACGCTCGACATCACATATCAGAGATTATACCATGCGCCAGATCACATTGGCCCTAGAGTCAACTCAAGCAGTTAAAACTACGTCAGTTCAGGATTTTTAGGGGATCAAAGAACCGTAAAATATGCCAACCGTGGGACAGTGCTGTCCGATAGGGTTCACACGAGTTACAGGCTGCAATGGACAACATTAAAAGATACTCGCATGAGCCGAATCCCCAAGTAGGCGCATCGGACAGCGTGTGCACTTACACGGCGGAATCAGATGTGGCAGCCTGCAACTTCCTCATTACCCCGTTGTTTCTCATTAGGCCTATTTCTGGTGGTACATTTTTGTCTCGGTAAAAGATAGAGGTCTCGCGAATACGTAAATTACCAGTGCGTTCTAGTTCAATCTTCTGGTAGGGAGCCGTTCAAGCACAAAGTTTGGAATATCGAATGAACGAGGGAGAAATGATTGAATGCGTTCCTCCTCGCAAACAGCGGCTCCGCATAGAACTAAAGCACGAGTTTTGAAATCTGCCGCATACCGTTCGGTCAGGAGTCATTAGCCAAGACTGACTTTGCGATGGTCCCACTGTGCACTGAAATCCATGTAACCTTGTGCTTCAAACTGGTATCTTACAGGAGTAAGCTCTCTTGTAATTACTGTACTCGGGGTAAAATCAGATATCAGGGAGGTAGGGAGGGGTGCGGGAATGAAACTTACTGGCGAAGAATAAATAAGAAGTGCGAGGGAGCTTGAGAGCAAGGAGGAGGATGGGTGACCCACATCTCGCGGCAGCTGTTGCCTGCTGCTCCTCGTTCAACTGCGTGTCGAACAGTGGTATATCTTTGGAGTGTCCTGCGAGCGGCTTCCTTGGATACATGTTGCTCTTGAGTGCACAGAGTTCACATGTTGATTTGATTCTTGTATCTGTGTTCGTGTTTGTTTTGGAACTATTTTCATGCTATTTATTTGTTCCTTTTCTTTTTCCCTCCTTTTCGCTCATTTCCTTTCTTTTTTGGGTTTTTCATCCATGTTTTCTTCTCTTTTCTTTGCTTTCCTCCATTTCGGTATAGTTTCAGCCAGCCGACAATGGTCTCTTTTTGCGTTATGATTGCAACGGCTCGCTATTTTATTCCTCTTTCCCACATCTTCAAAAGCATGTACCATCTGCCGCATTGTTCCGTCTTTCTGTCATTTTTGACAGCCGACTTTGTGCTTTCGTTCACTACCTAGAGCTGCCTTTACCACAAGTGACTGGGACACAGTGGGAGTGGTTGGATTCGACCGCAGTTCATGATGTTGTTCCTTCCGTTTTTCTTCTTCTTTTTCCCCATTTCTCTCTTTTAATTCCGTCACTTCTAGCTTTTCTTCTCTAGTAGCCCTCCATTTGCTCTAGGCCTTTTTTCATTGATTGAGTGGTATTTTCGATGCCGAAGTTTTATACTCCATCTGCGATAAGTATGTGATGTTCGTGCCATGGGATTGCTAGAAGCCGTCCTTCGGCCGAACTTTCTAAATGGTCACACTGTTGCCGCTGGTTCACCCCAGCCTCACTCGCTGCGAGCCGCTGCATATCATCATTGATATCTGGTTGAGGGCAATAAGGCAAGGAAGCTGGTCAGGCGGACCTCTGGTCTCATGGGTACAACGAGTAATTCACCTCCACCCATAGGCTGTGTACATACGCAAAACAATCATCGGTTAGTCGCCCAGTCACAAATGCCATACTGTCGAGTCACCGAGGCTATCCCTTGATTCGGATTGTAACGACTGCGGCACTGAGTCGAACGCTGTTAGTGGCCTTTCAAATGGAGCACCGGAAAATTACCAGCTCTGCGGTGGTGAAATCACACTTTGAACTATACTCTTCTTCCTGCTTGCACGGCCATCTACATTAATGAGCTCCACGAACGACACACTGACTGGGAGGGCTTGCTTTCTAACGCTCATCCAACGAAATTCACTCCGGATTCATCAGGCGACTACTCAACCACAATACGGTCGCTAATAGTCACGGGTTACTCTTTGGATGCTCGCGCATATCAATGATATCTCTTAGGACACTGATTTCCTCTTATGCCTCCACATACTCCATAATGTACGGATTCAACAAACGGAATCCATCGAGATATTCTATGTTTCTGAGCATACGCACTCGATTTGTGGCCCTTTTTCGAACTCTGCCAATTATTTTCTTCCCCACTTATTATTGGGAACAGACAAATTTTCGTTCCAAGATGAACCCATGCTAGGTCTGAGAACGTCTTGAGGCCGAGCTACTAGTGAACCCACTTTGAATTCGACCGAGTTTGTTGAGCCCTAGCCTAGCATCCCGGTCTTCCATATTTTATCTGGCTCTCTGTGACAGGTTGCTTGTTATGATGTGCCCTATATCCTTCTCCTAAGTCACTTAGTCGGCACAGGACGAATCCAAACCAAAGGAAAAACGGGCTTCCGAAAACCGCAATAACGACAACAACGGTGGCATATTTGTTGAGCACTGCCGAGACATGTATTTTGGACGACCATGACGTACGTTGGCAAACATGCCGGGAAAAAATAAAAATTTTCTAGGGGTTAGGGAATGGAACGAGATAAATACTAATACAACACCACAAGTTCACATTTGGCTACTAAATCGTCGATGTCATTCACAGAAGAGCCGGAAAGTTGCGTCAGTTTCATCCATCCGGTTTTGGCTCAAAGGCTGTGGCCGCCTCACGCATGCAACACATGAACAGGAGACAGACATTTTGCAGACGGCTCTCTTGAATTTGGTTCCGTGCGTAGGTTGTTTGCCTGGGCTCCTCATGTTCTTGTGATCTTTCGCAAAGGCTCTCAAAGACAGACTGACGCTTTGGGAAGTTGTTGAGTTTTCCGAATACCGGAGGACCCACAACGAACTCCGAGGATTGCAAGACAAGCGAATAAACGAGAGGAGCCACTAAACCACCCATTATGGTAGATTTTGGCGCTTGCTTTTTCGTGCCGTAATGAATCTTCCTCATTGGTTTACTCTTGTGGTCACTTTTTTGCGAGTTAATGCGGGACACACTGACTGCCTGGTTCGAGTTATCAGCATGCTAAATTCAAATCGCACGCAGGAATATTTTGTCAACCACGAAAAAGGAGTCCCTCATGTAATACTGCTGAGGACGAGTAGAAATGAAGGCGAAGTGGATATGAATCAGTGAATAAGGAGAGGAAAGCGAAAGAGAAAATTGATCAGAGATGATATTTGAAAGCATTACTTGTGTGGTCTTCTAGTAGTACTCTGATAGTGCGCTCAGGGATGGACGGTTCAAAGATTTTGATGTGTTGGATGGCTACTTAGTCGTGACAGACAAGCGCAGCCAAATTACAGAGGAATTATGCGACTGAACGGAGAAGCAGGCTGCAAATCAGGTTTGAAGCAGGTGAGCTGATTTGAAATAAAGCTGGTTCATTGGCTGATAGCGATTTGGAAGAAGCCTAGAAAACTTTCGATGGAGAAACCTGTTGCCAGATTGACGAACAATAATAACAGCTCATAAGAGAAAACGGTCCTGCACTCAGAAAAGAAGGGCCTGAAAATTTATTCAGAATGTTCGAAGATTTCAGATACCGACACGGCTTTGTCGACAAAGTCTTTTTGTAAAGCGAGGTGAGTGGAGGCCGATACATGGTGTTTCGCTTGCATAAAGGGACTAAGAGGAAGCTGACTACGGCGTTGCCAGTGGGTGACTGCCTGCTGGACATCCAACCGGAAAATCAACTTCGAGGGATGAATGCAGGTGCGATCTGCCGTCCTAGCAGAACCCACACACAAGAAGCAAAACCGCTGGGTTGGGGAAGCCACAAGTAGATCCTTTCATATAGCGAGATTCGTGACTGATGGAGATGATCAGCAATCGGATATGACAAACCGGATAAGTATTACCGAGAAAAAAATGAGCACACAAACGAAGAAAGGGAAATTTGGAGGCAGATTTTTGAGAAATGTATGGCTTCCTGAACAATTCATTAAACGAACAAACGCAACGTAAAATGTCGAATATTGGTGGCGCACTTGATCTTTCTATGTGCATGCCTCTCGCAAATCCAGAATTATAGAATATTATTATTTTTATTTGTTTGTGGAAAACTGAGATGGCGGCAATGGGTAAAAATTGTGTACTCATATAAGTTTGATGGATTCATAAAATTTGTTGATGATTTCGCAAATTTCGGCAAGATCCAAAGATGAAGACGGGAACGAAAAAGCAGAGGAACCCATCTATCTAGTGAAAAACGGCGCACAACTGAGACATCGTCACGTGCAATCTTGTGAAGAGCGATTGACAGAAGTAGTATTTTGTTACCAAATTTCCAGGACAATAAAAGGCCACGACCGATAGGCTCCAACTACTGTGGAAGAAAAGCGTTGTGAGATTTGTTCAGAACATCAGCTTATGTCGGGTGCCAACAGATTTGGAGCCCCCGAAACGGGGGCAGTGGGCGGTAGATGGAATCTGTCAGTTAGATTTTAACACGTTGGGCCAAAAGTTCCTTTACGGTGCTGCGGCAGACTTAGTCATGTGAAGTTACAGTGGATACGGGTAAGAAATCGGGAGTATGCCATGTGGGTTCTGATTATACCTTTTCGCATGATGACACAGGTTTAGAGAACCATTTATTTTCTCGTGATGAACAAAACGGTGCCATCGATGCTTTGTTAAAATCCCAACCCGGTTTTGTACACCCGATCCTCGGATGGGTATGGGTGATGCAGATGAGTGGGTAGAAGCACGGTAACTGGTCTACACTCTGTTTCATTGCTGGAACAGATGGTGCCGATTAAATGCGCAACTGCTGCGGCAATTTGTTTTATAGTGAAGGATATTTAATGAAAAAAGATGGCTTTACTATATCACATTGATACTGGAAAATTATTATTTAACACCGTATTTTGAATAGTGTTTGAAAGTGATTTTCTAACATGAGGTGCAGGGACGCAGCTGTCATTCTTGCAGAGCGCCAGTCGTGCTCCTGTGTGTCGGAGCCAAGGAGGACTTAGATGCAACGATTCGCAGCGTTCCAAGTGTTTCAGGTTTTGGAGTGTACTAGGTCCGGCCAGGCTTTGGGCTGTCAGCAGCATCTTAAAACGGGGATGCAGACACTGATCTTCATGTCAGTTTCCGTTGTAAATTCTTTTGGAAGAAGTGAGAACTGGACTTGCGTCGTTTCGGGCTGCCGAACAGGGGCCAATTGGTCCTCAATCGTCCGCTTTCCTTGGACGGAGTATTAAAAGCGAACAGCCTGGGCGCTGATTTTGGGGATATACGATAAGGACCGATAAAAGGGACCCAGTGACTATGACCTCAGTGAAATAGCTAGTACACTGCTTCCTGTTATAACGCAGTTGTAAATACGCAATAAGTCAACGATCACTAACAACGACGTCCTTGGCTATGAAGTGTAAAATCCGACAAAAGTGGTAGCTTGGGGTTGTTATCCTTGACACCAGGATGTATAAAGGTGAGTGGTGGGATTCACCAAGTACTTGGATCATACACACCATAAACGGAGGCCAGCTCTGCATGGAATACCTATGCACCTCTCATTCCATCTTACGGCCGGCCGCATATAAATAAAATTAACAGTCTTGTGAATTCTATACTCTCCGTGTGCAAAGCTTCGTAACATATACTCCAAATAGTTTACATTGATTTTTACAAATTTTCTTCACCTTTTAAAGCATTTTATTGGCCCCTCATTGTTGTTAAATGCGACTATCTTATCCATATTTCATGGCGTTCCGCTTGGTTTTGGCTACTTTCATCCAATTGTGGAATCTTCAATGCTCCTCGTCAATCCAGCTTACCTTTTCCGTCCATTTCGTAACTCTTGTTGTCTGGCGACTCCGGTCATATCTCGACGTCCGCCATTGATCTCCGGGTATGCTTTGCGCCAGTGTTACGCACAATCAGTGCACTAACTATGAAATGACTCCTAATCGGATGCTCGCAAACAGCGCCAGGAAGCTCTGTTTGTCTTGAAAAACCAGTTTTTTCTTGATTTTTGTCTTGCACACTTGTACTTTCCGTAGTGCTTTGCAGAATCTAAACCTACTTTCCAGCATGCTCCCCGATAAACCCATAGCTGCACTCATCCACTTATCCCTTTTGATTTCTGTTATTCGCATTTCCTCCTCATTACTCTTGTAAGATTTTGATCTTGCTTTGCCCGTGCCTCTCGCAAATCGAGAAATGTGCCTTATGATTATTATTGCCATAAGCAAACAAACGGAGGATGCTGAATTATTTTTTAGAAAACGGAATGTCTGTATGACTCCGACATCCTGAACGCCGTAGCTTTCTTTCACTAACAAAAGCAACTCGAAACCTGTTACGGTGGACTAGTTCCTTACGTAATCGCATGAAGTCGTCCGAGTCATGGATATCTCTCTAGGAAACTGGGCTGGGTAATCATGGGTAAATAGTTCACCAGATTCGAGTAAGCACGTAAGTAAGGACCAAAGTGGGTAAGGGTTAAGAGTAAAATTAGCCTTGGGTGTGTCCTCGGATGAAATTTCTGCTAATAGAGGAACTAATTCTGTTAATGCCCGACGTTGTCAGAGTAGGTAAAAAGTGGAGGCATCCATGAGGAAAGGATCCTGGGACGAGAGGGCCAATATAAAAGAAGACACAGCTGCCATAGAATTCCAGTTATCATGGACCATAATATTTTTGGGTCTTGTCGATTGAAATCTACGTTTTAGGTAACTAACTAATTGCTAAAATTTCAAACCAGCCTCGTGCGCCTGAGTTTCTAAGAGGTAGGTTTCGTACATACAATTAAGCAAGCCATGCTGACCGGTGTTACCTTTTTTGTGGTTTCAAAGATATGCCATGTGCTGCATTCCAGTCAAGCGCTTCATGATTATAGAGACAATGGGGTGTGGTTTATCGGTCCACAACTGGCTGGGTCAAGTCGTGTTCTTTCCTTGTACATGGGAACTGTGATAGGCGTCTTTCATTGGGAGGTAGAAATACTGCACTAGACAAGGAGGTGGAATGCTTCCCAGGAATATGGAAAAAGCTCCTCCAACTAGTGTGGAGATAATTGGGGTAAAGACTCTGGCCCAAGATGATAGCTGACTTGTTTTTAAGTAACGAAGCTATCCTTTCCAGCAAGGGAGAAGAGAATGTTTCCGGGGTCAGGCAGGGTAGGCGGGAGTTTGGAAGGTTATTGTTAGTTGTTAGGGATGAGGAAAAGAATCTGCCTAATACCTCAGCAATTACTTGAGGGTTGTCCCTCTAAGCGTTATTGTGGGTGAGTTGGTGGACAGAAGTTGCCGAGGGCCTGGCGTGGCTCGCTCTTGTTTTAATTAGTTGTGCCAGAGTTGCTTGTGGGTTGGAATGGTTTAGAGCATGTAGTTCTTGCGTTTAATTACGGGAGTCTATTGTCGTTTCCAACTGTTTTGACGTGCGAATGAGTCACGGAAACAAAGAAAAGCCATTGGTTCTATGAAAGTTTTTGTTCAGTTTGGCGATTTTGCAGTTTCGTTGGTCATGTTGGTTCTTTCTTGTGGGCGTCTAATGCGTCTGTGCCGGCTTGATGCTATCAAGGTACTCGCGCAGAAATGAACAAAACTTGTCAGTTGCCATTGGCACCTCACATGATACGGGGAAGTGCCAGTTACGATTGCGAAACGGACTCGGTAGGCAATCTCACTTTGCCCTTAGGTAGGGCCTAGAGATTGAAGACTGAATACTACTTTTCAATACCAGTACGAATGCGCACTTGATGGGTAGGTGGACACATTAAGAGAAACCACTTCCAATGGATGTGCTGTCATGCGGTAATCCAATCGTAAAAATTACATCCAGGGTATTTATGTTTCTTGTCGGGTCGGCTACCTGCTGTATCCATCCCACTGTCTTAATTTGAGCAACAAAAGGGTGTGCGCATCCCATCAGGAGGATTTCACTACCAATATCAAGCATAATCCATACGACAAATTGGATGCAATTTAACTGAGGGTCTTAGTGTAATGAGGCCGGTATTGTATCGCGGACGTGCACGAGGCAGCACCCCTATGTGATATAGAAGACTTCTTCTCAATGACCGATATCCCAGGATGGCAATTGCATCGGACAGATTGTACTCACTGATGCAAGTTACGGTCATAAGCAGGAAGTTGTAATTTGAAGAAAGTGCTGACAGACAGTGAGATTGCACATCTCCCAATGCAGAACGAGCATCTGAGAGAAAAGTGAAAATTTGGTGGATCATTTTGATTTTCAATAATATTGTCGACTATTTATGCCTTTCATTTGTGACCCCCCCATATGGGAGTGCGTTGCGTTGTTTGAGTGAGGGGGCATCGGTCCAGGACAGAATAAAGCCAAATCGGTATGTAATGGACCTCAAAGGAAGCTGCCGTCGTGGGCAAACGTGGCAGCGACATTTCCCCCTGAAAAAACCTCAGAGATAGAAGAGTAAAATGTGGCTGTGCCAAAATTTATATAATTTGGTTGTTCCAGTGGTTTCGATGGGAATCTTTATTGGTGGGTCCACAAAATGAATCAGTCAATGGGAGGTGGCAATTCCCGAAAGAAAATGGCTGGTATGAAGAGAAACGCTGATACTGGGAGTGAAACAGTCTGTGGGAGAGTTGTTAAGCATGGGGATAAGGTTTGCATGGGCATTGAGGTTTGAAGAATGGTTGGTTTGCCATGGCTAGCTGGAGGCCCGTGGGACGTGAAGGTATGAAGACCGCAGTGGCTAGGTGGAAGAACTAGCAGGAATGGATAATTGGATCATTTCCGCTTCCCCTCCAAAGGCTAGCAAATGGAGATGACTGGTCCGCGTAGGTAGTAAGAGTATATGTATAGCTGCGGTCGACACTTGTGGGAGACAGCCAGTAAGATTACTGGAAGTTGATCACGAGAGGCTATGGATGGAGGGGTATTAGGATACACTAAAGAAAGAAATGTATGGCGGTAGGACCCTAAAGATGGAGCTTGGGATTGTTAGATTTTGACGACAGGCTGGCAGTCAGCGTTGTAATAAGAATTCATGACCACTGGTGGAAAGATAGGCGCGGAGGTAATGGCTCGAAACACCGTCGGATTAGGTTTGACTTTACGAGAGTCGAGAACGGGTTCGAAGTGAGTTAGTGAGCACTGGAGGCTCCGTGAAGGTACTCATACGAATATGTGAACTGTGGCCCGGATTTGGCCTTAGAGCGAAAAATATTACTGGGTGGTTCGCGTGAGGGATAAGTTCTCGGGTAATACAGAAGCGAATCCCTCTCGGGTAGGCATGGTGGATCTTGGGGGAAACGGGATTTATACGTCCGAAACTGTTCGCCTTCGTGGAGATAGGAATTTTTCTTCTGAACATTGAAGGTGTAGGAAGTGTCAATGAATGAGAAAATAGCTGGACTGGCCGTTTCCGGTATTCGGCTGGCATATCAGGGCTAGCCTCGGGAGAAAGGAGTAAGTATCCAGACCCATAGTTGGAGGCACCTTGAGGAAGCAGCAAGTGGGGTCTTTTACTTAGTGGTTGGGTAGATCAGGGTGAAATAGTTAGACCCAGGTCCACCGTAGGTGACTGTGCTGTGTGGGTCCCAGCCAGATATCGTCTGAATTTCTAACGAGATTTGATATTGAGAGAATGTGACGGCTTTGGTCCCGTGGACATGAGGGTGCCGGTGGAGCTATTCTCGATCCGCGAAAAACCTCCCTTTGCAAGGGAGTCTTCTCGGTGAACGTATTGGTTTTTGTGTATGTTTTTTTGGCAATAATTTGAAAGTTGCTGATTAGCTAGTTAGCCGTAGGTTCATCTGATAATTGGAAAAGTAAGGGGCAATCGTAGCGTTCCGACTTTTCCCTAATTTAATGCAAATGCACCTGTGATGGGCCATACCATAGGCGTTAAGAATGCGTGATTTTACCATTTCTAGTGGCAGGCGATCGGGAACATTAAACAGCTGCGGTGCGTTTTCGAACTTCGGTGATGATTGAGTGCAAAAAACGACAATTTGAAATAAGCTCTGAGGCTTGGAGTAGGTTGAAGGTTCGATGACATTGATCACTGAGGATAAACGCAAAGTTGTCTTTCAGTGAATGAATTCTTCGTAAATTTTTTTCCTCAGCTCAAGTTCCCCAGTTTTTCGTACACAACTTAGTATAGGTCTACAAAGTTTACAGAACATGGGTTGCTTTCATCGGAGTGTGATGCGTTATTATCATTTTTTCGAGTACCGGATGGTAAGTTTCTTGCACGAACCACAGGCCGATTGGCGACGAACTTATGGGCAACTTGATCTGCAGACATCCTGGATGGGACTTAAGGATGTACCACAGAAGAGGACAGGTTCAATTCCCATCTGGTATTTGCTTTCTGCCTAGAATCATTTTATTCCTTGAATGGGTACTCGGCTGGACTTAGAATCAGGTTAATTGTGCTCAGTAGTACAACAGGAAATTACGCTATATTTGAAGGATTGTTTGCTAAATGCGAATTTTTCTACGGCCGTTTCCGAAAAAATTATATCTTATATTTAAAAAGCAGTGAGCTAAATTGGAAACAGTGGTACCAATATTGCTTACTGTATCAGGATAGGAATTCCGCAGGATATGCGAAGGTAATGGTCGCATACAGGTCCTGAGGGAATGGACCTTAAGGTGAATTATTAGGCCATGTTTATCGTTCTAACGAGTGCACGAAACATGGGAAGGCTACAGTAACGCGACATTGGCGCAAACACGAAATGGCCGAAGTAACACGATGCGGATGAGAAACAGGGTGGTGCACAGAGAGGTGTAAAACTGTGAAATGGGAAACTAAGTAAGGCGGAATATATATAAGTCCACTCTTACAAATAAATAATCCAAAAAAGAAAATTTAGGTTTTGTAATGTTACAGCGAATAAATGCAGTGCTGATCAGAGCTGGAAATCTGCCAGTCAAAGCCCATATGGTGTTTAGGCACGGAGCAACTTAAAATGCGACAGTTAAAAAAATTAAGCAAATTTTCTAATTGAGAAAAAGGTCCCACTTTTGCCCAAAATGCTAGAACGATAACCTGGTTGAAAAACGCATCGGGACCTCAATTTACACGAGATGTGATGTACTGAAGCTGCGTACTGAATCGTAAACAGCTGAGGATGGCCGAATACTGTGGCACTGGTACTGTGAGCCACGGGGAGGTTTATAGGGAGCATTATGGAGTTCTGGGGCAATTATCTGAACTGCCATAGCAACTTCTGGGTTGAATTATGTGTGTTCATATCCCGTGGTTTTGGGCAAACAGCTCAATGTTCTTAACTTCTCGAAGGTAGAATTGTCGTAGCCTTGAAAGGGAGCATGGAACTCCACTAATACAGCTCAGACCGGCACTTAGCAGATGATATCTCGGAGCATGATAGAGGAATAAAGTGTGGTGCTGAATTTTGATATTTTCTATCGACAAGTCCCTCAGGCTGCAATGAACCGGGGAAATTTACAGGATAAGTGACGTCCTGATCCCGAAAACAAGTCGGCGCATCTTATAGAGTGGCTGGACAATCTGGTTAATGCTCCGCCTAAATTAATGTCCCAAATTTTAGTTCAAAGAATATCCTTGAAGAGCCCGAAAAACTGTGATTCTCATAGAAGAAGGCCAGTATTTGACGTTGGGATGCACAAAACTCGGATTCCAAGCCTGAAAAACTAAGAAAAAAGTTGCGGATAAGTTGTAAAAAATGATCATCGTCATCAGCAGAGTTAGCGATTTCATCTGCCTAGTCAGCCTTAGCAAAAAGGATGGCACAGCTGGCATAGTTTTCGGTTGACCACCAGGTGGAGCGGAGGTGCTTTGTTCCCGAATAACCGCATTTGAATCTGACGTCAGCGACTTGCGGATAATGGCACCACTTTGTATCGGCCACTGTGTGGTGATCCGGACAATTTACGAGGGAGAAGTACTCGGTCTCTGGACATATGCAAAAGTCTGTACAAGATCATCAAAGTACGAGCTCTGTTCAAGAAGCAGGCGGCCACCAAATGGCATCGACACAAATGTGGTTTCGGAGTACAAAGTCTAAAGGCTAATGGCTACATCCTAAGGGCTTGTCCAGCTTGAAAATGACGGGTCTAGTGGGAAAACCTCCCTAGAATAATGAAGTAGTCAGCGGCAAAGCATGAGAAAATGTTTAGCAAGGACACCCCACATGCCAGGAGCAGCATAGGCACCAGAAAAATGTTTAAGTCTGTCAAGTTGGGATAATGCCTTGGAGAAGTAACCAGGGTAAGTGCGAAGTACACTTGGTACGCAAAGTCAAGCGGAATCCAAATGCCTTGTTTAACCATGTCCAAATCATTGGGAAAACAATACAGGAGGTCGGGCCAAAAAGACAACACGAAGCAGGGACCTTTACGGCGTAATTTAAGCTGATGTACTTACCTGGCTTTGGCACTGCCCTAGATGGTATCCCTAATCCCAAACAACAAAGAATGGATAGTCCAGTGGTTATATTGCCGAGGCTGACCTCGGAAATACTTGGTTAAAGCGGTCACCGGCTGCATGCCCAGACAGTATACACCGGTCATTCTGAAAACGCTATCGGGATATCTTCTTTTCATCTGGTGGACCATGTTAATCTTCCGTTGCCTGTGAAGAAAACCTCTGAAAACCAGGTGGTGGCGAAGGTGGTTCTAATCCATGACGGAGAAGGTAGAAATGACGGAGCCAAGTGTCATCCAGTAAGTTTGTATCTAGCAGTGCTATAGGTAGTGGAAAAGTGTTTGCCGAATGCAGCCGGTTGGCATCTAGCCAGAAGCGAGATGCCTAGCGGGAATCAACATGATTTGATAGGTTACCAATCTTGTTTGACAGCTTTGCCCATTCGACGTGGCCAACAGAAGGCACAGTATGCCACTTGGAATTTCAGAGGGCCTCCGACTCGCTTGACCACAAGCCGCTGCTGTTCAAACTGGTCTCAAGATAAATTGTGGGTCATCTTCATCATCTCACATTTTATGTGATGACAGATATAGCCCGGTTCTTTTTGGCAGATGCCTGCAGTGGATGCTTCGAGGTTTGGGGTTAGGGCCACTGCTGTTTTCGGCGTTCATCAAAAAACGAAAGGAGGAAAGCAAATACACGCATTATTTTTTCGCCGTTGGTACAAACTATGTGAGAGATCCCATTGACAGTCTAGCAGGAACGGCTGACGACACTGTATGTTTCTGGCAGGCAATTCTGTTGAAATGTAAACTTCTAGCCAAGTAATGGGGGCGACCATAAGGCAACTCAAGCTTGTATCCCCCAAGAAAATATATTTTGTGACGGAACCGAAAGAATTTGTTAGGGTATTACCATGAATACTTCGAACCGTCAACTCAAGTTGCCCCAGCGACCAGCAAGGTCAACCGAGCGCTCCGACAACTACGACGAATGTCGCATTAGTGTGACGATACCGTGGACATAACCTTCCACA
>LUCM01011062.1:66679-87540 GCA_008360955.1 Fasciolopsis buskii
CTTTGAGCGGACAAGTCCTCCCGATTGCACAGATTAACTCCTGGAACTGCCCGCCCGTGTCTAAAATTCCCACCACGTTGACGTCCAATTGCCTCGAAGGCGCCCACAGTTGGATCCCTGCTCCAGATGTCGGTACCAAAGTCTACCGCGAAAGTCACTTCAATCATCGCCTCGGCAATTGCGGCTATCACTATGCCAGTAAGCCCTATCAGCTAAGCCCACAAACGCAAACGAAGGGGCAAAGAAACCCGTTTTGTTTCACATTAGCATACCAGCGTTAGATATATACTATTCAACGCATGTCATATCAGTCCTCACTCTTCAATGCCGACGACATTTCCATTCTTCATTTCATCGCACAGTGGTTAGCCAGGGGCACCTATCAGCTATCAGTACTCTTCCCGCCAGCTATTTTGGTCAGTTGACAAGTTTTACCTCGCATTCAAGGTCTTTGGAGGCTTTCTTCATGACAGATTAATATTCATGTGTATTTTATAGACCCGCTAAATCAGAATACTGCAGACACCACTCTCGCCACCGTCGTCCAGTTGAACTCTGCCCCTGCGACACACATCCTTGGTGCGTATAAACACCTTGTTCCTCTTGGCATAACAGCTTTGCTATTTCTTCTCATTTTGTACCCAAATGTTCATCTGCTTTTTCAATGTGACTCGCAATACCCCTGTAACATTTGCTAATGCAACCAAGCATGCATCTCGAACATTCCGGTAAATATACGAATATTATTATTATTATTATTAAGTCACCGTAGGATCTGTCAAGGACAGCTAGTCCGATACCCACCCCCCGGCAAAAATTGCTTCCCCATCCTCAGCGAAGCATGAACTCGGAAACGCAGAGTACTGAATAGAGTGGGATGTCTTTTTCGCGCAGAATAGTTCACGTGCAATAAATGCCGAAGGCATTAGTATCTGTCCTTTTTATGGCACAAATTATGGCCTCCTTGAGTGAGATTCGATCGACTTTATTTCCCAGCCTTTTCTGTGATTGCTTACGACCTACATCACACTTGACTTTATCCCCAAAACCATGCGTTCCCCTGCATTTCTTTCGGCGTTATACTTTTCTTCTTCCTCTAACGTACTATCAGCTTTGAATGAGTGTGCGGTGGTTGCCATTAGCCTTCAAACTGTCCGGTATTATTCCAGAAGCGATACCGGTACACACCCGCAAATCGACGTTCCAGCCCTTAAACACAAGCTTTGCAATCGAGACCCGGAGGAAAGCTGAAGCTCATCCGTGTAAGAACCTGGCCCACGGTTTTGTCTGAACTTGGATCAACGGGCTTGGCCCGTAAGACCGATTGTCCTGGCGCGGATTTGATTTTACTTTTGTTTGCCCTTAACCTTTGTGACCACTAGTGCATCACCCTTACTCGGCTCTGTACGACTGCAATACTGACACTTAACCGGCACAATGAAACGACAGTCGAAAGCGGTAGCTGGTCGGGTATATTTTAGCAGGAGCAGGCTAGCGGGGCATGCGTGAGCAAAACGTAAGTGGCGGCTGCGCTGGTCCATCAACGTTCGGCTAAACAAGAGATCCAGAGGAGCAAATCCTGGCCGCCAACTGCCTCAGGAACCCAGGATCTAGCATTTTAAGGTGAGAGACTGGATGACACAAAGTTTGAAGTGGAGATTACTATACAGAAGGGTGCCACAGGAGTTTGTCTTGGGGCCACTGCTCTTCTTAATTTATCTCAGCGACATAGCCAGTTGGTTGGAATATCCACTTCTCACGTCTGCTGACGACATCAAACTATTAGGGTCAGCCAACAACGAGGCTATCCAGAGGGAACTGAACAAAGTTTATCAATATTCGATAAGATGGGATCTTCCACTGAGGTTCAATAAATGCCGGCAGCTCACGGAAGGAGATGCGAATTCCCCTCGTCCCATGGGTCCAACTGGGCATCAGGTCGAATGGAATAAAACTCTGCAAACAAGAGACCTCGGGATAGTCGTGAGTGCGACCTTCAAACCTAGTCTGCAATTTTGGAAGGCAGCCAAGAAGGCATAGCGTGCCTTACGCCAATTAATGAAGACCGTATGATCCAGGAGGCTTGGCGTTTTTCTTCAGCCGTTCAAGGCATTCGGAATACCTCACTCAGAATATTGTGTTCAGGCGTGGAGACCCTATTTGTTAAGGGGGGAAATGCTGGAACAGGTTCAGCGTGTTTCGCGCGCTTTTTTGAGGCCCATGGGATATGGGAAGCGGCTGAGGTTGCTTGGATTGCACTCCCTGGAAAGACGCAGGAAAAGTGGCGACTTAATTTAGGCCTTCAAGGTCATTAACGGTCCGTCCTGGGTACGGGGTCACCAGGGCGCCTTACTTTAGATAAGGGGAAACAATAGACCAAGAGGCAGATGGAAAAAAACTGTGCGGGGCCACGTAACTACCGTCTTGAGAAGGAAATATTTTGCCATACCAGCGGTGAATGGCTGGAAAAAGTTGTGTGAGGAAGTTGGGAGACTAGAAAATGTATGGCTAGCTGTTTCTGGAGAGGACATTGTGTGAAGAATAGAGCTGAGGAAATAGTCGAGAGGAAAGCATCGCATTAATTGTCCTCCCTATAGGAACTGAGGAGAGTTTCCACCAGCTTACTGTCGAGACGTCGTCTGATCCAAGGAGCTGTTGGTGCAAGAACCTGGACGGTCAAACATCCCACCTTATAGTCCTATAATCTAACTGGAACTGGAACCGCAAATGGAACTGGAATTGAAACTGGAACTGGAACTGGAACTGGAACTGGATTTGGAACTGGAACTGAAATGAACTGAAGTAAGGAGCGGGTACGTAAACCCTACGGTTGAACGCAGGGCGCGCGGTTTGTCGGGCGTTTTTTGTTTTGCGTCCTGAGTTGTTTCCCTTTCTGGGTATCTCTCATGTCTACCCAAGGGCCTTATGCTTTAGCGGATTTTGTTAGACTAGAAAAAATTGGGGAGGGTATATAAGTTTTATCCTTATTTTCTGTATTAGGCACCTACGGTGTTGTGTACAAATGCCGTAACAGGAAGAATTCGCTGCTGGCGGCTCTTAAAAAGATAAGGTTGGAGAACGATGAGGAGGGCGTTCCTTCGACGGCTATCAGGGAAATTTCCTTATTAAAGGAACTACAACATCCGAATATCGTGAAGTAAGGAAAGCCCCCTGTTATATGGCTTCAGCTTGGAGCAGGTTATCATGGACAACGGTAGACTGTACCTCGTATTTGAATATTTGAATGTCGATCTGAAGCGATACCTGGATGACCACGGACGGAAAAACCGTTTGGACCCCGTCACAGTAAAGGTGAGAATGACTTAAATCACTTAATTCCTTAGAGTTTTATGTATCAGATGCTTCAAGGTCTTCTCTTCTGCCATGGAAGGAGAGTGATACACCGAGATTTAAAACCACAAAATATTTTGGTTGACAGCGGAAGAAAAATAGTTAAGCTAGCAGACTTTGGGCTAGCTCGAGCGTTCGGAATACCCGTTCGTGTACTCACCCATGAGGTATGTTGGATTGTTTCTGGCCCCATCGCATTGTTGCATTGGATGCCACGGCGCATCACAGTTCTTGCCGCCTAATTCATGATACCTATTTTATTTGACTGTCTATACTTTATTAAACAGGCTAGGGTAACCAGTCGCCGTAGCTAGAACTCGACACCTAAGGATGGGTTTACTCCGTCTCCTCGCGCCAACGTTCTCAGGTTTTGGTTGCTGCCACACATTATCATCTACCGAGGAGAAATGGTACAGGGAATACCGAAGGCGATTGTAAAGTCATCTGAACAGCTATTTAAAGGTGAAGGGGTCTCGGATACAAGGATGCTACTGACTGCGACATTGAGCCACAGCACCTATTGTTTTCAACCGTGCTTCAGGGACTCACGTGGACCCCAACCCGGTAGTATGACGACCTTCACGTTCCAGTCCACTGGTTGGAGATTTCATACTTTACTGCTATCATTAACTGGCCACTATCACCCATCTTCTAACCACCTCGGAGATCAGCGTACAGCGAAACATGTCACAACCACCTCAGCCTGTTCTGAAGATTGAAACCTTAGACCACGTATCTCATGCTTAACGTGAGAGGTACTACGGAATTCCCACCATATTCTATCACTACTATGAAAATAGTAGTTTTCAGACGCCGAATGTCTCCGAACGGTCGTGTTTCGGTGGCGTATCGTAGAAGCGACTCGGCTTTGGATCAATAACCGGGCATAGCGCCAACGCCACAGATGTCTCATTATTACATACCGATTGAGCCTTCCGTGTACGCGAACAAACCTCGTCCGTTATGCTGCCGCCAAGTGAGATACAATAACCCAAGTGATCACTCCTGTGCTTTACCTAATTTTTCTACAAAAGCAATGCTCGGCTTTGAGCCAATTTAGTCTTATAACAGAAGCAGAAGTATTCAGTACCCCACTTCCGTGATCAGTCTTCGGAACGCGAATGCAGTCTCGGTTTCTCTTATCGTTATTCACTTATCCCGTAATCTGGATTCAAGCCCTGGTGATTATGACCTTGCTGGGATCGATTTGAACGTGAATGCCGAGCTCCCATTGTCAGTCTCATTCCCCAAATGCAGTTTGTGTGCGGTACCGTCGGTTGGTACTGTGCATGTCAGCAGCAGCCGACTGAAGCCCCATGTTCGTGGTTTCAGTTTTTGCTCGCATCGACTGTAGGGTATCCGAAGCTGAGGACTCGTTATTCGGAGTCTGGTTTCGAACTGTTGACATTTTTATTATAGGTGTGTGTTCCTTCTTCCAGATCCCCATACAAGATCTCACTACCTTTACCCGAATGCAACTTGTTTCTCCATTCTTCGAGTGTTGCGGTCCGGCTCCTAGTGCTCTTGGTAAGGAAGGGTCGCTCTGAGTAGAGGAGCTGGGTGTTCATTGTTTGACTGGATGCAGATCGGCAGTCGTTTGCTTGCTGTACGGTTGGACGGTTATGTGCGCGTCAACACCAGTCGACTGAAGCGCCCTTATTGTTTCTGTTTGTGCGCCCGCTGGTTGTAGCTCGTCTGAGACTAAACGGCTCCTACTGGAACCTATCCCGATTACTCCGAAATGTTCGTCCGATCGTTGCCGGCTGTTTTATAACTTAGCTTGGCTATCTAGGAGACTGGCACATCAGAGGTACATTTTCTGTCCTGGCCGATCACACCGGTATTGGTGACTATCCTATCCCAGTTCGTCTTGACCACAGACTGCTTCTGGTGAACACACTTCTGCCACACTAAGCGAAATCGACTCAGCTTGCACCCTATTCGCCTTCGTTGCATTGGGCTCAAATCGACCACATTGCTGTGGGTCACTGTTGGCGTGAGTTGATTGAAGATGGTCGATCCACATCTGTGGGGTCATCACCTTTCGGCCTAAACTCGTGTTTGTGCCCAGTCTATGATCACACATGTACAGCTGGTTCTAGATGATAATCATCGACTTGGGTTCCAGTCGGACCTTTCTACGCGGTTGTCGTCACGGTGAAATCCTCAGGTTCCGAGTGAACACTGGGAGCCATGCACTCAGCGGCAACGAGGTTTCAGGTGATGGACACCTGAGATACCGAGTGTATCTTCGACTTCAGTTTCCCTTTTGGATGCTCGCAGAGCCATCCGCCCGGACGCTACGTCCAACGAGACACGGAAACCCCAAGTCTCAGGATTATGTGTCCCACGAAGTGATCCGTAGCGGCTGTGGGTTATTTCACTTCCCTTACGCCCATCCGCCAAACGCACCAAGGTTTTCCGACCAAGGGTAAAACGTTAGAATGAAGAACGCTTGCTCAGACTTCAATTACCTGGGGTTGTGACGTTTATATTATATAGTTCAGCCCTGGATAACATCTAAATCACCCTTCTCTTCCATTTTGCTCCATTTTGCTGCTGAATCACCCGCTCTAAATTAGTCATCTTTATTCAAGGATTCTATTGTAGCTTTCACTAACCAAGTGGGATTTGCAAAGCGGCAGTGTTATGTCGACCATCCGATGGATTGGTTGAGCGGCCCATGCTCCTCCAAAGCCGAATATTTCGCGGCCCAGAATCCACTATTCGCGACTGAACCAAACACAATCGTCATTTAGGAGTAAAGTTCTCACTGACAATTGTCTTTTCCGCAGTTAGACGTTGCCATGGCAAGAGTGAATATGCGGAGGGAACAGGGAGTTAACCTGCGCGAGCTAGGAAATTAAAGTGCCGTGGTAGTAGTCAATACGTGGAATGCAGTCTAACTGTGAACGCATGTTTTCAGTCATTCTGACTCAAGAGAAAACGATCGCCAGTTCGCGTTCCGCTGTCATATCTTTCAGTGTGTCCAACCATTTAGTTGACAGATCTTTCGGACTCCGACGACGAAGACTTGAGACACCTGTTTTGATCAGGTTCACCGTACACTTTCTCATTTCACGGTGCCATGTTGACCTCCACGTGGGATGGACGGAAAATAGTGTATGGTATGGTAGACGAGTGTTCGCCCTACGCAGCACGTGACCCAACCAACGTAGTCTACGAAGCTTCATAAGCTGAGATAAAATTTTCTCAGAACGCATCTAATACTGGATTACTAACCCCCACATTATTCACTCAGCCATTCTGTCTAATTCTAACGATACCGCGTAGATTTCGGTGACCAAAAACCTCCAAGCGGCGAGCATCTTCGACACGCAAATTCCGCATCTCCCAACGGTACGTCTCTTTTTATAGAAACGTGCAACTGGGGAAAATGCAGTGGTTAATGAGGCTTGCCTTGCTGTTTAACACTGAACGATGATGATGATGATTATAATAACGGTGGTGAATAATACAGCATGACTAATCGCACTGCGACACAGTACGCGCGATCTCTCAATTTCAGCGAAGTATCAGATCGGCGCCACGAGTGCTTCAGTCCAGCGTACACCGCTCGAGCCTTGAATAGGCTTGTGCTCACCTCTACTGCCGTGACACCATCCTTCGTCACGCAACCGCCGCGGTAAGTGAAACGGCCCACAATCATTAGTCCCAGTTTCGGACTACCGTCCTGCAGTCTTGTAACAGCACTTTACACATCAAATCTAGCTACAGCCTTCTTGGGTCTGTATAGTGCACGTTGTGCATGGCCCGTAGATTCGAAAAGACAACGTTGTCTGTGAAACCCAAGCCACAACTTCCCTCCACTTACCATTTCGAATCCCACATCTTTTTTATGGCATGCCTGAAGCATGGCTGTAGTTGAATGAACATGTCCTATAGCCACCACGAGCCACGACACGGGAGGAGGGGACCGGTAACCATGACAATGGAACTTGGAGTTGGATGAAACCACATTGGATCTCGCTAGCTCAGGCAAGGTAACGAGCCGGGCGACATCCTGAAGACCTAAGACATTCTCCATTGCCTCGTCCATGACGAATTTGAACAAAAAAGAGATAAGACATCGTCATCGTATAGCGCTGTTCGTTTCGAATGAACTTGGTAGTTCACCGTATACCCTTACACCACCATTGGGTGAGCGAGTGTAATGCTCGTAATAGGTTCACAAAATTTCTTGACGTACCCTTCCGGTGGAGAGCACTGAACAGTGTCGCTCGGTTCGCGGAGTGGAAACCGCCTTTCAGGTTAAAAAAATCACGGTCGTAGGGCGGCGGTGTGTGGTGCGTCTGGTCAACGCAACCCCGACCTAGACAAAATCCGGCCTGCTGTTCATCGATGTTACTCGCGAAGTGGTGTCAAACGGCGCAGCGTTATCAAGCCTAAGACAATAGCTATGGAAATTAAACTGGCTCCACGATGGTTGCCTCACTCATTGCATGTGCCTTTCTTGAAAGTAGATACAACCAGTGACACTCCACGATAACGGAATACGCTCCTTGTTCCAAAAATTACGGCGTAAGAAAGCAGCCGTCTTTTTGAAGGCCCCTCCCAGTCTAAAAGAAACTAGAGGGGAAGTTCGGCGGCTTTTCCCCGCCTCAACAGTCGAATGTTCGACCTTCCATTTTCGTTGGTGGATCAGTAGGCACATCCCAACGGTTCGCTATTGTGTTCTTTAAACTAACAACATTAGCTCTCGTTTAGTCGAACTGCTTCTTGAAGTGTTCAGCTCAACAGCCGAGACCTTGTTTGCCATGAAGTTACTCTTTTTCATCGCTAACCAAAGTTCGCCACCTATTCATCATCATCATCATCATCATCGTTCAGCGTTAAACAGCGAGGCAAGCCTCACTGACCGTTGCCTTTTCCCCAGAGTTACACGTTTCTATAAAAAGAGTGATTATCCAAGGGAAACAGGGAGTAGACCTAAACATGCGGGAACAGATAAGACGCTGCTGCAGCCAACACACGAAACACAGTCTAACTGTACAAACGCGCGTGTTTTCAATCATTCTGATTCGATAGAAAATGACAGCACGATCGCCACTGTTCACGGTTCACTGCCATATCCTTCAGTGTCTCCAGCCAGCAAGTCGACGAGTCTTTCGGACCCCAACCACGAAGGCGTGAGACATCTACTTTACCTTAGTTCGCTGTACATTTTCTCATTCCCCGTTGCCACGTCATCTGTTGACCTCCAGATGACTTCTTCCATTCCTTAGGAGGAACACAAAATAGGACACGATATGGTAGACGTGTTCGTCATACGCAACACGTGACCCAACCCGCGTAGTATACTTAGTTTCACACTATGAAGCAAGGTGTTCTGAGAGCCGGAACCTAGTACTAGATTCCTAACCTCAATATTACTCACCCGATCACTCCATCCAATCCTAGCCATACTACGCAGACATCGGTGGTCAAAATCCTCTAGCCGACGAACATCTCCCATACGCATTATCCACGTCTCGCAACCGTACAACAGAACTGAACGCACTGCAGCACAGCACACACGGCCTTTCAACTTCAGTGAAATATCACACCGACGCCGCAAGTGCTTTAGTCCAGCGTAAGCCGCCCGAGCCTTGGATATACGCATATTTATCTCCACGCNCCGCTTCCTCCATCTCTTCGGCTACCTGGACCCACCTGTTTTCGCGGTCATTTTTAAGGCTTGTCATCAACTGACGTTGCAACTGTCGTCGTATCTCATTCACTTCTTTGCAGTTGAGAACCTGGCCTTTTTGCTTCAACAGACTCAACGACCCTTGTGAGATCCTGTGACTTTGATGAACGCCAGATCTAGGACCACAGGGAAATGCGCTGCCAAATGCATAGCCTGCTTAATTTGATCCCACTGCTCGTCGGGGCTCCTAATTACTCTAACACCTCTTCGTAGCTATTGCGAACAACTGAATCAGACAGACGTTTGACAGCCAATCGGGTTTGTGGCCTGCGTCGATGGCCGTTGAGCTGCAGCAAAAATCGCATTAAAACTAACGTACGTGGTCCAGTAAGATCTATAGTTCTGGACAGAACCGCGCTAACGGTAGTTAACTGCGTTATCGTCGATCTAATTCAGACCACCTGTTGAGTTAGAGTGCCATGTCGCTGTGCGAAGAGAACTGTGTCGGAAATTCGTACTAGATAGGAATAGGTTATTGTCTGCAAAAAATTGAGGAGTCTTTCCCCGTTATCTGTTCGCTGGGCAGGCAAGGCGCATCGCCCACCTAAATGGAACTCCGATACTCTAAGTTTTCCAACTTGTGCATTAATATCGTCTGCTACCACTCCAATGTCAGAGCGTTCGCCCTTCCAAACGAGCGTGAGGAGTTCATCGTAAAACTTTTTTCCCGGTGCCAGTGCAGCGGTCTGTCGAGATAACACGTAAACTGCGCTTAACACTGCTTTCCTCCCGGACGCCGACTGATCCCTGCAGTCTCACGGCGCACAAGCGACTGTTGACTGGGATCCAGTCTAAAATGGCCGCTTCAGCATTCACACTCAAGACTATTCCTACACCGTGGCCCACAGCTTGAGCTGCTTCGTCTCCTGAAGTGCGAAGAAAATATCTTGACGAGACATTAGGCGCAGTCATTTGAATTACTCTACTCAAATTCTGAATTCGTGTTTCACGGATGCAGCAAACACCAACCGCCATGGAGTCCCCTGTAAGCTCTAAACGCGCTTTTTGACCAGCCTATGTTAGTGCGCACATTGAAAGAGCCAAGACTAAAAAAATGAAGAGGCATGAGAAAATATGAGCTTTCCGATTGAGAATCACCTACGGCACTCTTTGACAATGAGCGGTTACAAGTGTCGAGCATGTTATCAGTGGAGATGAGTAGGCACAGGCGTGAAATAGACACGGTCGGGATAAAAGACAGTTTGAATAATACAGGGAGCCATGAGCAGTAGCATGCTTGTCACTACCAGTCCCACTCGATCTAATGGGCAGCACGGCCCTGGTTATCCTGCACGACGAACGATGCAATATGGGATTGTTTGTAGACGTGTACCTCATGGGTAATGGTGGATGGGTACTGATATGATGTCCATCCCCTAAGCAGGAGGGCGATTAGGGTTCTCAACCGAAGCCTTTGGTTCTGATAAGAACCTTTCCGCAAGGTAACGGAAACTGGCTGAGTAGAAACCCATCTACTCGGGTCAATTATTCTTCTGCTCATTTTTTCTAATTGCATTCCTAGCTCAAATCAGCTTCCCCTCCCAACCTTGAGGACCAAGAGACTACCTCGTCAGGTCCATGCCGACTAGTCTGTCACGCACGATTTGGCCTTTAGCTTGTGATAAGCCATCCTGTGTAGCTCATTGGGTCAGGGAGGCAGACAAACCGTCATTATGCGTCAAGGTTCAGCTTCGTTTTTACGGTGCCGTGGTGTAACGGAGGGCTAGTCTATTTCTGGGCAGCCATCTTGTGAAAAAGTCGAGGTGAGTTAATGCATCTGGACAGCATCTTCATTACTGGAGTTTACTCATTCGGCTATAGCAGATCTTGCCGCCGGTAAAGGGAATAACTGAAGGAATTTTCCAGGTTGGCGAAATGCCTGCACATCGTTTGCATAGCGTTCATTGCGATACGAAGACACTCATGTATCCATCGCCTTGGTAACTAAGTAAGCGGTTCAAGAGTGACTCAATTTACTAGCGATTGACCATCTTAAACAACTGCAGTAGTATGCAACAAATTGCTATGGTTTCACTTAGTGATTTCCGTTTTTTACAGTTGTTTCAGAGTGAATGGGCAGGTTTTCTTCGTATAGCTTTCAAAACTGAGAATAGTGAGCCTGTTACTTTCCTCTGGCCCACCGAGACCGTCTATCCTTATCGTAATTGTTTTTGTTGGCGGTGAATGTCTTGTCATTTCATTCTTATCTCATACTTTTCATTGATAACGTATTGTCTTTGTCTTTCAGCTCATACCCAACTTCTGTCAACTGATTAAAACGTTGCACATGACGTTCATGTCCCTGAGTCATTTAATGTTTGTTTTGAAATTACTTACGTGCTAGCTTATCATGAAGCAAGTGAATAGCAACGTGACACCCGAATAACGACTGGAAGAGCCCTATATGAAACAGTTGAGTCTCCTGTGCTTTCTCCTCTTTATTTGCGAATTGTTGAAGTTATTTGGAGTCGTCAAAACTATTCAGCATTATATGGAAACAGGCCTTTCTATCCGGTCGGCACGTGTTTGGTCGTAACTTACGAGGACCACACAGTCGCTCAGTGCGCCTTGCAGTGCGGACCCTCAAATGTTACCGTGAGATACCCTACGTCCCTTTGTCGTCTTTTTCATGCTCTTGGAGAAAGGCTGTTGATGCTCCAGCAGTCAGGGCACTAGTGGGCTCAGCACTGTTGTTATATCTCGCTACTGGTGGTTGCTAGCACCGAAACGGGAAAGTTTGAAATGACTCGTATTGAAGTCTCAGTCTGAGTCCTAGAACTGGAGCCTATATTGCTAGATATACTCGTTTTCGATGTATTATATATGTCTGCTGAGTTTGTTAATGTTCCAGAATAACCTGTCGTTTGAATTACAGGTCGTCACATTGTGGTATCGCGCACCGGAGATTCTGCTTGGTGCTCAGCGTTATTCATGTGCAGTAGATATTTGGTCCATGGGTTGTATCTTTTCTGAGGTTGCCACCAAAGAGGCGCTATTCAGAGGCGACTCTGAAATTGACCAACTGTTCCGGATTTTCCGACTTTTGGGCACACCGTGTGAAGATCAGTGGCCAGGTGTGACAAATCTCCCGGCCTACAAAAAGAAGGGATTTCCCATGTGGCGTGATTGCACACTAACAACCAGCCCGAATATTAGCCAGGCTTTTGATAATCTTGGTCTACAGTTGCTCCAGGTGAGTGATGAGCATAATTGTCGTTACAAATGCTTCGCATCGTCTCCCTTGGTGCGTGGAATGCGATATGTACTTTCGAGAGCCATTATAAGGGTCCAAGCAAAAGATCTTTGTCATTCAGTGTTCACTGAGTTACTGTATTTGGAACCGGAAACCATACCACAACACAAGTATCGTACTGGTCTGGTTTCTAGGCAGGGGATGCAAGGTAATGTAGTGTTGAGCGACGGTTCCGTTTCTGAGCCTGTACGCAGTATAAAGGTGCACCTTTTACGAGATTTAGAGACGTATCATCCCCGTTTCATCTTTCTAGGTTTTTATTACACAAACTGATCTATGGTAGAATAAACAAATCCCATTATCAAAAGACATTGAGGACTATACGCGCGGGAAATGTTCAAATGAGAATCGGTATGTCGGCGGTATCCTAAAAATTGCAAGATTGTAAGTGGTTAGGAGTTCGATAAAGGAAAAAGACTGAAATAGAGAACTTCAACATCTAGTGACGTAATACGATTGGCTGATCACCTACTGGCCAAACAAACAAGGAAAACTAGTTAGGACTGGGGCTTACTGAAGCAGAACATTAAGGAAGTTAACCAAATAATGGCAATGGGAAAGAGTCTGAAACAGCTGCCCCACGACCGACGATGGAATGGAAAGTAAAGATTGAGAAGGGTATTGATCAGCCGGTCAACCCTTCGTTTTACCTGATCAACAAGCGAAGACGAAGTGGACAAGGCGGCATGTGACTAGAGCATTCAAATGTCCAGTCTGAGCTTCATACAAAAGGTGGGTGGGCGCAGAAAAACCTCTGGCACGGAATGAGAAACAACTTTGCGCGCATTACTAGAGGAAAGCGAAAACAAATAGCATGTAACATGAAGAAGAATTGACCTACAAATCGTCTTTTGGATGAAGGAAGGTCGATCTGAAATTCAATCGAGGGATTTAGGGTTGCCTTTAAATAAAACAGAATAGAGAAGTCTGGGAAACGTTGAGACAAGTGGTTGGTAGGGCTGCAAGCATAGGTTGGTCTTAGATCGGAAACAAGCGATGACCTAAGGACAATCTGATCGCGATCGACTATGGCAGCGGCTCGTCCAGTGATAAAGGAAGCTAACAGTGAAGGGTAGCGTCATTGATTAATTGATTTGGAGGTTGGTTTTAGGACGTTATTAATGAACTGGTGAAAATGGATGTGCGCCGATACGGAACCTTCGAGAAACCAGCAATAAGAAAAACTATTGGGGCGGAACTTCGTCAGCTCAAACGTGGAGATGGTTCGCTTGCTGAAGAAACAAATTAACGATATGAGAGCCGGTTGGAAATTCAAAGAAAGCAATTTCAACAACAGACTTGTGCCAAACTCGGTGGACGCTTTTATGTCCACCAAGAGCATGTGAGTTTTTCCAAGGTTATCGAATATGGCTGGCTAAGTGACAAGTAGGGGACCGGTAGAACAGGGCAAACAAAGGCGACACTGACGGTCATTCACTAAACCTCGTTCAGGGTACGACTGCAGTTGATCGGATATTGCGGTTTCAGAATTTGGAAGTTCTTAAGTGAGGGCGATGGGATAGTAGTTTTTAAAATCAGAATTCTCCATGTTTCGAGATAGAGGAAACAGTTGTTCCTCCAAGGACAGAGGAGAGCATTCTGATTAAAGGAAGGAAAAGTAAGGCGGTATAATATAAGGCTGACTCTGGAACGCACATTTTCTGGAGAGTAGGTTGAAGAAGGTTTGGGAACGGCCATGTTAATCACAACTTGACGGACTTTTCCGGTGCTTACAACAAAAAAGGGGTGATTGGGAGCTTGAGAGGATGATTAATTAGTAGAGCTGGCAGAGAGAATGGAGTTTGAGGTAAACCGGGAGACAAAACTCAGCCTTATCCACGGCGTCGCGGATCAGAGAACCAAAAAATTGTAAATGGGAGGCAAGTTGTAACCGTTGAACTTACGACATTGGCGTTCGGCTTGGTGGGTCGGACAGCACTATTCAGTGCTCTCCACCGGAAGGGTATGCCAACGAAGTTCGTCAACCTGTTGCGAGCATTGTACTCGTATACCTATGGTCGCGTTAGGGCATACGGCAAACTATCAAGTTTATTCGAAACGACTAGTGGCGTTTGACAAGGGTGTCCCATCTCTCCATTCTTGTTCAACTTCGTCATGGACGAGGTGATGGAAGATGCTTTAGGAGGTCTCCGGGACGCAGGAGTCAAACTGGGAGGTGGAGGGAAGCTATGCGACCTAGATTACGCAGACGACGTCGTGTGCCTGTTCGAGTCTGCGGACCATGCACAACGGGCACTAGATAGACTGTCGAGATCGGTTGCTCGGTTGCTCGGTTTGGCATGTGCTTTGCACCTTCAAAGTGCAAAGTACTGTTGCAGGACTGGACGACAGCAGCGCCGAACTTGATACTCGGTGGAGAGGAACTCACGATTGTAAACCGTCTCACCTACCTTGGTAGCTGCGTGTCCAACGATGGTAGCTCGGGCGTGGAGATAAATATGCGTATATCCAAGGCTCGGGCGGCTTACGCTGGACTAAAGCACTTGCGGCGTCGGTGTGATATTTCACTGAAGTTGAAAGGCCGTGTGTGCTGTGCTGCAGTGCGTTCAGTTCTGTTGTACGGTTGCGAGACGTGGATAATGCGTATGGGAGATGTTCGTCGGCTAGAGGATTTTGACCACCGATGTCTGCGTAGTATGGCTAGGATTGGATGGAGTGATCGGGTGAGTAATATTGAGGTTAGGAATCTAGTACTAGATGCCAATTATGTGAATACCTTGTTTCGCTGTAACCAAGTGACCATCCTGATCCATCTAACCACTATCTCGAAGAGCGGCGTACAACAGGGCGTTCGCTCTGTGGGGATGCACGAAACATGTCGCTACCACTTTAACTTACTTTCAGTGTCTCTTCTAAAGCTTGAGCACTAGAACCTAGTACTTCACGCCCAACCCCAGACACACAAAATTCTTCCACCGCACTCTGCGAATACTACAAAGACAACGGTGTTCAAACCAGAAATCTGCGTATATCCCCTACTTTCAGTGACCATTTTCCGGAGCCTTAGAGCAGAACCGACCTCACTGCTTCTATTTATACTCGACATCTGCTCCATAACCGGATGTCACACCAACGCCACAGATGTCTTAATTTGGTTAATGCCAGTCGAACCTTCTATATGTTCGAATACACTTCATCCGATATACAACCATCGGGTGAGATACAGCTACCCAGGCAACTAAATCTATCCGCCTCAGCCAGATGTTTTTGTGCGAAAGCAAGGTTCGGTTTTGAGTTAACCCATTCCTGCAACACCATTTTACACTTCGAAGATTCAGAACGCATACCAGATATATATACATTATCGTCCAGACGATTGAGAAAAACTTGCAACTAAGTTGGATCTTCACTCAGTAGCACAACATTATCCGCATACTCCAAGTTAGACGGATTATTGTCTGAGCAAATATCAATGCCACTATTCTCACATGGGGTTTGATTATCTTCATAGCCATCTCAATGACACACTTAGAAAGAAAAGGTGAAGGTGAACAACTTTGCCGAACACTTCTCGTGAGGAACTGGGGTGAAGGTCACCGAGAGCCCAAACTCGGCTTAGTTGTTCACCTGAATAAGTGAAATGAGTTTTTCTGGGATATTTTTCAGTAAGAATCAGCACTACAGAACTGATTGGACACATCGCTTTCAGACCAAGACGGACAAGAATTGTGGGCCTGTGGAACATGCGCCTGTGTTTTAAGATCTGTCGCAAAGTGAAAATTTGGTCAATGTAATCCCGACCGGGACGGAAACGGGCTTGATTCGCACACAGATACCATTCGCGAGTACAGTCTTACACTTATTCCCGATACGTTCTTTGTGTATAGTAGAATAATAACTCTGCTTCATAGTAGTATTTTGTGCGTTCGTCTATCCACTCCATAGTCGATTATTATGAAGTTCCGTGCATGTCCTTTTCACTGAAAAGTTACACTAAGATAGTCTTGTTTTCTGTTGGTTTTCCGTTGTCGATGTATTTAGCTGTGTTGAACAGTGTCCGAAAGCACAGTCATACGTGGTGATTGCTGTGAGAAATCAGCATTTGGTCCGTTTTCGGCAAACCGGCGGTTCCACTCCTTTTGACGATTCTTCTTATCAGTACATCCAGAAGTACCAATCTTCCGTTGTCCAGTTGTGTGATTGATATCTTTAAGGATCGTGTTATGCATTGCGTCAGTATCCGAGCATCTGATGACAACAAGCGTACTATCCACATTTAACTCGGAATTTTGATCAAATGCTCTGAAGTACAATGTTTTCCAGTGCAGTTATTCTTGATTTATTTAGAAATCCGAATGTGGAAGAGTACAAGGATTGGGACTAGTTTGAAGGGGCATCGAGCTAAAGGGAAAACATTATCCCGGCAAAACAGGTTCTGTAAGACCTAATCGCCGGAACGACAACCGGATCTCTGCCAAGAACAGATTGACACCTTCAACTGAATTTCTCGATGTATAAAGAAATCCCCACAATTTTTATGCGAATTCCGAGACATACTTTCTAAAGATAAAGGTTTTGATTGTCTGTTCACGACTGCAAAAAAATAATGATTGATAACCGAATTTATTGGTGTCAGACTCTACTAGCCCTTATACACGACAAACTGGGTATTGATCCCCACCGTATCAGCCAGCTCACTAAAACCGTTTGGTTTGTTCCGAGCTATCCATTGTTTAGATTCTTTTACTTGTTTTTTTACCAGGCTATGCTTGTCTATGAACCCTCACGACGAATCACCGCACGCGATGCCCTCCTACATCCGTACTTTGCTGACTTAGACAAGACTACTGTGCCCGCGACGGGAGAGGAATATATCGGCCTTCCGTTGGACCAGCTCCCGCATGAAGTTGCTGCCATGTTCCTGGCTGATGCCGGTGAAGCCTATCGAAACCCGGGGGATTCAGAAAATGCCGGTCGGTCGTACCAAATTTTGCCGAAAACTGTGGAATTGGGCAGTGATGCTCTTCCGACGGCAAAGTTTCTCAGTACCCAACAAAAGTCTAGCATTAGCTGCGCAGCTTCCCAACCAACTGTCACCGTTCCTGTGGTTCCGTTAGCAGATAGTCAGGAAGTGAATATGTCACTTAGCTGAACTTTCTTGTTAACCAAAGTGTGACTATTGTTACCTTCGTCTACTTATGCTTGTATAGATAACATGATTGTTCTCATAGAACTATTCAAAAGCGAGCTTTCGATGTTAATTGGCTGTGATGTTTGGTTGATAAATAACTGACTTTATGACGGCAACCTACCCAAATTCCTCAAATTTCTAACTAGTAACCCGCTCCTCAACTGCACAGCTTTAATTTTGATTATCATGATACCACGTAGTTCCCTGGACTAGTACTATGCTAACGTAAGCCGGTTTCTTTCAAATCTTGACATCAAAATTTAAAACTAAGACATCTGGAAGGATTACGGAAATCCTAGGATTTTTTGCGCCCTTGAAACATATGCAGAATAATGGTAAACTATCTCATTTTGTCTGGTACATTAGTGCGCCAGTTCTCAAATGTCTCGTAATACGTTATGGATGCGTGAATAAAAGCACAAGATGTCGCATTGGAAACTACACTCGGAAGTAAGGTATTTTAGAAAGACTAAGATAATTGCTTCCAACAATTCAAATGTTGGATGTATGTTCGTTAGTGTATCAGTGATCAAACGTGTATCCGAGCACTTTTATTCACTTTCTCGCACCATTCAGAATGTAATCACTACAGATGAAAGGATGCAGATCATTATACGGCATTGGTTTGTCCTTCTGATTCTTGGGATTTTTTGTAAAATTCGTGAGATTAGGCTTAACATAAAGTACAAGATCTAAATTGGTGATGAAGACAGACAGCTTATGCGAGTCTGGGACCAGACTGTCCAGGTTTAGTCAGTCAGTGACATAAAACATTGAACAAAGGAACTTGGCCTAATGAAATGTTTTGGATTAAGGTCTCCGCCGAAGGTTTCACCACCAGCAGTTCGGCTTGACTCGAACATTTGTCATTGACGTTTAGTCAATTAGCTTTTCAGCCCGTTGGTTCAGTTTGGTTTTACCCACTTCACTGTTAAGTAGATGTTTCGAAGTAACTTTTCCGGTAGTAGATGACAGTTCAATGTCGCCGGGCACTACCATCCCTGACTTGGTGTGACTGTAGTTCCGCCTCACTCCAAGTTTCCCGGTCATGATTGGCGGTTGACCCCCCACTGTTCGTGTAGTGGGCCCTAGAAAGTGATGCATACTTCTCCCACTACACTCGTGCTTCGAGCGTGTCTTTGGAAAAACCGAAAGCGGGGTACGGAAACGTAGGACTAATACCAGTACCTCCTCATCTAATTAGCGTGTGGATTGAAGTTCAGTAATTCACTGATTCAATGAGTAAGTTCGCTGCGGTTTTCTTTGTAGACACGGAATATGCTACATAGATCTCAAAGATTTAATTTAACCAGGCTGTCATCATCGTAGCACTCCAACCTGATGTTTCTGAGTTCGAATCAACCCACCGCAGGTCAATTTCTCCATTTGTGAGCCTTTAGTTGATCGCGGCTCTCTCTGTGGAAATTTAGTCCGTCGTAATATGAAAGTTGGATGAGCACACTACTCGATTTGTCGGCTACTCTTGTTTACGTGCTGACCCCCACGACTGATTAGGCATTTGATGCCTAAGTGACATCTTGAAACCACCGAGCACTAGCATGTGGTCAGTTTTTCCTACTTAGTTTTGGAAATATAGTCGGTCGAACGTGAATTAAGTCGGTAGTTGTGGAATGATTCCACCTTGTTTCTGATACTCACCAGAACCAAACTTTGATTGGACGGTGTTTGATGTTTTCCTAGTCAGATATCGTTATTTCTTGCGAATTGTATTCTGTTGTCCTGTTCATTGAATGTGTTCCACATTTGTCGGGTGAAACACGTCCCAGAATATCACCATCGAATTTATCCGTGAATTAAAATCAAACAGTTTTGACTCAAATTAGGAGTTTTGTATACTGTCGATCGAACCACGAAGAATTGCGCTCTCAGGAAATAGCCGTATTATATACCTCGTCTGCACGTTTTTTTCATTTGGCGCGATGCTAGTCTGCGTTGAAGATCGTGCTTATTTTGAATAATCTAGTTCGTGTTGCTACTAGCCCATGATTTGTTTGTCGTTCATAAGTTTCAGACCATTCCATGTTTCCCATTTGGTAACTCAAGCTCTTTTTATCTGATTCACAGATTATTTGACCTTCCTTTATGGGCGATTTTTGCACAAGCCTTGCTATTGAGTTTGGCTTGGTCTGACGGTAACTTGTTTCAAGTTTTATTACACGTGGAGCCAGTATTGAGAAAGATACATAGGCTGGTTTTTTCCAAAAATATCGTCAGTCCCGCACACAGTGCGGCGATTTCGGTTGTTTGACCCCATGACCTCGCTTTCGAGCTCGTTTCGAAACCCAAGTTCATGCAAATCAGATTTTGTTGTGTGTAGCAATGGTGACAGGTGTAGTCGCGTCCAAGCAGCTGTGCACACTACAAATCTACTGTTGCTGGGAAATTGTAGGACTAGAACTCTGCTGAATCAATCACTGAGATGCGCGTGAGATGCTCCCCGATGTTTTTTATTGGTACCGACGGAAGTTGGTAGGAATGACAACATTCATTGCGGTTGTGTTCTGGAACGATATAGAGGTGAGATGAGCATGGACTAGTTATGAAGTGATTCTGATGTGCGATAGTGCATTATGAAAAATGTGCAGACATCAAATAGCATCTAGTTTGTATTAACCAGTTGCGCGATGCCACGTTGGTTGGTTTTATGTTGTATCCAGTCAAGTCCTTCCATTTTCAGTCATTGTTTTGAATTCCTGGAATGAAAAATAAAGATGATAATGGTAAAATCACTCCGAAACTATTCTCTACTTTCATGCCTTCTCTGGAATTCCGAATAAGATCATTTCGTACATTTAGATGCACTGTTCAGCTCGAATGATAATTTCCGTATATTTGTCAGTTCGCATCTCAAATTATGATTTTTGAGTTGCAGTTTTAGTATATCTCAGTGTACGGTTTCCGATATTCGGTCCTACAACTTCGATGATAATGTGTTGATTGTCACAACCTCGTAAAAGTCGGTCGTGGTATATTTCCATTAGGAGCTTGGATACTTTGAAAAGGCGCACAACAAAATGATGCCTGGGGTTATCGGCGTTAGTTGGTCAACCTGATTTAATTGTCGGCCTGTGTCATCATTTACTTGAACACAAATCCTCACACGTAGTACCAACTTGTTACACTATCCATTTTCAATAAACCCGTATTCTAATATCGCTAAGGTTTCACGGTGGCTGGTTCTCATCATCATCGTTCAGCGTTAAACAGCGAGGCAAGCCTCACTGACCGTTGCCTTTTCCCCAGAGTTACACGTTTCTATAAAAAGAGTGATTATCCAAGGGAAACAGGGAGTAGACCTAAACATGCGGGAACAGATAAGACGCTGCTGCAGCCAACACACGAAACACAGTCTAACTGTACAAACGCGCGTGTTT
>LUCM01011063.1:0-11853 GCA_008360955.1 Fasciolopsis buskii
TCACTGCCTCTGCAATGCAGTCAAAGATTGGTGAGCCCATAGCGGTCCCTTTCACTTGTTCATAAAACATACCCTCGAACTTCAATTAAGTTCGCAGGCACGGATGATGCGCCGTGAGATTTTTTCAAGTATTTAATTTTCCAGAAGTCACTAACACTGGGGTGATATTTGCCGGGGTTTCGGACACGGTGGGTAATCTCTGTCAATGGATGTTTAAATATCCTTATTTATCGTATACCTTAAAAATCACCAGTCATTACTAAGTTCGCTTGTCAACCGTTACATGTTTCTCATACTAATCAGCAGTTGCCAATTCCCATTGTCTCTAGTTAGAACAACAAAGTCAAACTGGCACAAATCTTTTTTACTTGTTGGAAACCATTTGTATTTAAAACAATACTGGAGACACATCAGCCTTTGTGTGACTGATAGCTGTTTTACTATTTTTTTAAGTTATCCTTCAGTTTCACTCTGTGAAACCCGCGTAAATTGACTGGCACCTCTCACAACATGATTCATTCGGTCTAGCTCCCTGGATTCCCTCCGTCCACCCGCGACTCAACCTCAAGTGGCCGCGACAGTCAGTGAGACACCAAGGCTTGCTTTTGGCTGTGCTGCCGGGAAGCGCCCACAGTTGAACTTGACTAAACAGCGATCGCTTATGACCATCGGTTAGCGGCTGGGGGATTGTGTTTACTAACTGCATGAGTCCTCGTAGCCAGGTAAATGTCTCATTTTGGCCGCGTAACAGAAGACGATGGTAGCATCTCCTCATTACGGGCGCCTAAGGAGACCAAAAAACAAAAGAACAAATAAATAAATAAAAATGAACAATTGTGCATGACAGCAGGGATAAGAAATTGCTAACTGTTTAGGTGATTTGCAGTCTTTCTCCAAACATGTTGCCGAACTACTTTAAATCGGCAGCCAAATAAAGCAAATGGTATCTCATGTTTATTTCAAAATGAAATTAGCTATGAGCTTCTTGGACAAGTACAACAGACTGTTCTGATTGTATCCTATACCTCGTCATATTGTACCCGGATTGGATGAACCAGCCAAGATGCTTATGGTTCTTTGAAGGGAAAGTGTGACAGTCAAAATTCAGGTGCATCGTCCCCATGGTCATGCCTCAAGTGTGTCAACCAGTATTTGATTTACGACAACTTTTTTCTTTTCGCCATTTTAATTGACACCTTTACTACGAAAACATATGCGCAAACAATAACTTCACAGAAGGACGTTTACATATGTTTGTTTTGAAATAAACACCCAAAAAGATTTGATTAAAAGTGGTTTTATAAACTATTTGGATACTTACCTTTTCTAAACTTATGCAGTAATAAAATGTTGCAAGGTTCATCAAAGTGCAAACTACGACTCGGTGACAAGTTTGAATGGCTGAGTTGATAAATGAGGCCGAAATTTCGGTACACCATTGCGTGTTGTCCATCTAATCATTTTTCAAATCGTCGCTAATAAGCGCTCAGATACCACATATGAGAGACCAGGGAAATCAGTCACAAACTTTTACTTGGTTGTCTTCAACATAGCCATGTATTTCTCGTACTCTGCTCTCATAGACCACGGAGTAGGGACGACACTATTAAAAGCCTTGTTTGCGTGCTCGTACGGACATTCTAATACAAGTGCAAAATTCGCCGATTATTATGCATTCCTGTGTGACAATAGATTGGAAACATTTCGGTGAAAGGTCCTCGAGTGGGCAGCTAACTGATTTTTATTTTGGGCTAGATTCGCATTAATCAAAGCTGGGGAGCTCAGTTGACCGCTCTCTGGATTATTTTGATTCCTTGATAAACTCTTGCTCGAGTCTTTGCTCTGCAGTGGGCGGCAGTGGAGTGTATTCCGCTCCCTGGCGGGGTTAGAAATACCATTTGCAGGATTTATGTCGATACTTTGTTGAATTCAATCAAACCTTTTCAGGTATGATGAAAAAAAAACCGTCAGATCCTTAGTTTCATCATTCGCTATGATTACTAGTACTATGCTTTGGTACTTAGCTGTTGGCGCCTCCATTCCTGATGACGTCACATTCCGGATACTCTCAAAATGCCGTTTTACCTAATCATAATGCCGGGTCCGTTGTATCACAGATTGAACCGCATCGATAAGATTTTCAGGAGTGCTTCAATTTTCTGCTGTTACATGGAAAATTCAGCCACTCCTGTTAACCTGTGCTGATTAGGAACCAATTAGAGTTGGCCACTAGGAAGTCCTGCTGACAAAAGTTGTCATCACAGTATGACAAACATGACCAAGGTAAGCTACGGTTTGTCTGCTTGCACAAAGTTGTGTTTACTAAATCCAACGAAATAATTAGCAACGGCCCAAGTAGATTTATTACATTTATCAAACTTCTTTATTGTTTCTTATTTCGCGCGGATTAAATTACGATATCAGTGGATAATTTATTTTGTCTTTCCTTATCCGAATTATATTGGAGTCATGAAATCAGTCGAGTACAATTTGCACTGCCCCTGAGAGAAAACTTTGCATTGCCATTCTGGTGGCTCCGTATGGTATTTGTCACCCTGGTGTTGAAGACCCGTCGGAAATTAACTTTTGTGGTGAGCTTAATTTTTCGGGAAGTCTTTGTTATCATGCTGTCTGCGTAATTCCGCACTTTTTTCCATTGATTTTGAGGAGACCAGTATGAAGTGATACTCTCTTGAAGGCAAAAATTAATTTTGTGATATCCTGCCGTCTTACCATCCAGTTATGTTGAAAGCTCTCGGGCATTTCATTGACACCGGGGCGATGAATTGCTAAGGATTCCAGTTGTAAATTCCTATGAAAACCGCCTAAACACTCTGAATCTATTAAGAATAAAAGTAAATCACGGATTTATGTGACCGCGTTCATATGGGAATCAAGGGTTCACGAAATCAACCAGTATGCTCTTTACTGCATTCAGAACAACCATCAAGTTCACCTGTTTTCTCCTCTTTCATCTCAACCACTAGAGAGACGAATGATGCATGGAACGAAGCCCAAAACTGCGGTATTTCTTCTTTCCTTCTTCACTTTGACTTTAGTTGCTCGGTCCTTGGCGACAGCACCATATTTAATTTGCCACAGTCTAAAATTAGACAGGTTCGGATATAACAGATATTGCTATGATACTAGTAGTAAAGATATCAGACTCACTGTTACTGAGCAGCCTATCATAATGTGCTTGAGCATTCCTCGATTAATCTTTTTTCACATTTCTACAAATTGGTGGGCGTAAATTTTTTCCTTTTTTATTTTCTCCATCGCTTTTTCACTAAATTGCGACATTATTTAACGCACGAAAAGTCTATAAAATAGAAAACAATACGTGTAAATAGGGAACCATCACAAGTACTACAACGAAGCAGTTCGGGTCATAATTCAAATTAATGAAACCACAACGGCATCATCCAGAGAGGCGAAGTGAATACACAAAAATGAGAACATCTCATCGGATTCCCCAATTGGTGGTCCCCTGCTAGCCTCTACCACCTCCTGTAGACCACGTACATTATCGTTTCAGTAGTGAGGTAAAAAGATAGAACAAGAAGAAAGATATTGAAAACCCTTAAATCGATCAGCTCTTGCGGTTACGGTATTCGAATGCTCGGATTCGTTGCATGTTCACAAGGCTAATTAATCGCTAAGTCGACCAACAAACCGGTGTGTTTTTCCCCCATCCGTTAGGATCATCTTAGTAAAGGTGCAATTGTCAAGGGTCTATTAGCCTAAAAACCAGTCCAAACAATAAGTCATACAGCACTTAGCGTGCCAATTCACAACAGGGCTGCCATCGAGCATCTCAACCTAGCCTAGTTTAGCCTACGTACACTAAGGAAAATCCGCAGCCGCACTGATTCCAACGGATGTCTTGCCGGATTATTGAAACACCAGGTACAACTTTCATTTCCGTAGAACACCATTCACCATATCGTTTCCGGGTTTTTGAACATCCAACCATAAGTTTCACGAGATCCTTCGGAACATTCGCAAAATAGCTTCCTCCTTTCATTCATCGAGCCCCAGCTTTGCGCTGCAACATCCAACCATTGGGAAGTTGTTCGTGCGTCGCACTGATTTGGTCGCTTACCTTTTTACATCCTGATTTGTGCGTCAAACACTACATTTTCCCGCCGATTTGTTGACCGGGTCACTATGTGAGTACTGACTATCTCGTCTTTTGGGAACCTAGACCTTTGCCAACCCTAGGCGCGCCGCTCAGTCTGCCGCTGGCAGAATGACCTACAAGCGAACCACTAGTATCACGTGCTAGTCTAATGGGGAAGACAAACACATGAGACCAGGCTATGATGTATCGGTTGTCACCACGTGACCCCCCGACCTGCCACGGGGTGCACGTTAAGCGGATCTCGTGAGAATAAAGTCTCGATAAATGAACTTTGATGTGATTTGTAAGTCGTTTGCACCGACAGATTCCTGGGGCGTACTTTTGTGGGAATCCCTAAAGGAGAGGCACAATGTAGTGAAATTTATCTATAACCTACTGAGTGAATCGCGGACACTACACGGGAAGAAGTGGCTGGAGTGTATGGAAAATGATACGGATACCAAAGTTATGAAATTGTTTGCGATTTGAGTCTGGATAGAAAATATTCTGCTCACGAATGCATCCAGATATGATGAGATGAAAATATAGAGACAATAGACTACTAGTTTGAGTGCCTTCGTCTCTTTATAAGAATACAAACCGTCAGTTTTATCTGCAACCTTTATATCTTTTATGTACTTGGCTGATTAGCATTTTATAAATCATAATACCAGAATTTCACCATACTGAATCTAGCTCGGGAAGTACAGCCTGTCATTAACTGAAAGGTGTTTACTTATCTGCTACACAGCTGATGTGCTGCGAGTGGAATAATAACAAAAAGAGATAATTTTACGCAGATAAAATACATGCGTTTAACTAAGCCCGATTTCTTTTTCAATGTCTATTGATTGGTTAGACCCGAATTTCAATGTCACTGTACAATCCCTCCACAATTAACAGACTGAGAGGAAAATCGAAAGAAATACTCAAGCATTTTCATTTAGCTCACGCGTATAACACGTCCACAGATAGCCTTTTGGAGTGTACTGCCATTCTGTAGTGATTGGCGGATAGGTCTAGGTATCCGGCGAGCATTATACCAGCAATGGGCGAGAACTAATTACTCTGCCATTTTCTCCATCGTTTCTATATTATGCTGTGATCATCCGGACGATGAGCATGTTGATTACGCCACAAGAAACAGAAAATCCAAAAGCTTTAGTTACCTTCAATTTCCATCTGACAGATCCAATGAAAAACGAGTATGGATAATTTGCCAATATTTCTCTAGTTTATTCAACGACAGCTTACCACTTCCTGGCATAGAATTTGATCCGCCCCTAAATGAAACAGATTCAAAGGGCTTTTATGGCTCCTTAACGGCGACTGTATTTTGCGAAACCTGGCTGAAATTTATTCCAATGTCAACTAGTATTTTATCACTCAGCTTAAGCGCACACAAGTTCAGGTCGTAAATATTGTCAGAATTTAATCACAAACTCCCCTCTTATTGTTTTCTGAACAAATTCAAAGCCACCCACAACAGAATTATCAATAAACTTGTGACGAAAACGCATAGTGAAACGTACTCTCAAGTACCTAGACGATTGTACAAAACATTCTGTCTCTCAGCATCTTAACTCAAAGCTTTTACTCTCTTTCTAGTTGAGACGCCTTGTTTATCAGTAAACATGGCACGAATATATGCAGCACAATTCTGCTAATTGATATGAAGGTTCACTGTGGCAGAGATTTGCAGTGAAACTCGGTTTAATGTAATAATGAACTTCATATCAGTCCTAGTTTTCCTGTCGTACTTGTGAATCATCCGATGTGCGCTACCGGATTTTGCGTGCAAAACCCCAAACACACGTAACATTCCGGAAGTGAGCTATCTCTGGTCTGCTGGCTTGATCGATTGCTCGAGTGATCGGATCCATTCAAGGTCAGTTGCCGTCCCTAAATCGAGCCGATCCTTCTTCATCGCCATACCGTCAAGGAACGCACTGACATCAAGAAGTACGGATGCGTGGACGTGTACAAGTGTGTGTGGGGGTGTTGATTTTTACGTACTGCCTCCTACTTCGAACCGATGGAGTTAGAGAATGATGCTCTTTCTCGTAGCTCAGGTTCAATAGGATGGTGCCTGGCCACAGGGTATCGGGTACGCATGCGTGAGGAGTGCCAGTAACCGCGAATCCAGTTGTGGGCTTCCGCGGAAATTTGTCCATCCATCTATATGCGAACCATACTACTGAGAACGAGAAGTATTTCACTTCGAGTGATGCTGTTAGATTTTCTTGAAGTGGACCGGCGACGATCGAGTTGGCAAGGTTGTGACACTTCACCGTGACTCATTGTTCGATCTCCTGGACAATCGATCAACCTCCAAATTTGTCAACCTTCCCACGACTCGACTTTACAAACAGTATGCATTTGTTGCAAGACAAATAAAGAAAATAACACCAATAGTCACCGTTATAACACTAATACTTGTACTTCTACTGAATGGTTTACTTACGGTACCCGCGCAATCTGCTGCACTGCAAATAATGTTCGCTAATATCCCGAAGTTCCTAACGTTTTTGAAACACCACCAAATGTCATGGATTTAATTACCATTTCCTCTTACTACGTCTGACACTAGGCTGTATTGTGGCCGGCTGAACACGCGCCGACAAAGGGAATTCTGAACACGAAGATTGGAAGCATGACGTAATATGAAAATTTTACGAGGTTAACCCTAGGTTACACTCATATGTTCTGACCGGCTTAGTTTTTCGACAGAAACTATTCCCGATTTTAACCTTAGATACAGGCCAAGGGTAACTATTCATTAACTGAGGTCGTACGTTAACTTTAGTTTCTTAATAATTCCTGGTCATGAACTGAAGAATTTTCAAATCGAGGGAGTTCCAATTTGAATCACAATCGACGTTGGTGTCAAAATTATTTAAGTGGTTTTCTTTGCTTACTAATAGTGTTTTCGTAACAATAAAAGGAGTAACTGAACAAAGTTAGCTTTTTCGGTGCCATCATGTAGAGAATTATGCTCTGATTAAAAAACTGTTAACCTGGTGTTTTTTTTCACTCCCATTCAGTAATTTAGGACCAACACTTGTGTAATAATTGATCAAAAGGCCTTATGAGACACGTGTCTGGGAATCGGGGATTCCATCAGGTCCAAGAGTGAACAGTTTACTCTATGATTTTATTATGAACCCATGACAGGTTATTTCATTTTATCTTTCGCTACAACGGTAACAATATTTTATAAATCCTTACCGAGTAAGGAAGGCAAACACTGGAATAACTCAACTACCAGTGAATATGGTACATGGGTTAACAGTGCGAAAATACAGGACGTCCAATGGTCCCGTGAAGTAATCAAAATTGCTGCACGTGTCAATCCAGCCACCGCATAGCATCACCAACAGTTACACAACATACAGGGACCCAAAAACCTTCCACACAATAAGACCGCTTTCGAAGCGTAATCTTTTGAAATAATTCTTTCAGTCTCTCCTGTCCATTCCAGTTGGTCACTTCGAGAGGAATAAAATAGTAGGCCTTTCGGTCAATCATAATAGGAGGCACAATGAATAAGCGGAAGTATTTCAATAATCATGAGAAAACGAACATTGTGAAAGACTAATTGCACTTTAGAAAAATGACACAAACAGTATATATATATATGTATATATCATCCGAATTGAGTCTGTAGCATCAGAAGTGTGCATGGAAGCTCTTCGTCGGAGAGCCGACAGATGTTTGGACAAGAGAGCACCAAGTACGCATACCTGACGAGAGACAATAACCGCGAAACCAGTCGTGTGCTCCCGGGCAAATTTTGTTCACGCATCCAGATACTACTTCCTGCTTCTATATATATATATATATATATGTATATATATATATATATATGTATATAGGTATTAGAACAGTTCATTCTACAGTTTTGACTTCCTATTGAAGTTAGTTTTGATCAAGTAACTGGGGATCACTCGGATTCGCTTACGTTGAAGAAACTTTTTCCCTGTCATTCCGTCCTCCTGTCAGGAACAATGCCAATCGTGGTTATTTTCAGGCTTGATATTCTCCACGATTTCCTTTTGTGTTGTCTGGCAATTCAGTCAGTTCGTCTTGCTAATTGAAGCTGTCCTGATGTTCGTTTTTCATCATTTCCTTATTCTAAGGCCTGAACAGGTGAGTTTCTGTAGTTGCTAGCTTTTGTGCACCAATATGGACTTAATTTTGACCCTCAGCAGTTGTTTATATAAGTTAACCAACCAGCAAATCTAATATCTTCTTCAACAAAAAACCGGCATTCGATTTGGATGATTTTTGTTTAGTTTCAAAGAGTCAAGTGATTTATCAACGCTGGTATTGCTTCGCCCTATAGGTATCGCTATACTAGGAAAAAAAGACTTGTTACACCGCCAGGAGACACTATTGTATGAGTGTTTCCTCGTTTCAGATCTGTTTAGATCACAAATTCACTTACAAGTAGAAAATTGTGCCATCTTTACAAATGGTCTGTCCAATGCTATAAGAATCACTATCGGTTTTCTTATTGAGTGTCATCTCGATTGTCTTACATCAATGTCCTTGCTGGATGCCAATTACTTACCTGACTGGTTATCAGAAACCGGTGTGTCCTGTGTCACCAGTCGCGATGTAGACCCACTCCTGTTCTTTCCATCATTGCACGGTCCCCGTTTATAAGTGCCTCTGATCACAAGTGACCAAATAACGAAGATCAACAGATAAGAAAAGCCCGAGGAAGACTGTTTTAATGATTTAGTAAGTCTGCTTCTCCGGGTAACTCAATAGTCCGAAAGTAGGTAGGTCACTGGAAAACTAAAGGCTCCCTTTCGGCTAGAGGCAAGAATAAGTAAACGGATTAGATAAGCATTAAACATTAATGAAAATGGTATGAAAAGATGACTTGTTCTATTTGTTTGGTTATATGCTTCGAATTTCGAAATACGTGCGGACTTCAGCGTGGTCATTAATCATTGTTCTAATTGTTTTTCCCAACCAAGGTGATTTCATTTGTTGATCCCCGTCTGATTGTGTCATGGTCTGTTTGACAGTCTGAAATCAGGCACATGTGAAATATATGCGTATGCATTTAAATTGCCAAAAAACCTGAATTTGCGTCCTAGCAATAGCAGCTGTTTGACCAATGATGTCCGTTTTGTCACTTGTCGAACCAGAATGATGGATAAAATGTGCGCGTTGGCCACTGTGAAGTTTTCTTCCCTTCCTACTCCTGTATCTGTTTACACGTGTCCCATGTCGAGCGCTTGTTGGAGCTCGCCCGCCTTCTAACGTTACGCGATAATGGCGACGACGACAATGATTGCTGTTCCGCCTGGTTCGAGTGAAAACAAACGTGTGCCTTTCACGCTTCGAGAACATAGATGTCGAAGAACTAATTACTCACTCTTTTTTCTCGAGGGGAAAACTTGCAGATGTCACAATTAACCAGATGTTCACAAAAATTCTGAGAAATCGAAATGCAGCTATTAGTACCCTGATATTGAAATTTATTAAGAAGCTTCATTCCCCACCAGTTATCAAAGAGAATTTTATATCAAAATACCGTAAGCAGACGGAAGTGACAACCCAGAGGTGACACTCGAATTGTTCAAAGTGAGCGACGATCTGAATTACTGATTCGCAGACGCAACTAATGATCTGTTAAAGTGTTAACCAATGCACTGTTTTGTCGGCAAGGGACTATACTGTTTGGAGATATGATCAGATTGCATAAAAGTTACCGAATGCACTCGGCTTCCTCAATTTTTTCGTCAATTTTTTTCCAAAACATTTTTTCTACCGAATTCGTAAAAGTTATCGAATTTTATTGGAGACTTATGTGCTCAGTCACCAAACGGAATGAAAAAACGAAGGTCATTTTCTAAACACATTGCTCAATAATTTTACAATTCTCTTACCCACTTTTGTTTGCCAGTTACTTGTGATTGCTGGCAGCGGGCTTGTCGGAATTGTGACCACATTTGTGGTACAAACGGGGAATCTGTTCGCACTGGCATCACCCACTTTCGCACTTCTGCTTGCCTTAATCATTTGGATAATTTTGGAAAAATTCTACCTGATGCAAGTGAATCGGATATCCGAAGAATGTAACAGTTTACGAATGATTCGCCTAGTGCGTTCAAACGTTTCATTTCTATTCCTTTTATGCATAAGAAAACGGTTGCAGGTAACAAATGTTATTTGCCGGTGATTTGTTAGGTGTTGGTCAGATAAAACACCCCGCTTCTGATAGTGTTGTTATCCACTATGCATCCGCAACAGCTCGCAAGCGCCATGGATTTTTGTCGTCTATACTATGATTCGGTGGTGACCAAATTTATCAACGGACGCTCGTGATTTCATGTCCTAATTTTTTTTAAAAAATTCTGTATATTGGAAAATTCATCTAAGGGACGCATTTTTTCCCCACTAAATTTTCTGGTGTGATTTGTCCTGCGTTAGCGAAATCACATGGTTAACAAATTCTATTCTTTTGGTCATTACTGCAAGAAAAAAAATATGGACATTTCTTTATTAGATTGGTGTTTTCATATTCATTTATTATGAGTGATGGACAACAGAATGTTCAGTAAGAATTAATTCTGATCAAGCAAACATGAACATCGAACTCAACTTTATTTGTGCACATTTTCGCTAACTGTCTCATTGTTTTCGTGACGACAAGACATAATTCTAGAAAGTCGTTCATGGTGCCCCAGTAGGAGTATCTTTTAATAGTCGTAATTTGGTTTTGACACACCAGCGGTAAAGTAAAATGAACACTTTCCTGGAAAACGTCAACACAAGCTGCACATGACATGGAAATTGTCGATTTCATCCGTGTTTTGTTAGTCTAGCGTGGACGTCTTGAGTAGCTGCAATTTCTGGGAATGAATCTGTTTATTTTAGCACGGATCGTGGTTGGTAGAAGCAGTTCAAGGCTACCAAACGATGGTAAGATATCGCTAAATGATTGTCATAATCTAGTAAATGAAGAAAAAGCGTGTAGCGCACACTGGTATGTTCCACTAAGTGATGTTCTGCATTATAGCAAGTCATGCTTGTGCGTCCCCGTGCGGAAGCGCGATCGATGTACGCGGCAGATTACGGGTGGACATTTGGACTGATTTAGAAGTTGTGGGATGAAAAGTAGGAAGTTGGACGTGTTCCAATCCGACCGAACGTTCAGTTGTCACTAATTTAAGATGGCAGTGATCACTGTTTTCGTATTTCGTTTTGCAAGACCAACCAATACGAATTTTTGGATTATAATTATGAGAATAACATTTTCATGCATATCTGCTTCATTTATCAGGCCAGACACATTTTCCAGCAGCGTCCCTATGCGTTAGTCCCCATCTTGGTAAAGTGTGGAATGATATGTTCGTTCATTAGTTTAAGCAAAGTAAGTTGACGAAATCACGTTGACCTCTGGTGTAACCTATCTGTATCTCCTTATATCTTTTCAAAGATGCATCGGTTGATTGGCGATTTGAAGGGTTTTCTTTGCAGTGGCCTACACTGGCTCCTCTGTCGGTCAGGTTCATTGCCGGTAAATGGCATCTTTGACAGACATCGGTATCATGATCGACTTTTTGACCATAGATCACCGCTCATTTAAGTAGTCACAATGGTAAACTAAATTCAACGATCTCTCATTCTATTGATGGAAACGATTCCTTCTCCCCTTGGATATTCAATATTTTTTAGAAACATGCAACCTTTGAAAAAGTCAGCAATTA
>LUCM01011064.1:5152-19361 GCA_008360955.1 Fasciolopsis buskii
CCTCTAAATTCTGCCTCCGCCGCCCTTTGCCCAGTTATGAAATATACACATTTGTGGCAGCCTGGATACTACTTGAATAACGTAGGAGGTATTTCGTCGATTTTGTATGAATCGGACTGTTCTATTCTCGTTCCCCATATATCCCTGCCGAAACAATTCCCAGGATGCTAATTTTATTTTCTCTACTGCCCTTCTACGTGTGACAACCGGATGAGGACCAATCGCAAAGCCAGCAACAATCGTCCGGGTTTGTCAGCTCACGAGGAAGTGGTTTGTTATCACGTTATCTGACAGGATGCCAGACCAGGCCTGGCGTGATTGTGGACCAACAGAATACTGTTCATTACGGCACCATCCGCACGCCTTACTATTTGTCTCTCATTGTCACTGCATTTGTCATCGTCGGTGCTGATCCGATCAGATGAATAACCGGACCAAATTTCCGCCTTTCTTGGCGGCTTGACACTTCCTATCTTAGAGTTTATTTCTTGAGTAATTCTCTGCGCGTTCTGTGTACTTTCGAGTTAATCCCTTTTATGCGGCTCGCCGTCAGGTCCACCTCTTTAGCTGTTGCACGTCGGACGGAGATTCGGCCGCAGTGATATGCAAGCGCAGCTAAGGATGTTTTTAGCTTTGATGTCCAGCACACGGTCAGCCCTATCCATTGGCAGTTTGGGCTATTTACTTCTTGGTGCCCCTGCCGAGGTGCACCTTTGTGCACTGTCATCTCACTCCTCTCGCTTTTTCCCGCACTTGTGAGCGGTACTCCTTCACCGCGCGTTTGGCTAGAACTTATCCGAGCACAATCCAATTTTTCCACCGCCCGCAACAGGTGAGGGCTTCCTTGTATCACCCTAGGTCCACTTTACTTGCGGGCCGCCCTGTCAATGAACTCATTACTGAAACATTCATGGCCACTCGGGACCTTCATCTTAATAGCTCAGAAGTAACGACAGGAGCATTCAAATAAATAGGAACCGCTGCATAAATTCTTCAAAGGAACAAAGCAAATTTGCCTGTAGAATAAAGCTCAAGGCTTTCGGCTAAACTGAAATGCAGTTAGAGTCAAACATCCTCTCTTACATCCTCGGATCCACCGTTATTCAGCAGATGTTTGGTGCGACATAACTGCTTTTATCCGACGATTCTTGTGGACATAGCCCGACGTTCGACATGCCTTGTGTAGTTTCGACGGCGCCGGTTGCTATAAACTGCCCGTTTGGTGCATGGAGCTGTTTGAATATGGAGCAAAGAATGCCACTCCCGGTGGACTTTCTCAGTTTGTTTTGGCCGGACTTCCTGATGTCCCGAACGGGAACGGTAGTCCAAAAATGAGCGCCTAGGGTTCACACACAACAGAATAATATTACTCGGGGAGAATGTCACGCCTCAAGTGGCGGCTAGAAATTTTGCAAAAACTGGATTCGGAGACCCTAAACCAGTGCTGTTCTAAGTACATTAGTCTGCCAAAAACCATTGCGGGGAACAAAGTAATTGCCACTGGATACGCACGCGCAGAGGTCAACTGTCAATAAACCAGCAATCATAGGGACGTCATGGGGTCCAAAATTCATGGAAAGCAATACCACGAAATCCGCCACAAATTCACACTCTGAAACAGGGGCCCAATTACTCTGGGAAGATAAGTTTATTTCAAGCTCGGCACTGGAACCAATAAGATGAATCGCATTGGCCTTCAAGTGATGACAGCCAGGAATTAGTCACAGCCAGCACCTGGGTTGACCCGGGTGATTTCGATTTTGGACTCACCTGCAATATCATGAAGAAAGTCTCCAAAGACCTTGAGTGCAAGGCAAAAACTTGTCAAAACAGACCAAAAAACCTGGCGGGAAGAGTATTGATGGCCTATAGATACCTTGTATTATAATGGATAGGAAAAAGTACGTCGGCCATCTTACCATGGATCATGAAGCCAAGAAAATAGTCAATAGCCTTTTGAAAGTGCGAAGGGACGAAGAAAACTGGCTGGCCATTGTTCAGAGACATGAAGAATGGAAACGTCGTCGGCATTGAGGAGTGAGGATTGATATGATATGCATTGAATAATATATGTGACGCTGGTAAGCCAGTGTGAAACAAAAACGGATTTCTTTGATCCTTTGTTCGCGTTTGGAGGCTTGGCTGTTAGCAATTGCTGGCGTAGTAATAGCCGCAGATGTAGAGAAGAAAATTGGGGTGATGTTTGCGGTAGACGATGGTGACGGCATCTAGAACGGGGATCTACGTGTGGGTGCCTTCGTGGCGATTGGATGTCAACGTGCTGGGAATGTTGAACACGGGGGGGCAGTTCCAACAGTAATCCTGTGCAATCGGGAGGATTTGTCCGCTCAAAGAGTCACAGGCTTTGTGGATCACGTTATGTGGCCTCCATACTTTGGCAGATTTGCAACGTTGGTGATTCATGAGGGTTAGAAGCAATGCCCACTTCACCATGGCCGTGGAGCAGATCGTATTTATCCGATCTGGGATAGTTGATCTAAGTCTTGGGTCAGCTTGTTTTCACGGTATGTTGAAACGTGCGATGATGGGGCTAGAAACTGGATGGCAAACTTTTGACGAGACACGAGTGCAAACGCACATAACTTAGACGGCAAAAGGGAGAGATAGCAGTCTGGGGGTATTCTAGCTGAGGGTTTTGGTGCATGCAAACCAAAGAACGAGACGTGATGAATGTTATGTAGAATGAGGTATCAGGTTATGCCGAATTTCTCAATTGGAATGATCTAATTGTTCAATGCATGCAGAAGATGGGGTTCAGATGGGAACATTAAATATTAGTTTGGGAGTAAGTGAGAACGTGATGTGAGTGTGTCTTTTTATATACCTTGTTACACGTGCACTAAACGAGAAGGAAAGTCAGGTGAGAAATTGCACTGGCCTGTTCCATTGACGGAATTTTTCTGCCTATAAATACATTGATTTCTGCTTGTGGAAACTACTGGGAATAATAATGGCTAGACGTTGTTGAGTGGGTTCAGATCAGACTTCCAGTGTTATATTCAGTCAATACCCTAGGCCCGATTCATAGGCTATTTCCATTGCAGTGTAGGGATCGTGCATGTTTAGCAAGTTTTGTACGGTTATTGCCTCCCTAATTTTGTTTTCAAAGGTGAGGGAGGCAGAAGTCATCCTTATATGTGGGGGTAGTTTATTCCGCAGGGGGGAATATTTGATAATGAAGAAGTTTTTCCCAAGTGCTGTCCTCGACATGGGAACTAACACCAAGAACTCAGCTCGACGCAAGCCGCAGGGAAAGTTATTTCTTACTTGAGGTGATGAGATGCACACATTTTCACCAGTAATCCTGTGAAAATAGGAGAGGTTTATGTGAACTTGACGCAGCCATAAGGGATCGAGGTGTAGTTTTATGCAACGTTCCATGTGGTCTAGCGAGGAATAGTAGCCCAGAAGTAGTTTTCTAAATGTTCTTTGAACCTTCTCAATCTCGAGTCTGTCACTCTGCCGCATGTTGGAATACACGATGGAACAGTAGTCTAGGATAGGTCTTACATGCGTTTTATATATTAACAACTTGCTTTCCTGGTTTCTAAAAGTTCTGTTCACAAACCCCATTGGTCTTCTAGCCTTTGCAACTTGTATCCGGGTGTGTTCTGAGAAGTTGAATGTGCTGGAGTAATGCAAACCCAGGTCTCTGACAATGTGATGGGAAGGAATGACTTCTTGGTTAATCTCAAAGATTCCTGTAGGAAGGTGGCATTTGTATGCGAGTATGCTGCTTTGTGGGCCGAGAATTTCATTGACCAAGCTGCGCACCTTGACTGAAGCAGTAGTAGATCGTTTTTACATTATCCATAATGATGTTGAGGTCACTAGGGGAAATGTGCATACAATTTTTGTATCGTCTGCAAAAATGTGAAAAATATCTTTGATGTACAGCAGAAACAGTAGTAGACCTAGCACGCTTCCTTGAATAAACCCACCAGTAATCGGACGAGGCTCGGATAGGGTTTCATTTGCTTGCACTACCTGCATTCTAGAAGCCAAATAAGAAGAGAACCAAGCCAGAAGGGGGTTTGTACCGCAGCTCTTGACTTTCATGAGAAGCTTGCAATGGGATACGCGATCAAAAGCCCTTGCCATATCTAAGAAAATCACAATCACCGATTTTCCGTCGTTGGCAGCCTCCGTCACTATGTTTAGGAAATCATTCATGCACGTAGAACATGATTTACTTTGAAGGTAACCATGTTGGCCGGCGTTAATGAGGTCATGATCTAATAAGCACGTTGTCCAAACAATTTTATAATTTGCTCCATAACACGAGAGATAAATGAGGTGTGGTTGATGGGTCTTTGAACCGTTTTTGTGAATTGGGACAATGACAGAAATTTTTCATTTATGTGGGAAAATGCCACAAGTAAAGGAATGATTAAATAGATTAGACAAATTTATAGGGATGCCTGCACCCACAAATTTGAAGAGGGCTGGGGGAAGTTCGGCCGGTCCAACGTGGAAAGATGTTCTCACATTTTACGGTAGTGGTATAACATCAGTTGTGTGGGAAAAGACTACTGGAGGTATGCAGCGCAGACTGGCGGAATGTCCGGTATAATGGTGTTGTCAACAGTTGTCATAAAGGCGGCGAAATAATCACTGAACACGTCTAAAATAATTAAAGGGTCATTTGCGCACGTGCCCCTGACAATGACTGACGTGATTTGCGTACTAGGCAGGGAGTTGTTAGTTCTCAGTAGTTTTGCCAGTGCTGCAGCCTTATTGGCAGAGTGTAAAGCTTGAAGTTCCCTCTTCTTTTGAAGAGAATCGAAAAGTGTCCTGAGCTCCCCAGAAGACGGTTGATTTGCAATATCAGAGCAAATTCTTTTTATTCTTTTGAATCTTGTTTGGATCAAAGAATACCTTTTTGTTGAGACGGTCCAGGGTGCTCAACCTTTTGAGGATCGTGCCACACTGGGTTGGAGTGATGGAATCAAGGCACATATTAAGAGTTGCGTAAAACTGGTTGATGGACAGTTGGGGATCCACCGATATAAAGAAACAGTCCCAATTTCGGCTACGAATTATGGAGTGAAGATGGCTCTATGGGGCCCTGTGTTATGGTTTAGTGGAAACTGAGGAGGAGTTATTGGACGACGGAACTGGGAACTTGCAAACCATATGGGAATGATTACATTCGAGTAAGTTGTTGTGTTGCGCAACTGCGTTTTGCCAGTTGTGTAGGTATGATCAAGATTACTGTCGGCCCTTGTGGCCAATGAAACATGCTGTGTCCACCCACCCAGTCGTTTACTGGAAACAAACGCGGAAAGGTATTTTGGGGAGAAAGATAACCAAATCCTAGTCGCCCGCTACTAGCTTAGGGCCTGGAAGGTCGGCGGTCGCGTTAAGCGCGTTAATTAGTGGTAAAAACTCTGATGCGTACTAGAATGACGGTAGATGCAACTGATCAGTAAGTCCTGATGCCCGGTAGCCACGGTCAGCCAGATAGAATCTTTCAGGTTATTAAAGGTAGGATGACTGTACCATGAAGCTGAAAGGGTGTCTCTTGTGTATAAGAGGCAGCCTCCCCCACGCTTATTTATCCTGTCTTTCCTAAAAGCATTGTAACCAATTAAAGCATTGCCTCTGTCCAGGATATTTTCGGTCAGCCATGTCTCAGTGATGTTGGTGGTAAGGCCTTTGAGCGATCATGTCCTGTCACGCCTGATACATAAGCAGTGGTAGGTTCCAACCTGTTTGTTGGCATGCGCAGCGAGCAACGTGCATTTGTTGGGGAGTGAAGAGACTGTGCAACGGTGGTGGAGGGTGTGCTATGGCTGAGGAAAAAACCGGGTAAAATAAAGGGTATCTTGATGGCATTTGGAGCATATCAATAGATGGCAGGATGTTTGAAGATCTAAGTTCTAGCTGATTGAAAGGCCCGAGATTTGGTCTGGGACGGTGGGACAGTAGGAGTTGGCAGGTCGGCTTAAGCACTGTGTTTATAGGCTGTAGATGGTCAGCCTAGAGTAACTGGGAGAAGTGTGGTTTTGTCCAGATTTGCATATGGTTCATACGTGCGTTTGGGGGAACGGGTGACGGGTCAGCACTATGGAAATCAGTTTCAGTTCTGGGACCGTGCCCGAGGTTGAAGTTATGGTTATTAAATAACATTGGATTGGGTTGCGGGAGATGGTTCGTAATGCTGCGGGGTTTGTTTGTGGCGCTGAAATGAGCAGATTAAGTTATAGACGAATTAGCCATACCTCCTGAAGGGGCTGAGCCATATGGCCATGGTAAATCTGATGGTACGGTGCTACTGCTTATGGGCTTGGTGGGGATCTTAGGAGGTGGAAGAGGTTTATGTGTTTTACGTGAACCTGTTCTATTGAGGAGGGTCGCAGCATCGTTGGTCAGCAAAACGTCGCTTTCCTTGGTGTCAAGCACATCATTAGACACTTGAGGGCCTGCAGCCTGTGGGGGCAGGTTGAAGTATGACGGTGAACCACAGGTACTGGATTTGGCAATCGTACTGTAGAGCAGATGCGAGGTGGAAGGGTGTTTGAACAAGGTGACGTTGCGTTGCTTTTGCCTAGGTGGGGGCGTTTGGACGGGGGCCGAAATGTGGGAGGCGAGCTCGATATGTATAGGTATACCAAGTCAGAGCGTGAATCCGTGTGCGGTATTGGCTCTAATGAATTTCTGTTAGGCCGACGAATAGGTGGGTGTTTTGGAGACACAATGCCCATTTTAGGCGACTCCTTTTTAACGGGCCGTGCAATGTTTGGTGGTGTCATCTTGGAAATCACATGCGTGTGACTGGAGTCGTGCGAAGTGTTAGCAAAAATTTCCCTCTGAGGAATTGTTTTGTCTACGGTAACTTTTGTTTTTAAACGGTGTAGTTGCAGCAATAACGCTCTGCTTGCTGATGAAGAGCTTTGCTAGAATCTTTGTCTGGAAGTTCATCATGACGGGGCAACTATGACGCTGCGTCCGCATCCGCAGCCTCGTCATTATACATGGTATGTGCGTCATGCCGCTAGCCGCTATGAGTTGATCTCTGAGGCCATTCATAGGGATACGATCAGGGATATTGAAGACATGTTACATGACCTGTCCGCTCTACTCGACGTTTCAGACGCCAACACATCCAGGAAGATGCCAGCGGCCACCAGGTCATGCTTGTCCAGCCGTGTTTCAGGGCCGATGAGGTGGGAAATGGGTGCAAGCTTTGAGATAGCGCGCTCCAGATTGTTAACATGATCCATTAAATTGGATAATCTTTCGAATATGTGTGCCCTGTCAAGGGCTTCACTCACCAGGTCATTAAGTACTACGGAGCATTGGCTCATTGTTCCCAAATGACGACCAACTTTGGAGCGTCTCGTAGAGTTAGTTGCGCAAACACTGTCATTGGCGCTTCTTGCTCGCTGCTGAACACCACGAGCCATTCTGCTCTTACTTGGAAACTTAGTTTGTGAAGAAAATCTAAGTGAGTTTGTGAAAGGTGACCACTTATAGTTGTTGCAACTATAGCGATGACAGGATACTGTGTGTAATCGGGCTGGCCCAGTTCTTGTGAAGGAAATGCTAACGGTTACTGTAGAACAACGTAACTTCGTAAGACTAAGGGAGCATCAGCGGTGGGGAGCAGGTCAAGTTTACAAAATGAGCCAGAAGGTAAATTAACAAGACAGTAATACACTATGACAGATGACAGTCATTAAATGACTGGCTAAATAAAACGATAAACTATAATGTGACTTAAACCAAAACACCCTGAGTCACACTGTACGTCTGAACAGCAGGTTGATGTTGAGGGGTATGGAAACTTGTGGCTGGGAAACGAGTGGACAGGCCGAAAGATGTATCTACTCTTGAGGCAAGTAAGCAGACCGATTGAAGGTATGCGTTATAGAATAAAAGCGTTTATGCTAAGCGCAGGTCAGAGCTGGAAATTTGGCTTTGAAAGCTTGGACAAAAATTAGCAAACTAAGCAAACAGTGATCAAATTGTAAATTTCAATGGTCAGAAAAATCAGGATAATTTTTATGTCTAAGGAAACGATTCTTACCTAGCGAATAATTCCAGAAAAACAAAACAGTAGCTATAAAATCTCCATGATGACAACTGACGACGTCGGACTAGGCAAGGGTGCAGAAAACCTTGTGCTATGTTAACTTTCTAAACAAAACGGCATGTACTTTGCGTATTCTGCTCCACACCCGACAATGATGGGGATTATATGGACCTGTTGGTTTTGATGCAATCAGTGATAGCCAGAAATGAGAAATTTACGGAAGTAGTGGACTTCGACTATACGTACATCAACTGGGAGAACGTAAGTAACTGGAGGGTATCTCCAGAGGAAACAGTCCGACACTGGCTGTTTCTACTTGGTCTGACACAAGGGTTAAGACAAGATACTCGTCACAGATTAGGGTAACTACTTTCGCTGTCGGACTAGATCATCAAGTATCGAGGGGATAGAAGAACGTTTGCAACCAACGAGCCCCCGGGAAAAAGCTACCAAGCAGTGAATAAGATTGCGTTCTTGGTACCGAATGAACCACCGACTAGAACCTCTGTCAGGTGTTATAGTGTGCTGAGGATTGAAGAAATGAACAGCATCGCAGCGCCGACAATATAGTTACATGAAAAAGAAAGTACGTCCGTAGACGAGATCAAGAGTGTATCAGGCTGACGGAGTTTGTCTCTTTTGGGCTCATTTAAAGATGTCGTTTGCCATCAAAGTGTAGCCCAAAAGTAATGCGAGCAACAGAAACTCCAAAGAGGAGATCAGCAGCGTATGAAGTTTGTGTGCTCATAAGACATAGAAAGCTACAGACATGCTCCAAAGAAAACGCGGTCGCTCCAATGAGAAGAAGGAACTTGCCCGCAAGCAACTTAGTAGTAAACACTTTAAATAACCGCAAAGCATACAACGTGCATCCCCAGCCGGAGAAAAATCAAAGGACGCGTTGCCGCATTAGAATTACCGGGCGGGAGCCTGTAGTCGATCGTATCCGAAGAGGCAAGTGTTTTACTGGAAACGTTCAAGGGTATTCTCCCCTTGCTAGGTAAGGCCCATATCAGCCGGGGAATCCTGAAATCCGACCAGATTCCGGAAATTACTAAACGCTGCGGCAGAAGATAATTTCGCGAGACTTAAGAACGTTGGGTAGGCTGAAAGCCGCCAGCCCAGATGGAGTGCATCCAGCGACCGTTACCCAATGCGGCTCTTCAGTGCCCTATTATTGGAGGAGAAGGTTCCTCAAGACCCGTTGAAGCCCAACACCACTTCAGAGGCACAGTACGAGAGTATGGTGAAAGTCTTGCCTTCCGCAGCTCCTGCTTTTCCAGATCAGGCCCTAAAACAAATAGACATGGGTCGTCGGAACGAAGCCTGCTACATGGCCTTTAGCAAGGCATGTAAGTCACTTAACCTCGATCACCTGGATCATACAACAAAATCACTAAGAATGGGTAAAGAGGTTTTTCAGTTGAAGGACGTTAAGTATTAGTTTGAAGGATACAACGCGGTCCCCGATGTTATATCTTGTGGTGGTTTCCTCTGAGCGGCGCTAACATCAACACTCTTCTCCATATTCGTCAGCACCGGGTAATGAGCTCGTGCAACTCAAGCCATCTTTTCGCTGATACTATCAAAGTAGCAGGTATAGACCTCGAGGAGTCCATTAGAGCAGTCAAAACCTGGCCACATAAGAGGAAACTTCGTTGAACCTGGTACAGTGCCAAAAGCTGACATCTGAGTTTAACCACGGAGTGCGAGAAATCGGTGGCAGCATGAATGTTTCTGAAGCCAGGGACTTGGATGTGACTACTACCGGAAATAAAAAATCTCCAAATAGATCCTTCTAGACACAGGCTGACAAATCCTCTCGGGAACTCTAGTTGCTTGGGCCACTGTATGCGATTATTTTAAGATCAAACATTGGTGATGCACCAAAAAAGGATATAAATAGCTTTGAATAAGAAAGAGAGCTGGGCAGCAAGAAGATGGTTTGCCAAAGGCACAAAAGCTATAACGAAGGGCGCCACGGCCTTGGCAGTTTCACCCTCAGATATCGATGCACGTACGGGGATCTGACTGAAACGTTCAGGCATAAAACGAGAGTAAATTCTCTCCTATCCCAAATAGAGCTACCAGTGGGCACAGTTTGAGGCTGCAATGCAAAAACACGAGGCTTCAGATAGGAGCTGATTTCTTCACCTCAAATTTGACTCTACTACGGAAATGACAATCAGAACTTGCAGTTAATACTATTAATGCTGACGGATTTAGGTGGGCTCTGCGTGCCTGCTGGGGGGCCGCATACCCGGAGCTGGAATAGTTATTTTCCAAAGTGAACATGAAGCATGTGCTGGACTTGATACTGTGCCTGATACTTTTTCCTTCAGAAAGACGCTCATGTGGCAGAAATCCAAATTTTGTCCTGCGCACACTGACGAAAGCTGGCCTGCAGTTCCCGATTTTCGATGGCAGACTCCACCCCAAAGCCGGAGACTTTGTATTAGATTGTTCATCGCAAGCCTTTAGAAACCTGCCGATTAGGTCGGAAGAGGTGGTCGAGAAATGGAAAGTTTGGTCTAAAACAGGTCTCATGCGACAGGTGCTTATCACCCGGTTCATCAGGGTCACCACCGTGGTTGTTGTTCACACTGTCACAGGCCTGCTAGATCAGGGCGAAATGTCAAGCGATTGGAGAACTACAAGAATTGCAGCTGTGCCCAGTGGAAGCCGGAACCCTCCCACGCTAAACTTCAGGTCAACCATTACCTCCAGTATTTTATGTTGGATGTTGATGGAGAACTTAATCCGGGCCGACGCCATCCATTACCTCGCTCGGCACCCAACGCCCTGTTAAGCCCAGCCTGGTCTCATGGGAGAAAAGTCTTTCCTCACCACACTCTTATGTTCCTTAGATAAAGTCACTGGAGGAGTGAATGAAGGCAAGCGTGGTGACGTCAAAAAGCCGTTTTATTCAGTGTGCCATCGCCTACTTTGGTAAACGCGGAATCATTTAGCATCTCGATGCAGGCATGCCAATGGATGGTGGCGTTGTGTGCCAGGAGGGTGTTTTGCATCGGAGTAGGAGATAGGTGTTTAGTCAAGCTTGGCGCGACGAGTGACTTTAGGCATGGGTTGGTGTGAGCACTTTATGACGGATCTGGCCCCTGGCCTAAAATGACCTCTGGTTTTCTTCTCCGGCGATGTCAGAGTTGCGGGGTCGTAGGCAGAGGAGAACTCAGTAATGACAATTAGTTGTCATTATTTGGGCTGAAAAGTGAGGCTTGTCTCAAAATGCGAACAAAATTCGCCTGTTATCTCAAGAAACACAGTGTCACACTATCAGTGGCTGTTTACTGTGAACGCCGTTAGCAAGTCAGCTATGTCCTTTTCGTAAACCGGAGGTGCTCATATGGTGCACTTAACTATAGTAAGACATCATTTGGGATAATGTGTGCAGACGTAGTCTTCCTTTTCACGAATGTGCTCTACTTGCCATGAAAATGTGCAGCGGTCTGCCACGCGAATGGATGAAGGACTGAGTAGAAAATCTTAGGCTTAGCGACTCTGGGACTTTGATCTCCTCTCGCTGGACCGGAGGCAAAGAGAAGATTTAATGGAGACGTTTTGGGCTGTAACCCGCTTTTTGCGTCTCGCGTCAAACGGCTTTTACAGCGAGACGCGGTCTGTGTTACTCGTGACCATAAGAGGAAGCTTGCAAAAATACTGTCTATACTGTTATTGAAATTGTGATTCTTCGATAACAAGGTCGTACACATATGAGGCTGACTGCTTCGGGATTTGGTAGCCATCTACAATGCGGTTTTATTTAGGCGGGCGCTTGATCGAAAACGGAATTCGACACATTAAGATGTGGGCAGTAAGAGGCAAATCGTCGTTCGAAAGTACTTACAAGCATCCCTCATTTGAAATGCGAACGCTTGCTGCCCGCAGTATCCCTCGCCGTCAGGTTGGGAGGAGATATTCTGCTTTCTGTTTCTTTTAGCGGTACTCAATGAACTGAACTTGGAAGACGTTGATCGCCAACGAAGTTGCATGCAACTCAAAGAATCCTGGACACTAAAATGGTGGGGACAAAACATGTCCTGTGAAAACTGAACGGAACCGAACATTTCCCTGGCAAAATATCGACTAAAAACTCAGGTGGAATAAACGCATTCCACAGGCTTCGATCTGGTGCCTAGCTGTAAATCTATCATCAGAAAACGGGCCATTCGAAGACTGCGGTTCTAGTGTATCGCTGGCAGTCGAACATTCTGGTAAACTTATTCTGTCATTTTCCTTTCCTTCAGTGATCCGGATATAAATAAGTTAACGGGATAGGAGCCAAAGTACGTTTTGGAAGGAAAGCGGCCCGTTTCAGGATTGACTTGTGTGACCATGTTTGGTGCCCTGTTTCCACTTGACTTGTACATCTGTCCCGAACTTCGCCAACGACGGCTTCTGAACTCTGTCCGCATACCACCGATAAGCGTCGTCATTCAACTCTGTGTTCTTCTATGGACTGCGAGACTGTAGGTGTTCTGACAGACTTATGCATCTGCCTCCTTAGCGCTGGCACTTCTATTTCCCGATACTCGATTCCCCATCTTTATCTGCCTGTTATCATGAGACAACTGCGAACAAACGCTGGCATATTCATTACGTTTTTGGCGGCCCTGCCACACGAAATCAACACACTGCCTCACGTAACGCGGAGAGCAGTGCGGTTTCTTGGAGGGAGAGCAATGCAATGCTGCTATTCGCTAAGTTTGCCACCTCGCATTCTCGCTTTCTGTGCTCCGGATCAGTTCCCCCTCTTCCTGGCCTAAAAAGTTCGACAATTTGTAACGCTCCAGAGGAGGGCCTTCTTGGCAAACTACAGTTTCCCGGGGCTACCGAACCTCGTGTGACGTAGTGAAATTGTCTCGATCTGAACTCAAGGACTCGTGGTCGGCGCGTCGTTTGACTCCCGTATGATGTATCTCGCCATGGATTTATTCTAGTCTGACAAGCATTAGAGCCATGGAATGTATGGTTCTCTTTTGCCACGAGACAAACCAATCTCACTGTCATCCATGCAGAAAGTCCATGGAAGTGGAGCATAAGAAGAACTGGGATGACTATATGAACATCATAATTGAAAATTGGGAAAACAAACTTCAGCCAGTTAACTACTTTAATAGGTTGCGTACCCATCCTCTTTGCTGCACAATCAGTGATGGAGCATTTTGTCGTCTTATGCTCACTAACGCAGCTCCAAAGGACCCACAGAATTTTTACGATTTGTCGTAAGTTTCTAGTTCGATTGATCACGCCACATTTAGTTGCACGAAAAGTGATGCACTATGGCATATGTATCCAGAAGAAATAGATACAAATCGCTACTGCAGCGACGATCACTGCAATGTTCCGACTGCTGATGAATTGAATGTTCTTCGAAAGCCGGTAACCAGGGACTTTCAGCTTCCGATTATACTCACGCTCGCTGTGTTATGTGTTCTACTGTGCATCGGGCTCATTTTGTGCTTCATTCTGCTCCGTCGGAAATCAAGTAAGTCATCGCTTGTGAACATAAAGCTATCTGTGTTGCGCGCAATCGCCCGGCTGGAAGTTGATCGCCTGGGTTCTTCGTGCTCCTGTATCATCATTGTTCGTGCGAATAATTGCTCAACTTTGATAGCGTTACTTTTGTTTTATCTTCGGTCTCACGGGATCTACTTGTTCACGTGTTCCCATCGTGCAATGTACTGTTTAGCCTAGTTAACTGAAAACTCGTCGACTTGCTGGCTGGAGACACTTAAGGATATGGCAGTGAACCGGGAACAATGTCGGCCGTGCTGTCATTTTCTATCAAATCAGTGTGATTGAAAGAGTGCGTCTGTACAGTTAGACTATGTGTTGGCTGCAGCAGCATCTTGTTTTCCCGCCTGTGTAGGCCCACTCCCTGTTCCCGTTGGATTTTCACTCTTTATCGAAACGTGTAACCCTGGGGAAAGGCAGCGGTCAGTGAGGCTTGCCTTGCTGTTTAGCGCTGAACGGTGATGATGATGATGATAACTGAAAACTCATTTGCGAGTCGTTTGTAGGTAGGCACCGTCACAACGAGACTACACCTTGACGTGGTGTGACGGCTTGCGTGCCTCCATGATCCCACGAGCTATACAGGATGGCTTATCTCAAGCCGAAGATCCAATC